>ML677341.1:62500551-62705845 GCA_007922305.1 Dermatemys mawii
TTGGACTAACCTTGTTATCTCCCACCTGGTTCTTGCCTACCTATTTAAACCTGCCCCTGGTTACTTCCACTGCATGCATCCGACGAAGTGGGTATTGGTCCACGAAAGATTACGCTTCAATACTTTTGTTAGTCTTTAAGGTGCCACAGGACTCTTTGTCACCTCTGCAATTCCAGACTAACACGGCTACCCCTCTGATCATTGCTGATATGTCTTTTAGCTCCTATCCTTATTTAATCCTATCCTATTCCATATCCTTACAGTGTTAATTTAAGGTAGGGATGAACGAACTAATTGTGACTAGCATGGCTCAAATCTCAACCTAATGCTTGAACTCAACTGACCCCCAAATGTGTTCCTCTCCTCCCTGAAATTCATCTCAGTAGGTCTTGCATTTCTGCTGTCCTGACTTTTTCCCTGACTCAAAATCTTATGAGTTTCCAAAAGTCTCTCATGGGTCCAGAACAATTCAGCATTTGAACAGAACAGGCAGTCCCCTGTAGCAAGTGGCCTGAATGTGAAAGACCCTGCCTCTCCATCTCAGCTGAGGTGCTTAAGGAACTAAGGATCATTAACTTGTTTCAAGTCAGGGAGAGAGGTGGAGAATAGTGCATCTGCCGTATGGAGTTAACAAAAGGGATCAAATCAACTAGGAGAATGTGGTTCAGTTAAGAAGGGTGGACCTTTGAAGTTCAGATAACCATTCATAACATTTTCCATGGCTTATCAAACCTGGCTGAAGAATTTCTGGAATGAATTAATCTTTGGGCTAAATACACAGTGCCGGGTGGATATAGATTTTCACAACACAAAATTCACAAAAGAAGTTTTCACAAACTCAGGTCGATCTATTTGTGTCAACACTGAGATAGTTTGGGGAATATATCCGTGTCCAGTTATGAATTCCATAGGTTTTAAGAATACTATTTGTAACTGTAAACATCATTTATGAATTAGATCATCCACTGTTTAACAGGAACCATAGGTTCTGACTCCGTGGGTGCTCCATGAGCACCCACGGAGCAACTGGGGAAAATGCACCCACCAGCAGCTGGCTCTTCCCCTGCCCTCCCTTGGCACCTCCCACCCACCAGTGGCCCTCCTCCATCTCCCTCCTAGCACCTCTAGCCCACTGTGATCCATTGTTCTGCAGCATGCAGGAAGTGCTAGGAGGGAGGCAAAGGAGTGGAGATGGGGTGCACTCAGGGTAGAGTTGCCAATTTTGGTTGGATGTATTTCTGGAGATTTCCTCACTTTACTTTAATCAGAGATTCATCTTTAATTCCTGGAGACTCCAGGGCAATCCTGGAAGGTTGGCAACCCTAGCTCAGGGGAGGTGGTGGAACTGGGTGGGAAGAGGCAGGGCAGAGTGGGGGCAGGGCCTGGGGCGATTCAGAAGTTGAGCACTTCTGGGGTAAAGGAAAAAGCCAGCACCTGTGGCAGGAACTTTATATGTCATAGGAATCTATATAAGGAAAAGTGGGACAAAGCAATCGAAGGACCATAAGATGCTTTAAAAATAAGGTGTCTGACAGTAGGGGCTATTACCTCTGAATGGAATATCTCTTGACAGACATAAGCACATAAGTGGAGGGAGGTGATGTTTTCTTCAGTTGATCACCTGACCAAAGAAAGACAATTTTAAACAGGATTTATAAAGAGTTAAGGCATCCTGATGTCCCCTTGCAGCACAAATATGTGCCTCCTGGTCCCACCAATCATTCCACAAACATATTTTCCATGGAAAACTATCTTTGTCAAAGGCATTTTTATAGAAAGGCTTCTGACACACCCAATCATAGCCCTAAAGTTCAAATGTCACAGCCTAAAGAGTCTCATGTGACTTGTTTGGTGTCTACCCAAACTCTTTTCATTGCTCATGCAGCTCTCCTTCCAGGGAGTTGAGGATTTCCCTAATAAATGAAGAAACTTCACCAGTCTTCACAATCCCAAAGTTAAACAATAGTCCCACGTACTCAGATGCACTTCTCCTGCACTCCTCTCTTTAAACCTAACATTTCCTTAGTATCCTGACCTTTATACAGAACAGCAGGCTCAAGGTGTGACCCAAGAACACATTAATGCCAACTGGTGAGGCAGTTACAGACTGTCCTCATTCTGGTATCTACATTTTTGTTCCCCAGAGAATGTCATAGGAGATCTTAAATGAAAGCAGGGATCATACTGGTCATTAATATTGTTGTAAAATGTACCTGCAGATACTATGTAAGGTGCTCTGCATGTATACTGAAAATATGTTCTTAGAATGTGTATAAAGGTATGAATCACCAAAAGAGGTGAAAAACAAAAGATTTTCTGTAACACAACAGATGTTTATTCACCTCCCTCTGTGTTGGATGCATATTAAGCATTATAAACTAACAGAATGGAGGCCCATTTATATACAAATTCAAGAGGAAAGCAGCACACAAGAAAAATAAGCCATGAGTAGTTAACCTGTCTCTGAGTACATAACTTTTGGAGGCGGGGGTAAGTAGAAAGCAATCAAGATACCGCCTCATTCTGCATCTAAGAAGTAAATGGACAGTGCATTTATATTCATGAAAATAGGATCTCAGCCAAATTTGGTTGAAAACTCTGCAGAGGACTATGGAGATGGGATACATTTCTTTAGACAGGAGAACAACATGTTAGTTACATTTAGTCTCTGGAAAGCATATTATGATTTTTTTACATGTAACGAATATCCTTACTCACTACTATTTGAATGTTTAGTAATAAACTTATTCTTGTTTTCACTACAAATATATCTATATATTCACCCCTCCCCTTCTGATATTCATCTGATCTAAAAGGTTCTGGGCTCAATCCTGTATGGCCCTGAATACTTATCTCACACAGGCTTCAATTGGCAATGAGGGTAGTCAGCACCTCGCAAAGCCAAGCCCTATGGTGGTACATAAAGACACCACACATTGTAATCATACAGATTCCTCAGACATTAAAAAACAATTTAAAATATATTTGAAACACCTTCATAGTCAGTATCACAAAGATTTGCCAACTCCATGTGCCGCATCATCAGTCTGGAAAATTGAAAAAGGCAAGCTCTGATTAAAAAACTGTAGCTGAAAAGACCACAATTCTTAATTAAACTAGGTTTTAGAAGTTTAAAACTTTAAAATATGCTTTTGGTTTTCTGCCTATCAGAAAAGATCTGGGAGTAGATGTGCATTCAATCCTATGGATCCAGTCTTGTGGGGTAATTACTGTCTTCATCAGTGAGGGTTGTGAGCTCTTTACAGGACTGGGTATTAAAGCAAATCACCAGGTAACTTAAAACCCTATGCTTTTTCTACTTGAAAAAGGATGTGTGATAACAACTGGCTACTACAAAACTAACCATGGGATATACTTATTTATAACAATGGGAGATTTATTGGAATTAAAGATGAACTGCAAAAAGTATTTTTGGAGCTTAACATGAGTATTCTTTGAAAATCTTTTAAAGTATTCTAGAGGTGGTAAATTCCTCACTGTCGAGTCTGGAACTGCTGCTGTCAATGAACAGTTCCAAATATAGCATTGAAACTGGACCCAGAACATCTAGGGCTCAAAATTGCACTGCTCAGATTTAAATTGATACCTTCCAGGGAAATATGGTTTTGCAGTCTAGTGGCAGGAAGCCTTGTAATAGGATAGATTGCTAATAATACTAGTCACTGCAATCTGAGATTTTTCCTTTTAGCTCAAGCAAAGTCCCTCCACCCCGACATGACTTCATTCCAAGCAGAGTTCAAATGCCAGCAAAACCTTCATACTTTAATGACACTTAGAGTAAAAAGACTGATTTAATGCCACTTTAGGCTTCAGTGTTCACAAGGGAACTCCTAAAAGTCTTTCATGCGTATAGCATGTGCTAAGGGACTTACAGGCAACAGCAGTCCTTCTGGGGATGTTGATAGGTGCAGTTCCTATACCATGTTATAATCAAATGTACTCAATATCTGTTGTTTCCATAAAGGGCTGGTTATGTTGGCTCTGGAGGATCACTATTTCAGTCCATAAAGCTATGGATTACACAGCAGGATGTGAAATACCGCTAAAACTGTCGTGAGCGATGGTGTGTGATGTACTAAAATAGTTGTTTTTTAAACCAGGGGTAGGCAACCTATGCCAAAGGCAGCACACAAGCTGTTTTTCAGTGGAACTCACACTGCCTGGGTCCTGGTCACTGCTCTGGTGAGGGTGGGGTGGGGCTCTGCATTGTAATTTAATTTTAAATGAAGTGTCCTAAATATTTTAAAAACCTTATTTACTTTACATAAAACAATAGTTTTGTTATATATTATAAATGTTAAAATTTATTACTAACACTTAAATTAGAGTGAATAAATGCAGACTCAGCACACAACTTCTGAAAGGTTGCTGACCCATGTTTTAAACAAATTAGAATATTTTAATGAGATACTAAATTGACATTGATATTAGTGTTTATTCTCTATGATCATTTTTGTACTTCAGACACTGATCATTTTTATAACTGTTGTCAAATATGAATAAGAAAAATGTTACATGGGTAACTTAGCTATATATAAAGCTATGCATGTATAATGGTTTCTTCTGATAATACAAGAACAACAAAAAACAAAACTCAAGTGGTTTGTGTGTCAACGGATGTCTTAGAAGCAGTATTGTGTAAAACCTGGCTGCCACTTTCCTTGCATTTAATTTGATAGTGCTTACAATGACTTGAAAGAATAGATTCATAGATTCCAAGACTAAAAGGGACTATTGTCATCATCCAATCTGATGTCCTATGTAATACAGGCCACTAGAACTCCCCCAAAATAATTCATAGATCATATCTTTTAGAGAAACATCCAATCTTGATTTAAAATGGTCTGTAATGAAGAATCCACCATGATCCTTGGCAAACTGTTCCACTGGCTAATTACACTCACTGTTCAAAATTTATACTTTGTTTCCAGTCTGAATGCGTCCAGCTTCAGTTTTCAGCCCTTGGGTCATGTTATACCTTTCTCTGCTAGACTGATGAGGCCATTAGTAAATTTGCTTCCTTACTTATAGACTAAGCAAGCCACCCTTTAACTTTCTCTTTAAACTAATATATGGGGATCCCTGAGTGTGCCATCATAAGGCATATTTTCTAATCCTTGAATCATTCTTGTGGCTCTTCTCTGCACCCTCTCCAATTTATCAACGTCCTTCTTGAATTGTGTATTTATTTTGTTAAGTCAATAACCTATAAACAATACTGCTGCAATGTAACAGTCAGTGTCTCATAAAATATCCTTATTGTACTACATTGTTTTATAGCATATATGTATTTCTTGAACCAAATCTCCCCCCAAAAAAATCACAAGCAAAATTTATTGAACATTAACTTAGGCTGCTCTCATCAATAAAATAACTCATAAAATTAGAAAATACAAAGTAATAATTAAAAGTATGCAAGACCAAGTACTCAGAAATTAGGATATGCCAGAATTCAGGTTACACATGAAATCTGAATTTTGTTCCCATTTCTCTGTAGGCATTATGATAATCAAATTACTGCAACCCTGGAGACTTTGATTCCATCTTGGCCTTTGCTACTGATCTCCTATGTGATGCTGGACAAGTCACTAATGTCAAACTTTTCACAGTTAGCCACTTCTGCATGTAATTAAAGACTATAATACTGCATATACAAAAGGAGGGTGAATTAAGGTTGCATGGACATTTCATCCTGCTGTAAAACTATGCAGTACAATTATGTTTTATAGGACATAGTTAATTAATTAGTAGTAGTATTGTTTAAAAATCATGTAAACATTTCAGCAACAGTCACTGTCTCCCTGTATTTTGGAGAATCTTAAAGTTATGACAACATTGTTGTTTTCAGTATTTGGGGAAAATATGGGTTTTAAAGCATTAGGAAAAAACATCTGCAATTTCTAACTGTCTCTTTAAATTGTGTAACAGAAAACTGAGCAGGGACTCATCAATAATTTTCCATTTTTTTTAAAAAAGTTAATATTTAGAAAGTCACAGTCCCTCAACTGGTATGCAGCATCTAAACAACGTTCAATGGCTACAGGTCCATATGATCAGGCACATCTCACTATAATAGCCTGAAGTTTTCATGCTTTCAAAGAATGACTAAAAATATGCAGATAATATTTGTAAAGTTGAAACAATAGTCTCAAGATATGCCTGTGTTCATCCTACCTGTCACAGTACTTAAATGGAAGCTGGGTTTATTTCAGCACTATAGTGAGAAACTCTGCTCTTTTATACAAAGAAAAATATTTTGTATCTCCACATGCCCTCTGCCATGCCTGTTATAGCTCATGACTAGAATGTGATGCTGAATCTTCAGGTGTGTTTTTCAGTCTTCAGTAATAACTGAATTGACCATCATTACAGTCAAACTTTACTTTTTTTTTAAAGCTCACAAATGGAACAATGTCCTTATGCCAATAAAAATAGGCCATGAGCTCTTCACCCTGACACTCACATCATAAGTAACCAGAATACCTATTGATTTGGGAGAGGGGAAATATTATAGGCCCATAGTCTTATCAGTGAGGAAAAACAGTCCAGAGGAGATATTCTCAGGGAGAGGAAGAGGTCTACTTTCCCCATGAACAGTCTTGGAAGTTTAAGGGTGCACCTCTTGTTTGCAAGAAAGATTCACAGAACTTTCTAATGAAGGCTGGAAGAAGTCAGAGCAAGAAACGCATAGTGGCATTTTGCTGTTTGTTTTTTTGGGTTCCTGCCATTTTTGCAACCTTCGCCAGAGAGGAGTGCTACTATGAAGAGATAGGGTGACCAGACAGCAAAATTGGGATGGGGGCAGGGAGTAATAGGAGCCTATAGAAAAAAAAGACCCAAAAATTGGGATTGTCCCTATAAAATTGGGACATATGGTCACCATATGAAGGGAAATGGAAAATCCTGGGGAATTATGCTCCCAAAATTCCCAAAAAGACTTCCCAAGGGGTTTCAAATAACCCAGAAAATGAAGAAATGTGTTAGATGTGTTAGACCATGTGTTCTTTAGAAATTTGGAGATAGACTTCCTTTACCTGGAGGTAGGCCAGATCCCATTGTCAGAATTGTTCTGTTCCCAACCCACTAGGTGGGGCAACAGAAACTGTGGAGATTGTTCTTTGTTTCCCCCATGTTGGCCAGTGATAAGGTAAGAGGCAGATTTGAGCCTCTAGCAGAAGCATCCAAACTGAGGGCTGCCGTGAACCTCTGAGACAACTAAATCCGCCAAAAAGTGCAGGATCCACCAAGGCAGAGGAGGAACTTTGTCACAATACGGTCTGCTTCAGGAGCTGTGTGCCGAGCCAAGTGGCCTGCTAGGCCAGGCTGAGAATTTACTAACAAGGTTAGTTTGATCCCTAATCACTTGACATAAGGATGGGGTTAACTCAAGGAGAACAGGGGTTTAAAAAGTATGCCCCTAGGCAATCAGAGGAGTTAGCAAAATGGAAGCTTTGTTAGGGAGTTAGAAAAGAAGCGTGAGAGCCACATACACCTAACAAACGTACTCTAAAATTAGGCCAATAACTCCATTATGTTTCTGGAGCCAGCAGAGGATATCAACATGCAGAAGGAGCTGACAGACTCACAGTTGTGTACAGTGCTGGCTTTAGTGTTCTTCCTTCAAAACAAACTCATATGAAAGTGAGGTTTTCCACGAGGGAGGGGTGAGTGGTGAAACACTTAAAGTTTCAGTAACATCACCCCACCAAACACAATCCCCTGCAAGAGTAAAAATAATGCATGTAGAAGTCCAGCAGAAGAGTGGGGGCTAGCCAGCTTATTGCACTGAATGCCGCATGTATGATTACTTGCCTTGTGGGTAGGTAGCCTGTGTGTGCATTTTAGAGCAAACACTCAGATGAAGTAAAGCTCTTAAGACCAGTGTGGCTTGAGGAGCTAAGAGACAGAGGAAGACAGATAAGACTTTCAGGGACACAAAACAACCCCACTCCATCCTGTTACTGACAATCTCGATGGTGCTGAGGATGATTCAAGTCTCCAGGAAGGAGAACATCAAGCTAGGCAGAAGGAAACAATCCCATAGCTGAGACCCTCCTTCCAGAAATCATACTGTTGTCTCACACTGATGACATTGCTCCAGGATATTGGATCCTAGCTATCAGGAAGAAACAGGCAAAGTAATGTGGGATTTGATTAACCAAAGAGTACAAAATGCAGATGACAGAACAAGAAGTAATAGTCTCAAGTTGCAGTGAGGGAGATCTAGGTTAGATATTAGGAAAAACTTTTTCACTAGGAGGGTGGCGACACACTGGAATGGGTTACCTAGGGAGGTGGTGGAATCTCCTTCCTCAGAGATTTTTAAGGTAAAGCTTGACAAAGCCCTGACTGGGATGATTTAGTTGGGGTTTGGTCCTGCTTTGAGCAGAGGGTTGGACTAGATGACTCCTGAGGTCTCTTCCAACCCTGAGATTCCATGATTTTATGAAAACATGGTCAAATACAGAATTTTCATATTTGCTAATAATTTTCCCCAATTCCCATGCTCATGCACTTAGTTTGGACATTAAGTTCTCTAAAGATTATCTGCCTTGAGCGTGCTCCATCCTGAGAATGCAGGAGCACAGCACAACTTACCCTGCAATTGCAGCTCCCAGCTGCCGAAACCACTGTGGTGCCGTGCACTGGAAGTGAAAGCAAAAAGACTTTCTCTCCTGCGCTCTTGGTGCTCCCCCGCTGGCAGCCAGAAATGTAGAGAAGGAAGCAGCAGTCTGAAATAAAGATCTATGGAGCTGTAGTGGGTAGTTTACAGAAACTGATGGGAAAGGGCAGGACCCAAGACATGGGGGTTAGATAGCAGCAGAGGAGAATGAAAGGGAGGATAAGACTGGAGGTTGCGAGGGACAGAAGTCAGGATGTGGGTGGTTGTGGAACGGAGAACAGAGGGAGCTGAGAAAAGAGAGGGTGGACATAGGCAAGAGATGGAGAGACAGTTTGGGGGGCTACAGCAGCAGAAGAACCTGTAACAATTAGAATATTCCCCGTCCTCAGAAGCTGGAATTGAACCAAGTAGTGGTGCTGGATGAATAACTGTCTTTTCAGTTTTCTGTAAGTTGTGAATAGTTGGGGAGGGTGTGTGTGGGGAGGGTGCTTCAGGTCAAAGTGAATCTGATTTTTTCACAATTTTCACAATTTTGAGCAAATATGTTTGAATAAATTGTCATTACAGCAGGGACTTAAAGTGGGGCCTCCCACCTCTCTGGTGAGTGCTCTAGCCACCAGGCTGTAGAAGTATTCTCTCTGTCTAGCCCACTAACTATTCAAGTATTTTACACCAGGTGTCAAGAACAGAGGTGTAACCACATTAGTCTGGATCTGCAGAAGCGACAAAGAGTCCTGTGGCACCTTGAAGACTAACAAACGTATTGAAGCATAAGCTTTCGTGGGCTAATACCCACTTCGTCAGAAGGCATTTGTTTATTTAGGAGGTTGAGGGGTTCTTTTTTGTAATTAAGCAATTACATCCAAAAACTGTATTAAAATCAGTTTCATGTTCTTAGGCATGTTGTAAAGAGTTGGGTCTAGATATTCACCTGATAGCCTGGAACTGAGAGAATAACCTTGCTAATTACTTCGTACAGGCATGTTTTGGTACCTTCAAACGTTTATTGTACTGTTATTTGGGGAGTCATTTTTATCAGGAACATCTACCAATGCATTAAGTTTGTCTTGAGCCTTTATCCTATCCTAAGAATAAATGCTTGTGATGCTCCTGGTATGCATCCGACGAAGTGGGTATTGTGGGTAATGCTTGTGATGCTCTTGGTATGCATCCGACGAAGTGGTATTAGCCCACAAAAGCTTATGCTCTAAAAAAATTTTAGTTAGTCTTTAAGGTGCCACAGGACTCTTTGTCACTTCTGCAATTCCAGACTAACACGGCTACCCCTCTGATTCTTGTGATGCTCCTGTAGCACTTTTGAGCACACTATTCATGATGCCAATTGTATGGTCTCTTGTTACAACTTTCAGTCCATTCCAATGTATTAAATACAAGTTTACAATTCAGGATGATTATTGATCTTTATTTGCTCAGTACATTAGAGTGCCTACTGAAAACATATTCATGTTCTTCCAGATAAAGCAGCAGATGGGGTACTAACTGGTGTCTGCTACAGACAACCTAATCACTGTAGAAAACTGACCAGCTGCCTATACACTCAGAGGACTTAAATCTCAGTGACATATGCTGGAGGTCTCCTGCTCCCAGTACTATGTCATCTATAATTTTTAGAAATTTGGAGGATGTTTATTTCCTAACTCAAAAAAAGTGTTGCATCTAACACAGGGGAATTCCAAATTAGATCTCATCTTGACAGAATAAGAGGAACTGATCACAGAACTAAATATTAGTAATTGCCTAGGTACCAGTGATCATGACTTGATTACATTTATTATGTGCAAATAGATATAAAGTCCAAACCATATAATACATCATATATAGTCAGTGTTTTAAAGGGCCAGCTGAAAGACGTTATGAGCCAAATCAGCTGCAAGACAGAACTTAAACAGCAAAGTGTGAATCATAGAATCATAGAATATCAGGATTCGAAGGGACCTCAGGAGGTCATCTAGTCCAAACCCCTGCAATTTGCTGAGGGTGCAGTCCATGCCATCCTCCAGATCATTAATGAAGATATTGAACAAAACCAGCTCCAGGACCAACCCTTGGAGCACTCCACTTGATACCGGTTGCTAACTACACATGGAGCCATTGATCACTACCTGCTTTCTAGCCAGCTTTCTATCCACCTTATAATAATAGTTGGGAACGCTTAATGATATTTTACTACATGTCCCATGAGTTACAATCAAGAAAGAAGGCAACATTGGTTAAATAACCCAGACTGGCTTAAAGGGAAGATGAAAAAAGTCATTTAAAAATCCATAAATGGGCAGCAGGGAAGAGAGGAAGCTGATAGCAATGAATATAAATTATAAGCTGAAATTTATTTTTAAAAGAATACAAGGGAAGCAAAAGAACATAAGAAGTCATCTCTGGAAATCAGAGTTAAGAACAGTAAGTATATTTGGAACAAGAAAAATCCTCAAAATAGTATTGGTATATTAAGAGAGAGAGAAATAATAAGATCACTGAAAGAAGCCCAAGGAGCTTAACGATGTGATAAAAAAGGCCAATAGAAATTTTTAGGTGTGCAGGGAACTATTGAATAGGAGTGGAGAGCTTGCTTTACCTATTTGGCTTATTGCTAATGGAATAACATATCCAGTTCTGATGTCCATAATTCAAGAAGGATGCTGAAAAATTGGAGAGGATTCAGAGAAGAGCCAGAAGAACGAATAAGTATTGGAAAACATGCTTCATAGTGAAAGACTCAAGGATCTCAAACTAATTACCTTATCAAAGGTAACTTGATCACAGACTATGATTAGCTAGATAGGGAACAGAGGTTTGAGCCCCTTGTTGACAAATTCAGACAAATGACACGCACATTGTTAACAGAGGGTAAATGATCTTTGGAATAGCTTACAAAGGCTTGTGGTGGATTCCCCATCACTGTCATTTTTTAAATGAATATTGGATATATTTCTAAAAGATATTGGTCTTGAAACTATAATTATTTCAGGAATCAGAGGGGTAGCCATGTTAGTCTGGAATTGCAGAAGTGACAGAGTCCTGTGGCACCTTAAAGACTAACTAAAGTATTAGAGCATAAGCTTTCCTAGACTACTACCCATTTTATCGGATGCATGCAGTGGAAGTATCCAGGGGCAGAAATAAATAAGAGGCAAGGGCCAGGTTAAAGATAACAAAGTTAGTTCAATCAGGCTGAACCAACTTGTTACCTCTCACTAGGGAGGATGAGATCCTCTTCTAGCAGCTAATCTAGAGGTGCGAACTCTGAGAGAAGACAAGCTGCTTTTGTAGTTAGCTAGCCACTCGTAATCTTTGTTCAATCTTTAATTGATGGTATCAAATTTGCAAATGAATTGCAGCTCTGCAGTTTCTCTTTGATAAAGGAGGTGCTGTTGTCATCACGGACAGGTCTGACTACCAAAAGGAGGCTACCAGACAACTCTCCAACACCAATTTCTACAGGCCACTTCCCTCAGATCCCACTGAGGAATATACTAAGAAACTGCACCACCTACTCAGGACACTCCCTACACCCACACAGGAACAAATTAACATACCCTTAGAGGCCCGACTGGGGTTATTCTATCCCAAGATTCACAAACCTGGAAATACTGGACGCCCCATCATCTCGAGCATTGGCACTCTCACTGAAGGACTATCTGAATACGTGGACTCTTTACTCAGACCCTACGCCACCAGGACTCCCAGCTATCTCCGTGACACCATAGACTTCCTGAGAAAACTACAATGCATTGGTGATCTTTCAGAAAACACCATCCTAGCCACCATGGATGTAGAGGCTCTCTACACAAACATCCCACACAGAGATGGAATACAAGGTGTCAGGAATAGTATTCCTGATGATGCCACAGCACAAGTGGTTGCTGAGCTCTGTGACTTTATCCTCACACACAATTATTTCAAATTTGGTGACAATATATACCTCCAGACCAGTGGCACTGCTATGGGCACCCACATGGCCCCACAGTTTGCCAACATCTTTATGACTGACCTGGAAAAATGCTTCCTCAACTCTCGTCCACTCACGCCCCTTCTCTATCTACGCTACATTGATGGCATCTTCATCATCTGGACCCATGGGAAAGAAACTCTGGAAGAATTACACGATGATTTCAACAGCTTCCACCCCACCATCCACCTCAGCCTGGACCAGTCTACACAGGAGGTCCACTTCCTGGACACCACGGTGCAAATTAATGATGGCCATATTAACACTACCCTATACCGAAAACTTACCGACAGCTATGCCTTCCTTCATGCCATCAGCTTCCACCCCGGGCACACCACACGATCCATTGTCTACAGCCAAGCACTGAGGTACAATCGTATTTGCTCCAACCCCTCAGACAGAGACCAACACCTACAAGATCTTCCCCAAGCTTTCTCAAAACTACAATACCCGCAGAAGGAAATAAGGACACAGATCAGCAGAGCCAGACGTGTACCCAGAAGCCAGCTGCTGCAAGACAAACCCAAGAAAGAAAACAACAGAACACCACTGGCCATCACCTACAGTCCTCAGTTAACCTCTCCAATGCATCATCAGTGATCTACAACCCATCCTGGACAACAATCCCTCACTTTCACAGGCCTTGGGAGGCAGGCCAGTCCTGGCCTACAGACAACCTGCCAACCTCAAGCATATTCTCACCAGCAACAGCACACCGCACCATAATAACTTTAACTCAGGAACCTATCCATGCAACAAACCTCAATGCCAACTCTGCCCACATATCTACACCAGCAACACCATCACAGGACCTAACCAGATCAGCCACACCATCACTGGTTCATTCACCTGCACATCTACCAATGTAATATGCACCATTATGTGCCAGCAATGTCCCTCTGCTCGGCCAAACTGGACAGTCCCTACGAAAAAGGATAAATGGACACAAATCAGATATTAGGAATGGCAATATACAAAAACTTGTAGGAGAACACTTCAATCTCCCTGCACACACAATTACAGATTTCAAAGTCACCATATTGGAGCAAAAAATCTTCAAGACCAGACAGCAAAGAGAAACTGCAGAGCTGCAATTCATTTGCAAATTTGACACAATCAACTCAGGACTGAATAGGGATTATGAATGGCTGGCTAACTACAAGAGCAGTTTCTCTTCTCTCATTGTTCACACCTCCAGATCAGCTGCTAGAAGAATACCTCACGCTCCCTGATTAGAGATAACAAGCTGGTTCAGCCTCATTGGACTAACCCTGTTATCTCTAACCTGGTTCTTGCCTACCTATTTATACCTGCCCCTGGATACTTCCACTCCATGCATCCGACGAAGTGGGTATTGGTCCACGAAAGATTACGCTTCAATACTTTTGTTAGTCTGGACTAATTAATTCAGGCAATTCTTATGGTTTATGTTATGCAAGAGGCTTAAAAATCTATGACAACTTCTAGCTTCTGAACAAAATACAATCGAAATACAGATGTTCAATGTTGATAAGTGCAAAGTAATGCACACTGGAAAACATAATTCCAATTATACATATAAAATGATGGGATCTAAATTAGCTGTTACCACTCAAGAAAGATCTTGATGTCATTGTGGATAGTTCTCTGAAAACATGCAACAGTAGTCAAAATAGCTAACAGAATGTTGGGAAACATAAGAGAGGGATACATAATAAGACTGAAAATATCATATTGCCTCTCTACAAATCCATGGTACACCCACATCTTGAATTCTGGGTGAAGTTGTACTCACCCCATCTCAAAAAAGATATATTGGAATTGGAAAAAGTTCAGAAAAGAGCAACAAAAATAATTAGGGGTATGGAATGGCTTCTGTTTGAGGAGAGATTAATAAGACTGGGCCTTTTTGTCTCGGAAAAGATGTCTAAGGAGGGATATGATAGAGGTTTATAAAATAATGACTGATATGGAGAGAGAAAATGAGGAAGTATTTACTCCTTCTCACAACACAAGAACTTGGGTTCACCAAAGGAAATTAATAGGCAGCAGGTTTAAAAGAAGCAAAAGGAAGTATTTCTTCACACAAACGCACAATCAACCTGTGGCACTCTTTGCCAGAGGATGTTCTGAAGGCCAAGACTATAACAGGGTTCAAAAAAGAACTAGATAAATCCATACAGGATAGGTCCATCAATGGTTAGCCAGGATGGGCAGGGATGATGTCACTAGCTTCTTTTTACCAGAAGCTGGGAATGAACAACAGAGCATGGATCACTTGATGATTACCTATTCTGTTCATTCCCTCTGGGGCACCTGGCATTGGCCACTGTTGGAAGACAGGATACTGGGATAGATAGATCTTTGGTCTGACCCAGTATGGCCATTACGTTCTTAGATAAAATGCATGTATTTAAAAATTCAGAAATTACAAATGTATTCACTAAATTATTCATCACAGCATTTTCTCTTAGTGTGAATTCCAATCTAGTTTACAGTTACTTAACATTAAATATTGCTAATGATATTGGATTTGAATATATACCATCTATATAAAATATTGAAATATCATCCACTTTTCAGAAAATACCTATCAGGTCTCAAACACTCAACTAGGGCATCATCCAAACTTGTCTCCAACTTTATTTTGTTGGCTACTATATAATATTTAATTCAAGAAGATGCTGCATCCAAAGACAGCACTCAAAGTTTCATCACACATCAGCCAAGTGCTATATTCAGATATAAACATAACATTTTAATAACCTAGAACTTTTAAAAGAGGACAACCGTTATTTCTGGAGTGACCAAAAACATGATAACTACCAAAGCATCCAAAAAACCCTTAGCCAGCCTTTATACCTCAGCCCATTACCCCTTCCCTTGCTGATAAATCAGTTCACGTTATCCTCTCCAAATACAGCTGTGCAGGATTTATTAAACTGTTTTCAAAAAGCTTATTGTTATGGAGTATTATTTCTGTACAGCAGCTAGATGTTTTCAATAGGTGCTTTATCTACTGAACTGCACACTTGCATCGATTGACTGTTATAACAAAAGAGATCACACAATAGGTATGCTGAATAGGGTATGCTCAACGTGCTACAGGAGCACCACAAGTATCTATTTTTGGCATACTAGTCAGGCTCAAGGATAGGCTCCTGCTAAAAATGACCTGAACAGTAACAATGCATGAAATCTGTCAATATACTGTAACGTGCCCTTAATAGGTTACTAGCAGGGTTATACTCCCAACTCCAGTCAGGAGACTGCTAACTGACACAACTCTCTAAGGAACATTGTGGCAGGGCAGGGGTAAAAACCCCTGAAATGCCCTGCTTCTGCAGCTCAAACCCTGCTTCCTGGCAGGAGGCTCAGGGGTAGGAGCTGGTAGTGGCTGGCATGGGAGCCCAGCTGTCAGCCCTAATGAGCCTAGGCTCCTAGGCTTAGCCAGGGCTGATTGACTGCAGCTGGGGTAGGAAGCTGACCAGGCTACAAAAGCCCTGACTCATGGGCAGTCAGGGGAGGCCAGGCAGGGAAGAGGAGGCAGTAGCTCTGTCTCCCGACTACGTGCAAGGTGCCTCAAGGGCCTGGAGGCCTGCGAACTAAGGCAGTGAGATAACTGTCTGGGGATTGGGGGAGCACTGTATAGAGTACTGGTTGTTTCATTGAAGCCACAAGAAGCGCACTGTAAATAAAGGACACTTGGGAGAGCACTAAAAACAGTGTCAAGTCCCTTATTGTGTGCGGAAAGAACACAGGGCGGCCCAGACCCTGTGACAAACACAAAACTGAAATAATGTGTCAGAAAGTTGAAACATTTGTTTCTCTAGTTATCAAGCTATAGCATGGTATAATCTAAGGGGCCTATCACTGTGATATCTATGAGCCTCATATGGCAGACCCATTTCTTCCTTCTGAAGCAAACTGAAGTGACAGTAAAGTCAGCAAGCACCAGGAAGTTATACAGAATTGTTTTAGGCTAATTCAAATAAATTATCTTCCCCCCTCCAGACATTTTTAGCTAATTTTGTCTTAAAGTGGTGTTCTACCTTGAAAAATAAGTATGGAAAAATGGCACCTTCTTGTCTTTCTGTAAAGTGAGAATGAGAAGCAAGCCTGGGTTTCCTGACATGGAAAATGTAGAAATCCACCTAAGACTCAGAGGAGCAACATAAGGACTCTGCAGGCCAGGGTAGATTGCTACCAAGTGGTGGCATAGCTGATCGGGACTCTGATCTACAATGGCCTGGCAGCACCAGAGGCAAAACTAGAGGCTGCTGCTGTGGAGAAGTTACCATTGGTCTCAGAGCTGGCTTCCATACTTCTGGAACTGGTATCAGACTTGAAGTCGTTGGTGCCAAAGCAGATCCCAACATAGAAACAAACATGGGCTCCATGTGCAATGGACCCAGCAAGATACTGTCAGCGTGAATAATCAGTGAGGTTTTTATTGAGAGACTCAGCAGATCCTTTGTAGCTGTGTATGCCTCCAGGTGCTCAGTATGGATTGGGCCTTTGTCCCACAGGGAACAGAGGTGACAGCTCCAGCTCCAACATCTGCCCTGAGGAAGTAGTTGGCTGCAACTGTCCCAGCACAGGAAACACTGACTGTGGCCTGGTCAAGCCACTAGAATGCAGCACCAGGGATCAATGGGCCAAAGTGAACCTTCTGCCTTCGGGACAAGAGTGGCTAGCCTCTGTGGTTCAGGATTCCTGCACCAAGAATTCTTGTGACGTGGAAATCATTCTTTTTTTTGGCTCTGGTTGCTCTGAGACCTTGTGCCTTTTGAGGGTTGTCCTGGTGAAAGAGATCTCCTCCTGTCTCTATCCCCAGATAAGGCTAGGGGAAAACTCCTGGACAGGAAGACGCTTCAGCTAGTCAACTGAGCTGGTACAAATATAGGGTGAGATCAGCTCCTAAGAGAATGCACCTGAGGCATTGTACTCTCTTCTTCTTAATTCTTGTCTTGAAGCCTCAGAAAACTGGATACCTCTCTCTGATGTGATCTTCACACTTCAAACAGTGTGAGGATCACTAACTGGCATGGGCTTGTGATATCAAAGGCCGGGCTCAAAGCCAGAGAACCTTGGCATAGGCTCCCCTGGTAGTGGATGGGGCCTAGGGTTCACTAACTACTAACATTCAGATCAAAATAAGAAAGAAAGAGAGAGAGAAAGAAAGAAAGAGAGAAAAGGAGGCTCAAAGGACCCAAAAGGAGGACTTTTACAGACTATTAACAATGAACTATATATAGCATGTTCACAGAAGGAATGAGTAAACTACATATTCTAACCACTGCCCATGAACAGTAAGAAGAAACTGAAGGATGGGCAAGGCAGTTCTGTCCTTTATATCCTCAGCAGACAGCACAAGAACACAGGCATGGCTACACCTGTGGGTGTTGCTAGAGAACATTCTCTATCACTAGTGAACAAGAGGAGCATACATGTAATGCACACATGCAATCATTCACAGAATGAGGGACTTCCTCTCCATCACTGGTCATGTGTCTGGGCCCTAGTTTCCCCACTGGTGTTGGTCTTTCATGGGCTTGTTGGCCACTGTGGTGCTTTTCATCTTCCCATTAAAAGCCAAAGTGCACCCGTGCCAGGATTAAAGCAAAAGTCCAAAATAAATGGCACTGGGTGGCAGATTTAGAGATTTTAGTGTGCACACGTATCATCTTATATGATGGATAAATCATGAATGCAAATTGTGCATCAAAGTCACGAAATGGGCTACAAAAGCTATAAATAGTAAGGTATTCAAACATTTAACAAATGGATGGGGGGACACCAAAGACACTTCTTGCCAGGGGCACCATTTGGTCTAGGGCCAGCCCTTCCTCCGTCTCACAGTTCCAAGCACCAGAACACCATCCCCAGCAAGTGTTCTTTAAAGCTTACAATTTATTTTATGGTCTTCCATTCATGTTTCTAATCATGAATTAGAAGTAAAAAATCCAACAGAACCTATTTTAAAATAGATCCTATAACATTAATTTATGTTTCTGCCAGGACACTACCATAATTTGGTTATAAGTCAGAAAGCTACCAATCAAAACCAAATCCTACCAGTAAGCCTTTTCATGAAAGGCCAGGGAAATGCTAACACTATTTAAAAATATGCCATATGAACATACCATACGATGATGTGATTATGTTCACAGTTGGGCCATAATTAATCAGCAACTGATTCCAAAATTAAGATGAGACATGTTTTCTCTCAAATTCTGTTAGAAATGCTGTATACTTGTCTAACAGTATAAGAAAACAGTTTCCCATATTTTCACTTGATGGGGATAAACACTTATGGTCTCCCTATTGCCTACTGTATTTCAAAGCTAAACTTTTCTTATTGCACAAGCCTACTTATATACCAACATTAATGCCAAATAATTGTCATACCTGTGAATTTTACCAAACAGTTATCTGGGAGGTAGCATCATCTTCAAGGCACTCATTTCACAATTAGCCTCAAGGCATTCAATATATTAGCAGGCATATGCTAGTTACTAAAAGAATTAGGAATTAAACCTTCAAACATTTCTAATGCATGATGACTAATTTTAAAAAGAAATATTCAGGTGGTTTGGTTTTACATTAGATTTAGCTTTAAGAAAAAATGAGTTATTTTTCTAGTGGATGTGAAGTTGGAAACCTTTGAACTATAGTCTGTGTACAGTCTGTATGAATATTTAAAGTAAGAATTCACAACTGACATGGAAGTAACTGATTTTTTCAGGGATTTTAATAGAGTTATATTTTAAAACCATGCTAGTTCCTGAGCATTTTTCACACAATGGTCTGTAATTTAAATTCCTATAACAGAATAGCTCAGGGTTTGTTGGTTGTTAACACACAGATGCAAAATGTAAGGTAAATCACATTGACATTTAACATGCCTAAAAACAGTTTTTGGAAAATCAGTTCTGGATAAATTTAAGCATATGCTTATGGATGATAATGTCTGATCAGATGCCTTCAGATAAGTAATTATGTAACAAGTATTATCTAGAAAGATGTATCATTCCAATAAAGAATGGTTAAGGGTCACATCTCACTTGTAGTGCACAGGCACAGCAAGCGTTTGTTTTTCAGCTTTGATGCAAATTAGTTGTGATTACATAAAATTAGGTTAGAACAACAAACCAGTCTAATTCTAGCAACTTCTAAACAAGCAAATAGTCAGACTGCCTAGTCACCTATTTGTATATTAGTATGGAGATAGCATCTTTGAGTGATAGCCCAATCAGCCACAAAAAAAAAAAGTTGTAATCATCAAGTCCCTCATCTAATTCACTGAAAAATAAAAGTATTGTTTTTTTCTTACAAAAAACATTAACCCAAACTACTTCTACAACTTCTTAAACAGATGGATGGTAAGCATTTCCCTCTCACTCTGTCCCTTCGAATCACTACTCAAAACCATCATTCCCATGAAGCGACATGCCTGGTTCCATCGGTTTCCTCATGTACTAACCAAACATGGCATGATGACAGGACATACATCACAGCAATTACTGTCAGATAAACTACTATTAGAATAATCACTCTGCTTTTCTGCAGTGACTATATAGTTATTAGTTTTAAAAACAACAACTAGAAAAACACAATATTACTAATGCAATTAAGAGCTCAGATAGGATATGGGTTAAATATAGACTATCTAGATGCTGACAGGTCACATCAGTTCTGAATGGAAGCTATACGCAGCCCTCAAGCTAACATTACTGATCACTGAGAAATTTTCCCTGAAGCTACAGTTTCCCTACAGGTAGAAATGGAAAAATACCCACCTACAATTTAATCTCCGTGTGATTTTTGGATTTCAGCTGTCGTACATATTATTATCCCTGTTTTACAGATGGGAAAATTGAAATACTACTGAAATTGAAGCACATGCTCACCTTTAAGCACAAGTAGGCCAAATGACTTAGAAAGTTATAAAAGTGCTTAAATGTTTTGCTGAATAGGGATGGCATGACAATGTAATAATGTAATAATTATTTAATAATGTAATAATGCTCCCCATGCCCAGACTCCTCATTCTCAGCTTTAAAAGATTCTATTAACTTGTGATTTCATTCTATAGTACCATTCAGTTGGATAGAAGGTTACTAAACAGACAGAGTGAAATTCAGAGATTTGTCTATATGATTTCAGAATTGGAATAGATTACACCTTATTCTGCCTCCCCTCCCGCACTCCATATGCAACTTATACCAAGGCTCACATTATACATCACTTCAGACCCACTGAGCTGATGATGCTACCAGCTCCATTCTTTTAGTCCCTTGCAGCTTGCACAGGGATGGAATACCCCCAACCAAAAGCCTGGTCAGACTGCAGCTGGTCATTTTTAACCAGTCACAGCTTCTACCTTGGAAGAAAAACACACAACATTTGCTTTTTTGTAAATTGTTTCCTTTGGATTAGAAAAAAAAAATTGCGTTGCATTTTTCACTACAATGCCATTCTGCTGGTTAATGCTTCTATGCTTCTGTGCAGTTAGCAGTGAGTTTCTGTCAAGTAAATATTAGGTCTGAATGGTTTATTAATTTATTTTCTAAGCTTTAGTTTGTACAGATGTCATTAATCAGTGCTGTCTTGTTACCTGTTTAATTTAGCATTTGAGTACTGGTAAATGTATTTGTCTAAGTAGCTTAAAACACTGCAAGAAACTGTATGGTACTCTGTTTACCTTCTAGGTGTGCTCACAACAGATTTAAATTTTGAGCTTCAAACACCCTCCTACATTCCCCAAGAAGTTTCCTATAAAATTACTCTCTCCCTCCTCCTTTTTCTTTGCTGTGTCATTTACATTAAGATTAGGCTCAAAAGCTCAGAAGAAAAGGTTGGACTTGAAAGCTCAATATTTGTACTTAAGGGGCTTGTCAAAAATAGAGTTCATTATTTTCTTTGTAACAATTTAAGCTGTTTAAAGTGAAATTGAGAAAAGGCAATTCGGCTAACATGCCAATCAACAAAAGCCTTAGTTTCACAATACGTATGAGGTTTAATTTGTTTCACAAAAGCAATACTTTCTAGACCAAAACATCTTATGTGTTTGAGGATATTTAAAAACAACTTTTATAATTTGTCTGTTTATAACTGAAACATGGATATTGCAGTTGTGCAACCATTAGCAGAATGTGACTTGTCAACATGTTAATTGTTGCTTGGGAATCAAACAAATGGGGTTTGAGAGAGGGGAAACACAACAAGCAAGTGGACAAATTATTGACCAAATATTGCAACAAAAATATGACAAAAGCTTTATTTACTAGAGATACAAATATAAGAGCTTGTAATAGTGATGTTACATACACGCAACTTAAGGTTGTCCTACCATTTCCCTTATACTTCTTAAAAAATAACTTATATGTCTTAAAAGTCAAAAGTCAGTTTTGATACAAGGTTTAATCACATAAGCACCTTTCCTTGGCTGGATGGGCACTTTGTCATCCTCTATAAAGAGGCCAAAAGTAAGAATGCCCTGGCTCCAACAATACAGGTACTGCCACTGTATATTTTAGGAGAGGGGAAGATTACAATAGAAGTATGTGTTATGGGACTCTTTAACCAAACCTGCCCAGCCTTCAAGAGACCTTGAACTGATTTTGTTTTGAAGATGGTAGAGAGCTCGGGAGCATGTCTAATTTGAACAAAAGCACTTCACACATCCGTCTTCACAAGCTGATTCAGTAACAAAGCTTTACCTAGAAACACAAGCCACTGTAAACACGAAGCAGACCACCACGTCTCACCAGCAGGTAGATTGAGAGTCATAGGACTCTACATCATAGAACTGATGTAGAAACAGGAAAAAAGAAACCCTGTAATTAAAGGAAAGCTACAGTGTTTAACTACACAGTATTTCTCAGGAATCCTCAGGCATAAAAATACCATGCTGAAAATGAGAGAGTGGCAGCTCAGAACTGCTGCTTTGAGATGAGAGCCATACTATCTCCTTTACTGAGGATTCTTAATTAGCCAGTAGGATTAGGGAACAGTCCAGCAAAAGTATGTTTCTGACGAAAATAGTGGTGGCTGATAGGGAAGTTGAACTTTGGTCTCTGAGTAAATTGTTCAAAGATTAATCAGAGCTGACATGGGTATCACAAATAGCAGCACAGGGACCTAGCCACCACAGACACACGGTTTTACAATCCATTTTTGAAGAAAATTTTGGAAGATGCAGACACAAAGACATCCTAAAGCAATTCTGCTCATCTCTTCACTACATTTCATTTGTCTCTGTCCTCTCTCCCCCTAATACTAGGAGTATTTGCATGAAAATAAGATTGTCTTTTCCAAAAAGTCATGTGCCATTGCTGAAGTCATTATCCTTTCTGACACCACAGTTATTTCCACAGCAACCAGCTGCAATGTCCAAGCAAAGGATTATGATGTGATGAAAAAGCAGCAGAAGCATAGGGATTCAAGAGAGAACCACATAATTTGTTTTCATTCAAATACAGTTCATGAATTAACACAAAAAATCAAATATAAAGTCAGATTGTCCCTATGAAATATATGCAGAAGGGGCAGTGCTGTCTTTTGTGTGTGTGTGCAAAGATTTTTTAATTTTAATAAGAAACAAAGTAAAATACAAAAAGATAAATGCCTTACAGCAAGTATATGTCACCAGATATCCAATAAAATCATGCAACTTCAGAACTTCTCAAATCTGCAAGACCAGACAATGTCTTATACAGACACAAAATGTCAGGGTGGGCCTAACAACAACAAAAGACACAAAATGGGGTGAAAATGAGGGGAAGGGAAGAAGGAGAGAAAAAGCAGAGATCTCAAGTGGAATGGAAGTCTGGCATTATTCAAATGAATCAAGAACCGGCTCCAAATTTCTTCGAAACCATTTAGCTACTTTGTGCATTGATAAGCCGTTCATTCTTTCATTGCTAACTCAGACTAGTCTGAATACCACTACTCTATTCTTGGCATCCACCTACTCATCAATTTTTGTAAAATCATGTGTTTTGTAATCATTGTGGTCCTCAAGACCCAAAATTCTTGTGGTGGAATAAAACCCAAGATAGTACATACACAGCCTAGGGTACCATTTTAAGATGAGGCTTGGGCTTCAGCAACCGAAGACTATTTTCATTCTTGCGTCCACCTCTTTTCACAACTGCCTGAGTGCTGAACATCTCATAGCATATGAATCAAAGTTCCCTTTTTCTTTATTACAGCTCCAGCAATACCAGAGGACAAGGTCCCCATCTGGGACAACCTCTGTGGCATCCAATAGATTTAAAATAGACTATTTTCTTGTATCAGGAGTATCCTGAGATTCAGAAACACATTTTTTAACATTCCATAATACGCTCCATCACTGGGGTTTTTTTAAGGGCTGTGATGACTCCTTTTCACACACTTTCACAAAAAACTGCAGACCAATGGAGTTCCTTTTCATTACTAAAGCATATATAGTAGACATGAGCCCAGCAAGTTTATGAAGCATTTCCAAGTTTCTCAGTAGCTCTGGGGCCTCTAGCAGTTCCAGGGCATCTGAACCAAATAGATCTGTTAGCAAGTGTGTCTGGCCTTACATAGGAATTCCGATTCTTAGTGTAACCAGTTGAGGATCTGTCCTTGGGTCTTTTATGGAATTGGACATCAACATATAGAGAAAAGGATGGTGAAAGATAGGTGGGAACAGACTGATGCAAGGGCACTGCTGGACTACATTCATTGTTCACAAACCAAGCCAAGTCTATGTGGAAACAATCTCCTTTTAAGATAATGCAGACCCTGGGGAGCAGTTTCAATGGCAATGACGGACTAGGAAGCCGGTAATGATGGCCCTTTTCTCCAGTGGATATCAGGCCCCAAATAATGAGGGACTGAATGATCTGCAGAAAACTCTGTGAAGGGAACCTTGTGGAATTCCCATACAAAACATACACCTTTTCTGGGCCCCTGCAGAAAGGTATCATCTCCCTACCCTAGCATTTATGCAGAGCTGAACATAAGCAGAATGGATTCCAACACTCTGTAAGGCCTCAGCAACACATTCAAGCATGAAATCAGCCTCCCCTTATCATTGTAATAGTAGTTATATGCTGGTACTAATAAACAATAAGGAGCATTCTCAAGTTAAATATTAATGACGTGTGTGCAGCATGTATGTGTTCATCATATTTCCAGGGTATAAATTTCAGAAGCTCATTTTACACAGTTGTGTCTGAGTTATTTTTCCTACTAGAGACAAGTCCTGCTCCTTCCTCATTTCCACATAAATAATGGGAAGTGGATATATGCTTGAAAACATTTAATATATTCATTTACTTTGATATCATGCTTTTCATTTGGCACATAAATGAGCAACTAGGTTCAGAATAAATTTAATTTACAGGACAAATCTTAAGTGACCCAGATAAATTGAATATAAACGAGTTATAATTTTCTGTTTTCTTTTTAAACTAAGTAAATTTAGTGCTTGAGAAAACTGCTGCACTGTAAAAATGAGTGAATAGGCAGATATTCCAAATTGGGTTAAGACATTCTGAATATAATGTTTATATAATAGTCAGACCCCTGAATCTGAAAACAACCCAGTTTGAATGTCAGATATGCTCCTTGCACCTCCCTTCCCATAAGCACTGCTTCCTCCACTTCCTCCCCCTAATTCCCATTTTGAAGCATCGGCTCAGACAGAGAGCTTCTGTTTACTCTCAGTGTTGGCCAGAACCTGGAGTCTCTACAGAAACAATCATGTAGAAATCACCTTTTGATATTCTGACACTGCTGTTGCAGTATAGGTCTCGGGTTAAATTAAGTAGACAGCTAGTTGCCCTAAAGAAATTCCCATTGATTGTTAATGGCGAGGATTGGATCCCTATGCAAACTAGAGATTATCCAGGCGGCTGCCACCAACCTTGTGCCCATAAATGACAGGGATTGGTTTGGATGGGAAGGTGGGAAAGAAAGTGAATATTTATCAGCTAATATTTAACTGATTTACACTTATATTAACTAATCAAATATCTCAACTGTTTGGGCTGTTCTGTAAATTAATTACCCAGAGGCTTCAGACTGTGGCCAATAAATCAGCAAACAACTGTCTGACTGCATAGTGTGGACTCATCTTCATTTCCAGTTGTTAACTTGAATAAAACTACAGATAAAAATTAAATAATTTCCTTTCTCTACTTTTCATAGATACCAAGTGCAAATGGGACTATTATGATAATCTATTCTGACCTCTTGCATAATGTATGATGTATGGCTTCCCTGAATTATTTCCCATTTAAACTAGAAAAACATCTAGTCTTGGTTAAAAATTTTCCAGTGACGGACAATCCACCATAGCCCTAGGTAAATTGTTCCAACGGTTAATTAACCTAACTTAAAAAATTACATTTTATTTCTACTCTAAATTTGTCTAGTTTCAACTTCCAGCCATTAGATCTTGTTATGCCTTTGTCTGCTAGACTGAAGAATCCTATATTATCAATTTTGTGCACCCCATATATGTACTTGTAGACTGTGATCAAGTTACACTCCTTAACCTTGTCTTTGTTAAGGTCCTGGAGTCTTTCACTGTAATGCTTGTTTTTTAGGCTTCTTTAATCAGTCATGCTGCTCTTCTCTGAACCGTCTTCAATATATCATTCTCCCTTTTGAATTGTGGACACGAGAACTAGAAGCAGAATTCTAGTAGAGATCAAACTTGTGCCAAACACAGAGGTAAAATAACCTCTACTTCTATTCAATATTCCCATGTACATGTCTAAAAATAGCCTAACCCTTTTAATGACAGTGTCACACTAGAAACACACATTTAGCTGACAATTCACCACAACTCCCCAGTCTCTTTCAGAATCCCTGATTCCCAGAATAGAGTCTCCATCTGTTAAGCGTGGCTTACATTCTTTGTTCCTAGATGCAGGACATATATTTGGCCATATTGAAACACATATTGTTTGCTTGTGTATAGTTTACCAACAAGTCAGGTTGTTCTATAAGAGGGAACTGTTCTATTAATTATTTACCACTCCCCTGGTCATCTGCAAACTTTATCAGTAATAATTTTATGTTATCTTCAAAGTCATTGATAATGTTAAATAGTGTAGGGCCAAGAACTAATCCCTATAGGATCAGAAACACCAGAAACACACCCACTTGATGACAATTCCCTGTTTACAATCACATTTTCAGACCTGTTGGTTTGCTGGTTTTAATTCCACTGATGTTATGTGGTGCCCAAATCAAATGCCTTACCAATGTTTAAGTATATTACATCAATACAATTACCTGTATAGACCAATCATGTAATCTCATCAAAGGAATATATCAAGTTAGTTTGACAAGATCTATTTTCCATAAACCCATGTCAACTAGTGTTACTTACGATGCCCTCTCTTAGTTCTTTATTAGCTAAGTCACAAATCAGCCATTCCACTACTTTGCTTGTGTTCAATATCAGGCATGGGGCCGGCTCTACCTTTTTTGCTGCCCGAAGCGGTGAAGGAAAAGCTCTCAGGGAAGCAGTCAGGCGGCTTCGGCAGCATGCCTGTGGCAGGTCCGCCGGTCCTGCGGACCTGCCGACGGCGTGCCATCAAAGCCACCTGACTGCCGCCTGAGAGCACAAGGAATGCTGCCCCTTCCGTTGGCCACCCCAGGCACGTGCTTGCTAGGCTGGTGCCTGGAGCTGGCCCTGATCAGGTAGACAGGTTGATAATTAGCTGGGACATGCCTTTTACATTTTTTAAATGGTGGCTCCACATTAGCTGTCTTTCAGTCTTCTGGAACTTCCTCTGTGCTCCAAGGTACATTAAAAATCAACATTAACAGTCCACAAAGCTCTTTCACTAGCTCCTTTAACACTTTTGAATGCAAGTTCTCCAGACTTGCTGATTTTAAAATGTCTGATTTTAATAGGTGCTGTTTAACAGCCTCTTCGGTTACTGTTGGAAAGTATTTCATCATCATATGGTAAGAATATATCACCTGGCTTCCTCATACCCCCTTCTCCCCAGTATTGAACAGAAACATTTTATTGATTATATCTGTTTTATCTGCATCATCAACAATTCTACCATTTTCATATAGTAATGAACCAATACTTTTTGCTCCTAATATGCTTCCAATCTTCACCCTTACGGTCTTTAACTCTGCTGGCCAGAGACTGTTCCTTGTATCCATTTGCTGCCCTTATCAATTTTCTACAATTCATAGCTTCTAATGTATTTTAATTGCTATTATCTTATCTCTTTATTTCCAGTTGGGGATTGAGAGAGAGAGCAAGTTTTGTTTTTGTTTTTTTAATTCTCCTTTAGGCCAGGTTGCTTTTATTTAAACCAGCAAACACTCTCTCAGTTGCTGACTTTTGAGTACCTGAAAAACGTTCTTAAACAGTTCCCTAGTATCAGTCTTTTTTTTTCTCTTTAAATGCTCTCTCCCAGCTGATTTGGCTTGTAATTGGTTTCAGCATTGTGAAATTAGCCTTTTAAAAGCACCATATATATTTTATTTATATTATATGTATATTTGTGGTTTGGTCTTTATTTTTGCATATAATAAATGTAATCAAGTCATGGTTTAGCAGAGCAACATGATTTCCCCCTCATGAGTCTGTTTATTTTCTCCTCCCTTTGCATTTTGACTAAAGTGGGATTATTATTATGTACTGTATAATGCCAATAAATTAGGCTGTTCTTAATAAATCAGGATGAAATCAGCTTTTCATGAATCTGTATTAAAAAAAAATTAGCATGGAAAACTGCACCTATTTGCTAATGTTTTAAAATCCAGCCACGGAATGTCATACCAATCAACTGACTTCAAGAGCTGAAGAACCCACCTGGGGCATCTCACAGCCAAACTTTTAATCTACCTCTACCCCATGATATTGGAGAAATTAACTGGGACATATCTGTGATGGACCCATGACTTTTAGTCAAAGTCTCAAGAATATATTTTTTTTACTAAATTCTAAGTTAGATTTTGCAATAGAGGCATCAATTTCTCACGTACTTTTAGCTAGTTAGCTTCCAATGTGATGCCTATCACTGTGGTTTCTGAACACCTAAACTAAGAACATAAAAACAGCCATACTGGGTCAGATCATTGGTTCATCTAGCCCAGTATACTATCTTCCGACAGTGGCCAGTACCAGACCTTCAGGGGTTGTATGCAGAACAAGGCAATTTTATAAAGATCCACTTCATCTTTTCATTCCACCTTCTGGCAGTCAAAGAATTAGGATTATCCCAGTCATAGGATCACATCCCTGACCATCTTTGGCTAATATCCATGGATAGACCTATCCTCCATGAACGTACCTAATTCTTTTCTGAACCCAGTTATACTTTTGGCCATCACAATAACCGATCACCATATGTTCCACAAGTTATCTGCCTTGTGTGAAACAATAGTTCCTTTTGTGTGTATTAAACTGGATACCGATTGATGTCATCGGGTGACCCCTGATTTTTGTGTTGCAAGAATTGGTAAATAATAGTTCTCTATTCAATTTTTCCACACCATTCATAATTGTATATATCCCTCCTTAACGTCCCTTTTCTAAGGTGAAGATCCCTAATCTTTAAGTGTCTTCTTGTGTGGAAGCAATTCCATAACATGTATCATGTTTGTTGCCCTTCTCAGGACTTTTTCCAGTTCCGCTACCTCACTTTTTGCGGCAGGGTGATCAGAAATAGATCCAGTTTTCTCGAAGCATGGAAACTCATGGACTTGTATAGTGGCATTATGATATTTTCCATTGTATTTTCTATCCCTTTCCTAATAATTATTACCATTGTTAGTCTTTTTGACTGTTGCTACACATCAGATACCAAATGGAAACCCACCATATTTTGAAAGTCTCCAGGGGAAATTTCTTTTTCCACTGATATTTAGTGGTATTCAGGTAGGGTGGCTATTGGCATTCTGACAAAATATTTATCAAACTTTAAATCAGCTTTCATATTTCATCCAGAGCTCTCAAGTTGTAAGGACATTTAGTGACTGGAAGAAAACAAGATTTTATGGTGTTTGGGAGAAAGTTTAGCTTCAGCCAATTTGAATACAAATATATTTACATGAGGCAAATCTAAACCTATGAATTCCCCAGAAAAAAATAGCAACATTTTATGACACCTGTACTTTGCAACTTCAAATATTCAACTTATTATCAGTCTACAAACTTCATATACATAAAACTAGTAAAATCAAACTACATGTTTGATTTTTATAAAATCTAATATAGGTTTTGTCAGCATTTATGTTTATTTTCAAATTAAACTTGTCTCTGAAGATTTAGGTTTTATGTGTATTGAAGGCTGCTTCTTTGCACAAAATGTCAGTTTGAGACAAATAGCTTGTAGACACAAAAGTAATATGAGAAAATGTTAATTTTAGACAATGAAGAGGAAACCATTTTCTGTTCCCTTTGTAAACCTGAATAGATGCTAAAGGAGACCGAACTATACACAGACTTATATGGATGAACTCATGGGCATTTTACCTTTAACTGGAGGTTTTAATCGATGATTTATTTCCAATGACAGATGCCCAAGTTCAACTGGTGCTCATTTCCTGATATTTATATTATGTTGTCATGGTTCTCAAATGATAGCTGAACACCAAATAGTTCTGTTCAAAACTCTTACAAGTCCTCATTTTAAAGCACAACAAAACAGAACACATTTGAAACTATGTTTATTTATCTTTATACACAATCCTCAAGAGGTGTGATTTTCAGACCTGCTCCAGGAGATCCCAAGACATCCTCTGTTTTCAATTAAAGTTATTAACCAGAAGAACACTGGACATTTACACTAAATCTATGCCTAAATTAAATATCCATACACTCTAAGTATATATTTTAATGAACTTGTTCATTTCTCTTTATCACCATGGATTGCTATACATATAAGAATAAAAAGGTCTATTCACAAATATTTTATATGCAAGTGGGTTTGCACAGGGAAAACTTTGTGACCCAATGACTTGAAGTGTATTTCCTCTCAGGCAAAAAACCAAGTTTCTCATTCACATTTCCTCCCAGATTACTCAATATCAAAATTTCCAATTCTCAAGGACAATTACAAAATTAGAAGGTTAGTGACTTGGGTCTATGCTTTGTTCTAAGATCCTTGATGGTACATGGTAAACTTCGAAGCCCAACATTTATTACAATATGTACCCTGGACCTCAGATTTACATTGCAATTATGTATGTTATGAGTAACTGGGAATAATTGTCAATTTATCATACATATATCTTAATTTCTATTTTCCCCAAATATGCTGTGGGGCTCACCAAAACAACGCAAATCAGATATCAGGAATGGCAATATACAAAAACCTTTAGGAGAACACTTCAACCTTGCTGGACACACCATAAAAGATTTAAAGGTCAGCATTTTGCAGCAAAAAATCTTCAAGATCAGACTGCAAAGAGAAACTGCAAAGCTGCAATTCATTTGCAAATTTGACACCATCAATCAAGGACTGAACAAAGATTACGAGTGGCTAGCTAACTACAAAAGCAGCTTCTCTTCTCTTGGAGTTCACACCTCTAGATTAGCTGCTAGAAGAGGATCTCATCCTCCCTAATTAGAGGTAACAAGTTGGTTCAGCCTGATTGGACTAACCTTGTTATCTCTAACCTGGCCCTTGCCTCTTATTTATTCCTGCCCCTGGATACTTCCACTGCATGCATCCGACGAAGTGGGTATTAGCCCACAAAAGCTTATGCTTTAATACTTTAGTTAGTCTTTAAGGTGCCACAGGACTCTTTGTCACTTCAACAAAACACAAAAACTCTCAGCTTTGAAGAATAATATTTCATTTCCAAATACATATGTAGCTATATATATTTTTTTAAAAAATTGTACAGCTCATTCCTCAGAATCTCAAAGAGTAATGATTTGTTAAAGACCATTCAAATACAGTTCTGACTACATTTTACAATAACCACACACCTTCTCCATCTCGCCACATTTTTGATATCTTATTTTTAAAAACATATTTTCAGAATAATCTGTACAAAACACCTTTAAAGAAATAGTCTAGCCAAAAGAAGAGATCTTCCAGTGAACCAAAATATAAATACAGGAATGAAATGTGGTAAAGGACTTGAAAGTAATACTTTCATATGCAGTTGGGCAAACACTTACAAAAGTACTTCTAAATTAACACATTTTTAAAGAAATGTATTTTGCAATAGGCCCCTCTCCAGATCAGACTTTTCCACAAGTTCAGGAGGTCTTTACTTTTGGCCCATCTGCTTTAAAATATTACATTGTTTGTGAACTGAAGCTACATACTTACCAATATTCTCTTAAACTTATTTAGTGTATTTATTAGTTGTCCATTTGCACTATTAAAGGAATAAATGAATTCAGCAGCTAAAGGCCAGCACCTCTAATTCACTAAGGACACCACAATTTACAACAGCCTTATTTTTTCCAAGTAACATTGTTGGTCATAGAATCATAACAATGTAAGGTTGGAAGGGACCTTGAGAGGTCATCTAATCCAGTCCCTTGATCTTAGGCAGGACCAAATTTGCTTAGATCACCCCTGACAGTTGTTTGTCTAACCTGTTTTGAAAAACCTCCAATGACAAAGACTCTGCAACCACCTTTGGAAACCTGTTCCAGTGGTTAATCATCATTATAGTTAGACAAAATTTCCTATTGTCAACACTAAATTTTCCTTGCTGCAGATTAAACCAAATACTTCTCGTTGTACCTTCAGTAGGCCCGGAGAACAATCAGTCTTCATCCTTTTTGTAACAACCCTTACCATATGTTAAGACTTATCAGGTTCTGCCCCCCTTTTACCCTCTTTCTTATGACTACATTTGCCCAGTGTTTTTAATCTTTCCTCATAAATCAAGTATTCTGAACCTTTATCATTTTTGTTGTTCTTCACTGGACTCTCTCCAATTTGTCCACATCTTTCTTAAAATGTGGCACCCAGAATTGGACACAGGACTCCAGCTGAGGGCTCATGAGTGCCAAATAAAGTGGGATAATTACCTCCCTTCTCTTACATACAACACACTGCTTTTAGAGACTTATAGACTTTAAGGCCAGAATGGACCATCATAATCATCTTGTGTGACCACCTGCACTTTGCAGGCCTAGGAGCCTCATCCACACACTCCCGTAATAGATCCCTAACCTCTGTCTGAATTACTGAACTCTAGAAATCATGATTTAAAGACTTCATTTTACAGAGATTCCACCATTTACACTAGTTTAAACCTTCACGTGACTCTTGACCCATGCTGCAGAAAAAGGCAAAATATCCCCAAGGTTTCTGACAATCCGACACAGGGTAAAATTCCTTCCCAACCCCAAATATGGCAATCATTTAGAACCCTGAGAATGTGGGCAAAACCCAGTAGTCAACACACCCAGGAAGGTATTCTTTGTAGTAAATCAGAGTCCACCCCCACTAGTGTCCAATCAGCGACATTTGTAGATATTTGTTACCAACAGGCATAGATCAGGAACATGCCACGGTAGGCAGTTTCATCATACCATATCCTCCATATACATATCAAGAAGTCTTGAAGCCGGTTAGGTTTTTTTGCCCCCACTTCTCCCCTTGGAAGGCTGTTCCAGAACTTCATTCCTCTGATGGTTAGAAACCTTTGCCTAATTTCAAGCATAAGCTTATTGATGGCCAGTTTCCATCCCTTTGTTCTTGTGTCCACTTTGGCACTTAACTTAAATAACTCCTCTCCCCCCCTGGTATTTAACCCTCTGATGTATGTGTAGCAAGCAACCATATTTCCCCCCAGCTTTCTTTTGGCCAAGCTAAACAAGAAAACCTCTTTGAATCTATTCTCATAAGATAGGTTTTCCATTCCTCAGATCATCCTAGTAGCCCTTCTCTGCACCTGTTCCCGTTTGAATTCATCTTTCTTAAACATGGGAAACCAGAACTACACATGGTATTCCTGCTAAGGTCTCACCTGTGTCTTTTATGATACCACCCCTTATATCTACTGCAAATATCTTGTCTGATGCATCCTAGAGCTGCAGTAGCGCTTTTCACAGGTGCATCACATTTGCAACTCAGTCATCCTGTGACCAAGCAATACACTAGGTTTTTCTCTTTTGTCTGTTGCTTCCAACTGATAAAGCCCCAGCTTAAAGAAAAAATTCTTGTTAGTCTCTAAGAGCCTGACTCTTGCATTTTGCACTTTAAAAATCAGGATATATCACAGCTTCCCCCATCCACTAGGTCAGTAACCCTGTCAAAGAAGGAAATTAGGTTGGTTTGACATGATTTGTTATTAACAAATCCATGTTGGCTATTACTTTTAACCCTATTATCCTTTAGGTGCTTACAAACTGATTGCCAAATAATTTGTTCCAGTATCATTTCAGGTATTAAAGTTAGGTTCACTGGCCTATAATTCCCTGGGTCCTCATTGTTCCCCCCTTTAAAAAAACATAGGTACAATGTCAATCCTTTTCCAGTCCTCTGAGACCTTACCCATCCTCCATGAATTCTTGAAGATAATTGCTAATGTTTCCAATATTGCTAGAGCTAGTTCCTTAAGTACCTTAGGATGAATTTAATCAAGCTTTTCCAATTTGAATACATCAAACTAATCTAAGTTTTCTTAAACCTGTGCTTTCTCTGTCTGACTTGCATTTCTTTCACTTTGTTGTTCATATTAATTATATTTAGTATCTGGTCACTATTAAACCTTTTAGTGAAGAATGAAGCAAAATAGGCATTAAAAATGAAGCCTTTTTGCTCTTGCTCTAATTCCCCACAAACTAGAGGACCTACATTTTCCTACTGCTTCCATTTGCTCCTAATGTATTTATAGAACTTATTGCCTGTTAATGTCCCTTGTTAGGTGTAACATTTGTGCCTTAGCCTTTTTATTTTGTCCCTGTATGCTTGTGTTATTCTTTCATACTCAACCTTAGCAATTTGTCCATGTTTCTGCTTCTTGTGGGATTCCTTTTTGATTTTCAGAACATCCAATAGCTGGGGACAGGAAGAATAGTAAGAGGCCACCATGGTTCTATCTTTCCTTCTCCTTGGGATAGTTTGATATTGTGCCTTTGAGAAATATTGTCTTTGAGAAACTGACAGCTCTCCCACACTTTTTTCCCTTAGATTTTCTTCCCACAGAACTTTACCAATCAGTTTGTTAAAATCTTTTTTGAAGTGTGGGGTATGCTGGGGACTTATTATTCTAAAGACAGAGAAACCCTGATTTGCTTGATGCACAAAGTGCATCAAACAACACTCAGGAGGTTCAGTGAATACTTTCCGTATGCAGCAATATAATAGAACAATGGAGCAATTTTAAGTGACACCTCTTCACATAGTCAACCAGAAAATAATATATCTATTGTGCAGTGAAAGAACTCTCTTCAAAGATTTCTTTTGTACTTAGGTCTCATTCATTTGGGGTTATTAGTATGCATTGTCATGAGAAAAAAAACTGCTGAATGGAATTTACGAAGTATTAGTACAGTTGATTAACACAACCACTTTAAAAGTCGGCCAGTCTTTTTTATTTAATGCATATGAAAGAGAATGATTAGCACTTGTTTAACTAAAATATGTGATTTATGGTAGATTCTACAGTTCGGCTCTTAGAAAATCAGAATCAAGACCAACCTGTTTAAACCAGAAAATAATTGATATTTTGTAGTGTCTGATGCAAACTGATAGATACACACATAATTTAGGATTTAACATTCTTTATATTATGTTATTTTTCCATTCTCTCTCTCAGTATTTATATCATATGAATATGAAATAAACACTGTGCAAACCTCTAACTTCCTGCAGTCGCTTCAGGCCCTGAAGATTTGGGGAAGATGGGGACATTCTATAATTCATCAATGTGATGGGGTGGTCCACTGACTGTTAAGATGACTCCTCCTCCTGGTCACTCAGTGAAATAGTTCATGATGTCAACACTCCTTCCCGCGGTTGCATGCCATCTACCACCTTTCTCTCTGGGTCTGCAGCCCCTCTCTTGCTCCATGAGCTCCTGCTGCCACTTTGTTACTTAGCCCTCTGCCCAGGTCTCCAAATGTGCACAAAAGAAGTCATGTAAGAGTGCCACAAAAGTTCATTTCAATCACATTTAGTTTATTCACTCAGTTTCATTCTGAACCAATGAATTCATTCTGATCATTTCATCAGTGACTGAGAAAACTGAAGTAACAGACTGCAGTCTCAAAAGAAATGGTCTGGTGTTAGAGCTGCAAGTAATTTTTAAACTCTCACATGACTCGGAGGAGAAAGTATGTCCTCAATAAGAAAAAGAAGCAGAAAAAACAGAGGCAATATGCTTGTAGTTACAGGGTCTGATATTATCCCTGTTAAATGCTATGTCCAACAAGACACTATTTGCCATTTTATTGACTGGTATGTTAATCTATATTCAAAATAAATATAATCATTAGTTATCATTAGTTGGGGACTATGGATCTTTTTCTTTGCTACAGAAATGTATGTAGTTTTCATTCAAATTGAACCAGTACTGGGTGGATAAACAAACAAGTCTGGGATGCTTACTCCTCTCCACTCCTCATATCTCACTAAATTATATACTTCTGACAGCTCAACATAAAATTAAACAGGATGGTTTACTGTTCATTTCTGACTGATCCTACAGCTAGAAATTCAATTTGCTGCAACAGCTACGATGGTCTCTAATGCATCAGAGAGATTTATTGTAGAATCTTATGAGAAGGAATACACTTTCCACACTTGTGATTACATCTTGCATAAGCATTATGTACACACTAACTTTAAGGTAAATGACAAAAGCAAAGGTGCAAAAGACCAAGCTACATATAGGAGTCAGGATTCACACTAAATCTCCCTTAACATTTGGCTGTTTGGATTTCAAAATAGAGTAAAAATTCTTCCATGCTTTTTTAAAAGTCTTAAAATATTGGACTAGATAAAGCTAGTCTTTGTTAGTGTGTGTGTGTGTGTGTGTGTGTGTGTGTGTGTGTGTGTGTGTGTGTATTATATAAATTTATATAAATATAAATAATACCATCATTTAAAAAAAGTTTGTTTTTAAAAAAGTAATTAGTTATTCACAGTCTGTGCAGAGCAGAGTAACAAAATTTTAAAATGTAGTTGAAGCCATATTTTATGTGGTGCAAAAGGAACAACACACAAATTCTAATTATGGTTATTACAAGTTATGCACTTAATACCCTGTTCATTGACAAGTTACCCCAGGGCATTCAACTGATCTGCAGAAATAATGATGTTATGAACATCACAAGTCCTCTCTTCCTATGATTTTCTTTTACCTTAGGTCATCTCTAAGGAGACCATTTGCAGAGGAAAGAATAAAAAAGGATTTACTTTTCATGTTTATTTCAGTCATTTTATCTTCTGATCAAAGCCTGCCATCCACGCCATATCATTCCCAAACTGATGAGAACTAACATATAAAATAAATCCATTAGAAAATGAGGTAAAATAACTTGTCTCTGTACAATATGTGCTTCTAGCAGTCTATGATCAAAATAATCTTCAGTCACTGGTAAATAATTTAGGTACAGCAAGATCAAATATTAGTGAGGCCATGAATGGATTTATTCTCAGTTAAACCTTTACATCACAGAGTCCCAGTTAAATTGCTATTTTAAACCCAATAAAATCCCTCATTATGAAGGACTACTGACAGTAGAGAATGACTTCACACCTGTCACTCACTCTTTTCATATACAAGCACAAACTAGCATTTGAAAGGTTATGATCTTGAAAATGGTTCTGTTCTGCCATTTAAGCTATTACTTATATATAGTGTTAAGCGTAGCCTTTGAGACGTCAATTAAACTAGCCATATAGCTTTTGGCATTCTGCTTTTAGCTCCATCTACACAGTGAGTTAAATTTATCCACCCTTAGAGGTCTAGGCAGGTTGTTTAACTTGATAAGACAATAATATTGTAAATTTCTAGAGGAAAAAAAAGAGCAACTTTATCTGAAGATAAAAGTAACCATCAAAGCTTGTGGTTTTACAATAAAAATGCCAGATATATTGAATGTTAACATTTGCAAGAAACAAAATTAGTATACTTTTTTTGGATTGGCTTGTTTCACACATGCTTAATCAAATAGTTTTTCTTTAATTTTCTTAACCTGAATATCACAGTTGAAGTCACATATTTGGATTTTTTAAACATTTACAGAGTTAGTGTTGTGTCATAAGTAATCTGTTTTTTTAAAATTAAGAATATTCATTGAAAGTTTATTTTAAAAAATATGATCAAAATTTTAGATCCAATTCCTGATCCAATAAAAAACAAATGATTGCTGTAATATACTTGAGTAGGATTAGGATTTGCCCCTTAGTTAAAGTGTTCATTTTTACTTTTCAATACACATACACACATGACTAATACATAATAGCACAAATCAGCATTAATGTGTGCATTTCCTATTAGCATGGGCCCTTATATTGGAAAAGTCACTAAACACAACATGTCAAAATTAAAAAGCAGAAAAATATCTATTTACTTACAAATATCTTGTAGAAAATTAAGTACTTGATGTGAAGAAAAGTTATCCAACAATTTTTTCAAGTCTTACTAATATGAACAGGTTAAATACTGTATGCATGTAAGCTATGTAATTATTTATTATATAGCATTTCCCAAAGCTTGGAAGATTCACCTGTTTCAATCTATTTCCGTCTACACAAATGTCAGTTGTATAGGGATCATGCTTTTTTCACTGAAACCAAAAGCAGATTTATTCACAAGATACTACACAAAATTAATTAGCACAGCTGTTGCTGCGTGTACAAAGAATTCCAAATGAACATGATGTGTTATAAATTTAAATTAAAAATGATTAGTAATGCAAATTGGAATGCCCGTGGAAACAGGACTATGTGAAGTCATGACATTGTCTATGGTATTTCTCTCTTTTGAGTTCATTTTTAGAAGTTATTTATATGGGTAATAACAAACTTTATTCATGAATAATCAGTAGAGATGAGCCAAATCTCACATTCTATTCATTACCATCAGTGCTCAGAGCAATCACTAAGAGAACCAATCCACTAGTGGGAACTCTGAGCCAGTAGGGACCACCGTGTTTTGCGATTTCCAGAAGTACTCCTGACGTAATATTACAATTGAATTGGCTCACATTGATGTATGCAGTCTTGTTCCTCTAACTCCATTTCCATGACCAGTGAACTATTTCTATAACATTTCTTGTATATTGATGTGCACCTATTTAATGGTTCATAACAATATTTGTATATCAGTTTTCTAAAAGGGTGGCAAAAAAGCTTTGTCTCTCAAGTCATCTCCTGTGCTGCTGAACTGAAAAAAAAATGGACTTCTATACAGATTTCTTTTTTAATTTTTCCAGTTTAGATAATTGTGTATGAGCTTTTGGGAGCAGGAACTCTTTTCATTCTGAGTGTGTACAGAGCCTAACACAATGGGGTTCCTGGTCCAAGACAAGGGCTTTTGGCTGCTGTGGTAATAGAATACTAATACTGTAATAAGTGGTTCATACAGGTGAGTTAGTGGAAGGAAAATATAATCATTGTTGAGATTATTCTGGAAACCCATCCCTCCCACTCAAAAACCACTCCACCATACACCAATCAAAACCTCCTATAATCCAGCAAAGGAGAAGAAAGCCAGAAATTCCAAGTATTCCACAATTGTTAATCTGTTATATGTTAAAGGTACCAAGATACTACAGTGGTGGGCAATAGTACAAAACCTTTAGAAATAAAATGATGGCCTGACAGACAGACAGACTCTGTGCTTCTTTGTTAACCACGTCTCTATTTTATGTATACTTTTGATTGTACGGTTTGCATGTGTGTTTTAAGCTCCGAATAGTAAAATTCAGATCCGTGTTTGTATCCACATTTGGAACTACCCACTGTTCAAAACGAAGGTCATTATCAGAATCCATGTTTACCATATACCAAACTCACTGCTGGAACAGTGACATGCGGCTATGAATAAATCAATGAAAAAGAATTTCCATTGAAACATTATTTAGAAAAACTGTTTGAGTTCCATTTGTACACCACCACCATGGAAAGGAGCATCTCTTGGATCTTATCTGCCAGCACACAGAAAATATTTAAGTACAGTGCTAATGTAAAGCTGCTCTAGACTTCAAGGCATTTTTAAAACAAACTGTCAGTTGCATCAAAAAATGTATGTGCTACTGCAGTTTATTTCAAAAGGAAAGTCACCTAACTTCCTTTTCTTGTTCAAAAAAGAAGTTTCAGATCTTAGTCCAAATAATTTAAATCTGCTATATACCATGAGACAATTCCTTTAAGTAAGGGTTTGCAGGATTGGACCCTAATCAGAAAAAATACACAGATACTACTAGTTCAAATGTATAAAGCACCATGTGACCAGATGGTGCCATAAGATTATTTCCCTTCTGTGTGTGCATTCAAATGAAGGATAATATTTATTAAGGTAGCAAGTCAACACTGCTAAATGTCAGAAAATGCACATTTGGAGGAGAGATTTGAAATAGAAGGTGGATGCTTGCAGGACAGAGATGAAAATTCCCAGAATAAGTGACAGCCTGGAAGAAGGCACAAAGTGTGATACAAAGGGAGCTGTGAGAAGGGGGCAAAAGGAAAAGTGGGAGAGGACTGAGATAAAAGATGGAGCAGAGCTCTGCAAGATCTTAATGGTGATGTTCAGCTACTTACATTTGTCACTGAAAAGAAGCAGAAGCCAGTGGAGGATTTGAACAGAGGAGTGACGTGGTAAGAACAAGAGGTCTTGTGGCACCTTAAAGACTCTTTGTCGCTTCTGCAAATCCAGACTAACACAGCTACCTCTCTGATTAGTGGTAAGAACAACAGGTGAAAAAAATGAAAATTGAAATGAAATCACTTAGTATACTGATAACAATAAAAGTTTGAAAAATCAGTTTGGAAATAAAATATTTTGGAAGCAGACTGTATTATATATTGAGAGACTATATTTACGATGGCATTGTGTGATATGAAAAGTTTTATTGGTATGAGTTCAGTCTGAGTGCCAATAAAAGCATTACATCCTACCATCACATAACTGTATATGCCTGGGATATGCACAGATGATGGAGATGCATTCTGATGTTATCAGGATGATTCAGAAATATGTATGTACATTGTTTGCTTCTGTTCAGATACTGGCAAGGTAGCTATCTGTGTACCATCTGCTTATCTCGTAGGAAGCAACTTTAATATAACCAGTTTCACCTAGTATTTAAACAATTTACTGTATACTAAGTCTTCTACCAGATGACATCTTACATGTAAGGTAGCAATTATAGAAGAATGTGCAACAGCCTCTATCAACCAAGATGCCTTTGATCCACTCTCACCTCATTTTTGTTTTTTACCTGACAATATGTTCAACCAGCTGTCTGACATTTCTACTTAAAAGAGCTCAGCCAAACCCATTAAGATAAAGAAGCCTCAAAACTTCCATGCACACTCAGCAAAACCAACAAACCCTCTCTCTCAACACTATTCTTTGTACTATACTGCTTTTAGCTTGTGTCAAACCTTTGTAAAGTGTAGTGTCTCTTGCCCCAAGAGGCTGGCCTTCCTTTCAGTTCTTAATCATACTCTGCTAGCTGAGTACTAGTCAGCTCCACCAGCCCATGATCCTGAAAGAGACCATTTGTTTCTTCACACGTAAACTTTGTGAATTATAGAAGTGACAGAGAGTCCTGTGGCACCTTAAAGACTAACTAAAGTATTAGAGCATAAGCGTTCGTGGGCTAATACCCACTTTGTCGGATGCATGCAGTTTTGTGAATTATGTTACTTTGGAGACTTTTAAGTTCAAAGGGAATATTATACAATCAGGAATGACAGACCAAACAGCTGTGCTAAATAACACTTGCAAAGCCAGGTAAAATAGTTTCAAGGGGAAATGTTTTAACCAGACATTCAAAGTGCTAGTTTAAAATATGTCCATTAACTTATTTATTGTCTTAAAACAAATTTAAACTTGCTCCATGCACTTCTACCCCAGACATTGCCATTTTTCAGCCTCCCATGTCAATTTAACTTTATTCAGAAGTCTGCAGAATAGGAGCTCTCTAATGGCTCCTATTTTAACATTTAACACAAATTGACATATTGACATATTTGTGCTAAGTGAAAGATACTTCTGGTTGGGAAAACCCACATCTGTGTTTCTAACATATTAAACTGACATTTTTTCACATTCATATGTATAGCCATGGTTTCTCCAATAAACAATGTTCTATTCCACTTAACTTGCATTTTATACTAAAATATTTAAACCGAGAGCTTCTGCTTGAATCTTTCAACATCATGTTAACAAACAAAACAAAAACGGAACAGTTGGAAGAGGAGGGGGCAGGGATCAGTGGAGAAATTAACATTCTCTCCTGAGGCATATCTTAAGAAATCAAGGAAAAGGAAGACTTTATGACAGGATATCAACCATACATCAAAGTAATGGGGATGAGATGAGGAGGAAAGACTTGCATAGCAGGCATGGACAGAGTCTTGAGAAGCAATTATGAGACAAAAAATAATAGCAGACCCCCAAAATCACAGGCCAGAATTTCCCTTTACAGTAATTACTAGCAAAGAAGACTTGAAAAGGAGAGGATTCTTGTGCAGTAACTGCGGATTTTTTAAGAGATGTGTCCCTGCCGGTGCACTACTTCAGGTACACATGTGCCTCATGCACCTTTGATTACAGATTTAGGTGACACGCCCTTTTGGCTCATGCATATGCCCTACACATCCCCGTGTCCCACACTGAGGATACATAGGTCTTGTGGAATGGGCTAATACCGTAGGAGGAGGTGATATATTGGCAGTTTCATAGCAAGAAATAATACACCCAGAAACCCACCTGGAGAGTTTGTGGGATCATGGACCTTTTGCACCTGTCGGCAATTGAAATTAACAGTCTGGGAGACTTTCTAAATGGCTTGGTTCAGTCCACCTCCTGACATCCAAGGTGCATAAGGCAGCATCCTCCCAGGTTGGGTATTATTTTGGGAAATAACCTGGTAGATGGATGACTTGTTAGATGTGAAATTCAGATGACACCTTAGGTAACATTTTGGAAAGGGGAAGTAATGAAACCTTGTCCTTGAAGAATTACATGAAGGGAGGATCTGGCATTGAAGCTTTCATTTTCTTGACTCCTTGAGCAGAAGCAATGGCCACCAAGTATACCATTTTCATGGATAGGTTAAGAAGAGAATAAGTATTCATCAGTTTAAAGGGAGGTCTGATAGGCCAATTCATTACTAAGTTTAGATCCCAAAGAGTGGTGGGTACCCTAATCTGAGGAAAAAAAAATCCACAAGCCCTTGATAAATCTTACCATTGTGAGATGGGCAAATGCTGAAAACCCTCAATCAAGGAACAGAACTCTTACAGAACTAAAAAAATCCTGATATTTTAATTCCAACAGATATTCAAGTACAGCACTGAGGTAGAACTGAGTGGAAGAAAGATGCCACTGGTCACACCAGTGGTGGAATCTCTTCCATTTTTGAAGGCAAGTATTGTGCATAGAGCTTTTCGTACTATCTAACAACACTGATGTACCTCTGGAAAACAGGCGGTCTCTATTCCCAGGAACCGTTGAGGAACCAAGACCTAAGGTGGATAATTTCTAAGATGGGATGGAGTATCTGACTGGCATCTTGAGAGAGGAAATGAGAAATGAATGGAAGACTGATCACCAGACAAAATAGCAAAGCAAATAAGAAAAGAGTGCCAGTCTGTCTGCACCATGTTGGAGCTATTGGTATGACCTTGACTTTATCTTGTTTACCACTTTCAATATCAGAGGCATTGAAGGAAATGTATAAGAACATAACATAAGAACATAAGAAAGGCCGTACTGGGTCAGACCAGAGGTCCATCTAAGTCAGTATCCTGTCTACCGATAGTGGCCAATGCCAGGTGCCCCAGAATGAGTGAACCTAACAGGTAAGGATCAAGTGATCTCTCTCCTGCCATCCACCACCCCCCTCTGACAAACAGAGGCTAGGGACACCATTCCTTACCCAGCCTAGCTAATAGCCATTAATGGACTTAACCTCCATGAATTTATCCAGTTCTCTTTTAAACACTGTTATAGTCCTACCCTTCACAACCTCCTCAGGCAAGGAGTTCCACTGGTTGACTGTGCGCTGTGTGAAGAAGAACTTCCTTTTATTTGTTTTAAACCTGCTGCCCACTAATTTCAATGAGTGGCCCCTAGTTCTTCTATTATGGGAACAAGTAAATAACTTTTCCTTATTCACTTTCTCCACGCCACTCATAATTTTATATACCTCTATCATATCCCCCCTTAGTCTCCTCTTTTCCAAGCTAAAAAGTCCTAGCCTCTTTAATCTCTCCTCATATGGGACCCTTTCCAATCCCCTAACCATTTTAGTTGCCCTTCTCTGAAACTTTTCTAATGCCAGTATATCCTTTTTGAGATGATACAGAAGGCCCCTCATCCACAGAACAAGGAAAGCATCTCCCAATGAGTTAAGCCCCAAACCCCTCTTGAGCAAAACACTCTGCACTTCCTTTTGGTGACTGTGGCAAAAACGTCCTCTTCTGGAAACCTCCAAGTCAGAAAAATATGACTGAGAGTCCAGAAGTGTAACTCCTACTTGTAATCTTGTAAGAAGTGCCCACTGAGAGTGTCAGCTGTGGTGTTTTCCATGCTTGAAAGGTAAGCTGCTGAAATAAGGATATGATTGGAGAAGTTCCATAGCTTCATTGCTTCAGCACAAAGAGAGGGGAATTTCAGCACTCCTTGACTTGAACGGCATGTGCCCCTATATCCACCCTCTTGCATCCCAGAAAAGATGTCTGCCATTATGGTGATGGTTAGATTAAGGGGACACCCACACAGATGTTGTGAGGAGTTCCTCCACCAATTGAGTTCCTCCACCAATTCCTCCACCATCTTGTGTTTGACAAAAGATTGATACCAGACTGGGTGTGTTCAGCATGTAAACGTTCCTGAGCCAATTCTGGATGTAGCGAAGGCACAAATGTGACACTCTGAACCCCAAAGCAACACCCTGGCATCCCCATATTTTCCATGACATCATGATGTTATGTTTCATACAAAGTATGCCTTGTGAAATATCATTCTAAAAGTCTTGATCTGTTGAACATTAATATCCTGTTGGATTGTATGTGCTATCATTGTATGGGAAGTTATGAAGTTTTGCTATGCATGTTTTACTGAAACGTGTCGTGAAGTTGGAAATACCTACAACAAATATTCCACAAGACTACACTATGTACTGACAAACAAAAACAAAAAACCCAACACTCACAGAACTCTTGACCAGATACTATTTATTAGGGGAATAAGAAAAAATATCACCTTGCATATATCTGAAAACCAGGTGTCAAAGAGAAGTAAAAGTCTCTCTTGGCCCTGCCTTTTTCCAAGACACAGATTTTTGCCTCACAGATTGTTCAGGAATAATCTTTGAACATAGGGGTGCACCTTCAATCCTTCTTTACAGCAATAAGTCATTGAAAAATTAGAAAAAGCTACTTGCCTGCAGTGACAAACTTCTGGATTTGATGACCACTCTAAAAGGGAAATTTGAAGAAAACTGAACAGAACTCAGCAGGCTTACTAAATGTTAAAAAAAGTATGCTGTGATATTTAAAAACAGATCAAACAATATTCCATGCATTTTAGCAGTAAAATCCCAACCTATTTCTGAACAACATGAGCAAAACCTTTGGAAAATTAAAACTGAGTGAGAAAATGAGAATGGGAATCTTGGGAATCTTCAGTTAATGATTCTTAGACCAAATCTGCAGGTATTCTAACCTTTCCTCATGTGAGATTTTAAAGTATCCATATATCTGTCCATAAGAAATACACAGAGAAACAGAAACATGACACATTTTGTGTTCTTAAGTGATATAGACAATGTATTTATAATCAAGGAAGTATACACTCCCAAACTCTAATGAAGCCAACCTCTCCTGCCTCCTTCCTGATAAGGAAGAAGTATGATTATGAAAAAGAGAACAAGAAATCTTGGAATTATGAGGTATTTAAATTTATTATAGCAAAGAACTGGATCAAAGGATACAAAACTTTAAGGCTAAGTTTAAAGAAAGCAAATGTTAGAAAAAAAATTAGAGAAGTCTGGGCTTAAATTTAATAAGATATTTAAACAAGAAACTAAACATATTATTAGATTCAGTGGCTTCAAGAGGACAACTTCCTGCAGAAGTAGGAAAAAGGCAGGGGAGAAATAAAAGAAAATCACAGTCAAATATAATTTTGCTAAAAAACTACAAGAAATAAGAATCTGTCTATGTGGCTTTGTGAAGGGCTGCTCAAGGATTTCAGGATAAATGAAAAATTTTATTGAAAATGAAAGAGGAAGGCAAAAAACCAAAAACATGGACTCATTTAAGGCTTGCAACAAAAGCTAAAATGTAGAAAAACAAGAAAAATGAGTTAACATGGCAACAAAAGGTCAAGGGGAACATAAAAGTCTTATAAATATGCCACAGAGAAAATATTGCGATAGAGAAGATTTATTCTAGAGTAACAGATACTCAGCAGCTTAAAAATCCATGTTCAACAAGGAAAAAAAAAGTCTGAACAATTAGTATGGAAAAACAAAGAATTTAGAAGAACTATTGGCAAAGAGAAGGTAAGGGAATATTTGAATTATCCTATCATATTCACATCAGGTGGTCAAGACTACGTTCATCATTCAGTATTAAGGGAGATGGCTCACGACTGTATAAAGGAATAATTATTTTTTTAATATAGACAATTAAGGAAATGAATACTCTAGGAAAGCAAATGTAGCACCAAATTACATAAGAAGGACAAGAGATCCTGGCTGATACCATATACCAAGTCTAACATCTCTCCTTAGTAAAGTAATGGAATAAATATAGAGAGAGAACTAAAATCATGAAACATCTAGAGCAATACAGACCAGACTACTGCTTCCTACAGCTCCCATTGGCCGGGAATGGCGAACCGCGGCCAGTGGGAGCTGTGAGCATCTGAACCTATGGCCACTCCAGTAAACGAAACCTCTTGTGGCCAGCCAGGGACTAACCCTGGCCAAGCCATGGAACAAGTTTGGGAACCCCTGCTCTAGAGATTAAGGGAACCATGAACAATAGGCAGCATAATAGTTATAGAGAATAAACATGTCAAACAAACTTGATTCCTTTTAAAAAGAATGTTATAAAGTTAGAAGACGAAAGGAATGCAGCAATTTTACTATATTTGTACTATATTACCATACAGTCAAGGTGAGTGGTGACAGAGTATCACCACTCACCTTGACTGCAGTAACTGAATGCAGTAATTAGGTGTGTACATTAGGTGTGTACATTTGTCTAAAAATCTGGGCCAGCCAAGGTTCTTAGCTGCTCTGGCCAAACTTCCCCCTCTTTAAAAACCTGCACTGGTTCAACCTTCTTCTGAATACTAATTTCTCACTTCACTATTTACTATCCCTTCCCCCTTGTTTTCTTCCCTATCCCTTCCTCCTCCCTCTGTTCTGCCCAACCTTCTCTCTCAGTGTGCCTTCCTTACGCACTGATTACTTTGTGTCTTCTCTTATGCCTCTGAACAGACCTGGAACTGCCTCCCAAACAGTATCAGTGCCATTTCCTCTCCTCCACAACACATCTGAAAATCTGCCTGTTCTGTGATGCATTCCAGTTATAAAGACCATGTGCCACTTTATAGTACATTTAATTGTATTAATAATTGTACCATACAGTTTCCAATTTATTCTTCATAGGGACAAAAGAAAGAAACCCACCACAAAAGCAATTATAAAAAGGAGAACTACACAAAAATGAAGAGGATATTAAACAAATTAAAAGGAATAGACACAAGAGTGAAATGCCTGCAAACTGCATGAAAACTTTTTGCACACACCGTAATAGATGTGCAAACTACATGTATATCCAAACAAACAAAAAAAGTAAGAGGACCAAAAAAAATGCCACCATGGCTATACAATAGAGTAAAGAAGATAGCTAGAGGCAAAGAGAAATCTTTCAAAAAATGGAAGTGAAATCATGCTGAGGAAAATACAAACAAGCATAAATTCTTGCAAGTTGAATATAATTAGGCAGGTCAGAAAAAGAATTTGAAGAGCAACTAGAAGAAGACAGAAGAACTAACAGCATTTTATTTTAAAGTACATCAGAAGCAGGAACACTGACAAAAAAATCAGTGGGGCCACTGGACAATCAAAGTGCTGAAGGAGCAATCAAAGAAGACAAGGCTGTTGCAGAGAAGCTAAATGAATTATTTGCATCAGTCTCCACTGCGGAGAATGTGAAGATTTTCACACTTGAGCCATTCCTTGTAGGTGACAAATCCAAGGAACTGTCCAGAATGAGGTGTTAATAAAGGAGGAATTGGAACTAATTGATAAATTAAAATGATAATAAGTCACCAATAAGTTAGATGGCATTCACTCAAGAGTTCTAAAGGAACTCAGATATGAAATTGCCGAACTACTAACTGTGGTATGTAACCTATCACTTATATCAGCTTCCATACCAGATGACCTAAGGTGATGCTGATTTTTTAAAAAAAGGCTTCAGAGGCAATCATGGCAATTATAATCTGATAAGACTAACTTCAGTATCAGACAAATTGGTTGAAACTATAGTAAAAGACATAATTATCACACACATAGAAGAACACTGTTTGTTGAGGGAAGAGTCAACACGGCATCTGTAAAGGAAATCATGCCTCAAAATCTATTAGCAATCTTTTCAGAGGTCAACAAACATGTGGACAAAGGTGATCTAGTTCATATAGTGTACTTAGACTTTCAGAAAGCTTTTGACAAGGTCCCACACCAAAGATTCATAAGCAAAGTAAGCACTCATGGGATAAGAGGGAAGGTCCTCTCATGGAGCAGTAAATAGTTAAAAGACAAGAAGAAACAAAGTGTAGGAATAAATGGTCAATTTTCACAGTGGAGAGAGGTAAATAGTGGGATCTCTACTGAGATCAGTGCCACTCAACGTATTCATAAATGATCTGGGAAAAGGTGTAAACAGTGACGTCGCAAAGTTTTCAGATGACACAAAATTGCTCAAGGTAGTTTAGTCCAAAGCCAGTTAAAAAGAAATCTCACAAAACAGTTATGGGACTACAAAATGGCAGATGAAATTCAATGTTGATAAATGTAACATAATGCACATTAGAAAACAAAACTAACTGCACATAAAAAATGATGGGGTCTAAATTAGCTGTTAGAATTCAAGAAAGAGATCTTGGAGTTATTGTGGACAGTTCTCTGAAAACATCTGTTCAATGTGCAACAGCAGTCAAAATGCTAACAGAATGTTAGAAGCCATTGGGAAAGGGATAGATAGTAAGATAGAAAACATCATAATGCCACTATTTAAATCCATTGTATGCCCACACCTTAAATACTGCATGCAGTTCTAGTCACTCGTCTTAAGAAAAATACATTAGAACTGGATAAAATACAAAGAAGGGCAACAAAAACGAACAGGGATATGGAACAGCTTCCATATGAAGAGAGATTGAAGACTGAAATTGTTCCTCTTAGAAAAGAGATGCTTAAAGGGAGATGTGATAGAGGTCTATAAAAACATTAATGTTGTAAAGAATGAATAAGGAAATGTTATTTACCCCTTCACGTGAACGAGGAGTAACCCAATGAAATTAAGAGGCAGCAGGTTTAAAACAAACACAAGGATGTACTTCTTCACACAACACACAGTCAACTTGCAGAACTAATTGCCAGGGGATTCTGTGAAGGCCAAAAGTATAATTGGGTTAAAAAAAGAATTGCATAATTTCATGGAGGATCGGTCCATCAATATCTATTAGTCAGGATGGTCAGAGATGCAACCTCATGCTCTTGGTGTCCCTAGACCCTGAATATCAGAAGCTGGGCCTGGATAATAAGGGATGAATCAGTCAATAAATTGCCCTGTTCTGTTCATTCCCTCTGAAGCATTTGGCACTGGCCGCTATCAGAAGACAGGATGCTGGTCTAGATGGACCACTGGTCTGACCCAGTATGGTCATACTTATGTTCTTATGCCTTTAGATCACAAACTGGATGGCTAACTGCCAAGTACACTTATGCCAGAAACACCATATTTACCTTATCACTTGGAATAATAACTAAAGGTATGGACTAGAAGAATCTGAACCTTTAGAATCACAGACACCTTACATGAGGTAGCTCACTATCTTCGCTATTTTGAAGCTTGCAGACAGCATGGCACAAGACGCTGGTAGTGCAGAATAGAGTCTACTTTGTTAATATTGTTCACCACCAAGAAATTAACTAGTCTGTTTAAACACTGTATGCTTAAGTAACTTTTAATGTGCCAAAAAGCTGCAGCCTTTTAGCCTCTATGAAGAAATATACTTTTCACCTTTTGAAAGAACAAAGGAAGCTGCCAGAGGATTACCCATTAAATTTAAAAACAAATCAACAATCTGCTAAAGGAATTACACACAGGCATTTAATAGGACAGTTTGTGCAAAAGTAAATCAGTAACACAAAATGTTAGTAAATGGTATTGACAGAAAGTATTTTATTCACAATTGCATTGCTAATAACCAGCCACATTGTTTCTTCCCTGGATAGTTCTTCAGGACATTTTATAGATTGCTTTTCTTTCATATCAGTAAATTACTATAAATGACCAAGACCCAGTATAAATTAATCCATTCATTTTAGTAACATACCCTTGCAACAGAACAATAATAGAAAGCAGCTGCAATGGTAAAAGAATGGTACATGAGCATAGTGGATCAGTTGGTTCAGCAACAGGGAAAGAATATTTCATACTAGGTCTATGCTACCCTGAGTACAATAAGTTACACCAGCATTAGCGCACATGTGTTCAGCACTATGTCAGCAGGAGAGCTTCTCCTGTTGAATAGCTTATGCTCCTTGAGGTGGTGGGTTTTTTTTATGGAGAGAGTTCTCTCCCATTGGCATAGAGCATCTCCACCAGACATGCTGCAGTGGCGCAGCTCTACTGGCGCAGCTGTGCTATTGCAGCACTGTGCGTATAGACGTTGCCTTTGTCACCAAGTTATCTACTTCAAGAGTTTATTTGTGAGGCTTTGGAATTCACAAATTACAACACAGAAGGAAAAAAAACCTCTTAATGCATATTAGAAATCCTGCTCCCAATCTAAAATTCCTCCCAGCTCTATCCTTTAACAACTAGGTGGTGAGTTCTATCTTCTCAAAGGCCAGCTATCTAAGGCAATTTCTATACAGACTTGGTGCACCATTTTACGTGCACTATTAGTATTTCAGTCTCCAGTCATGTCTAGTACTCTTCCCTGTACAACCATGTTAACTCCAAACTGGGATTAAATTCCTTGCTTGAATCCCTGGCTGTTGTTTAAATGCCATCTACCTCATTATCCACTCAACTGTCCTTTCTCTGGATAGGAAAGTTTATGAAAAAGTAGATATGGAAACAAATAAATCTGTAAGGCACAGCAGTTTAGCATGGACATTCTATTCCAAATTACTGGTAGGTGGTGACCATCAGCTGAAGATGGGAAAAGTCTGCTGTACCCAGGACAGTTATTAGGGAGAAAGAAGTGTCTGTTATTTTTTAAAACTAAAAGCTTGTGTAATGAAATATGATTAGTTTCTGGCTCACCTGCCATCTCTGTAGAAACAACCTAGATGGTTAATGACAGCAGCTGCTAAGGAAGGGACACAGAAGCTGTTGGATTTGTAGACAAATCTGGTACTTTAGCTGGGGCTTATTCTGAGAAACCAGATGCCTGGACTAAGAAGATTGCCTGCATGGTAAATGAGCCAATTTGGATAATATACAACTATTTTTACACTGTTTTCTGCTACAGCCTGCAACAGTAGGACTTGTTCAATGTTAATGTGTTTCCATTACTCTGACTGGCAATTTTAAAATTTTGCCTCGTCTCTCCTGCATCTAACCTCTTTATCAGATGATCTCATCAAAAGCAGATTAGGCTGTTTGGTACTTGCTGTCGAATATCATTGATCATCTCATGTGATACTATTAAGTGGTGGTTATTTGATAAAGGTTTTAAAATTTTCATCAAAAACACCCTGGACATGTTTTTATGTGCCATAATTCACTATCATAGATAGCTTTGTTGTTTTAATGTTTGTAAAGGGTTGAAAGGATTTTTGTTGTTGTTGTTAAGTGTATGACATCAGGATGCCTAAACGAAGGTTTGTTATTCAGAAACATAATAAAAAAAGCTTATGAAAAAGACAAAGTAATGGCACACCTTTCAGTATTTCCAGATAAATTAAATCCTCCATTTCCATGGCACTAGAGACAGTCAACTGGGACAAGAAGGACATGAGATTGTAATAAAGTATCATGGCACTACATAAAAACTAAAGACAAGCTGAATTGCTTTAAAATTTATGAAGTTATCTCTGAATACCGAGGCTACCTCCTTCACCAATATACAGATCATATTATGGGGGTTTTTTACACAAACCATGTTCTAAGCACCTCACAAAGAGGTGAAGATGTGGTCTGTGCCAGGAAAAGCACACAATCTAAATTTGACTTGACAACTCACCAGGGGAAGGGAAAGAGAAAGGACAAAAGTGACAATTAAATGTACTTACTCATTTCTCTATGGTATGTAACATCTTGATTATTACATTACCTCCCTATCTTCACACACAATTTTTTTTCTTCCCTGCTTACTTTTCAAAGGCAAAACTATGGAAGTGATGTTTTTAGGAGGATCTGAATGAGGCAAACATTACCTCATGTATTACACCATGTATTCTTACCTTCCTCATAAATCAGTAACCAAGACACAGAAATAGGCACATCCTCTACCACCTTCTCCCAAAAGCTGAGGTAACGTAGGATGGATGGTTTACTGTTGGAATATGCTGGGCAGTCAGGACGACAGGGATTGGAACTCCACTGAACTCCTCTTTCTGTCTGGCTTGGCCTCCGCACCTAGCTGGTGGTCAAGAGGGAGCATGCAGACTAAGTTAGTTTCAATAGAAAACCCAGCTTCAGCTTTCTGCCTGCCCAGCAAACAACAGAGCAGCCTCTAGAGGCAGGAAACCGTACTGCATCTGACTCTGGAGCTTTAGCAGGTGAAAGGCATCCGCACCCAGAAGCAGGTGGTGGAGAAGCCCAATTGATATTTGCTTCCAAAAGCAGTCTCTTCTCAATCTCAGCCTCCTTTCTAATCAGCCAGAAACTCAAGGACAAGGAGGGAAAACATGGTCCCATCAAAGCTAAAAGTTGAGAGGAAAGGAAAATCATCCCCTCATCCTGAAAAAATAAGCCTCTATCAGAGGCAAGATATTGGACTGACTGTATGCACTACTGGTCCAATTTAATGTCACATTTCCCTTTTGCCAGTCTTTAAATTCTCTGGCAAATAGGTCAGTTCCCTGCAAAATAAGAAATATGGAGGCAGAGAAAATGAGTTTTTAAATGCAAAAATCAGATTTTAATTATTATTTTGCATCAGTGGATGACATGTCAGAAGAGTCACCTCCAAAAGTGGAAAAGGTAACAAGCATAAATTTCCTCATGTTACCAAGAATGTAAAAAACATTGGTAGCACTCTAGCCACCATTAGTGCACAGATAGATGGTGCATTAGAAATATGCTTGTATTTGAGAGGTGAGCTCTAGGTTAGAAAGGTGCTTGAACAAGTTCTAAGAAAGAAGAGTTCCCTGTTTTTCCATCAGCCTGTCCCCTAAAAATCACTTTTAGCTGTAGAACTTTCATACATTTTTAGTAAGGTAAACACATTTTACTGCTCACAAAACCTTTTTGTTTTGCTCAAGTGAAAGGTGTGAATCAATATTTGATAAAAGTAGAGCTGGTCAGAAAATAAGCATTCCATTTCAGCCAAACTTTTTAGGTTTTGTTCCAGATTGGATCAAAAATAAAACCTTTCACATAGTTCAGTTTTCACAAAAAAAAAAAAAAAATTGAAATGTCCAGTTTTGAGTAGAAACCTGAGCTATTCTCTTCGATAAGAGAGTGAGTGGCTGGCCTAGGATGTGGGAGAATCCCAGTTCAAGTCCTGCTCTGCTTCATTCAGGGCAGCAGTTTCATCCCAGATCCCAGGGACTTGAACTGGGATTCTCCAGTGGCCTAACCAACAGGCTTACACAAAGTGAGAGAAAATCTTGCTTTCCTTCTGCTTTGACAAAACAGCTTTTTTCAAATTATCTGATCAGCTATCCGTCAGAGTGAGAGGAAGAAAAAAAGTCCTTTGTCCTATGTACTGTGCATTTAGAGAACCTGGGAAAGGAGACAAGATAAATTAGGAAATCTGAAGCAAAAAATCCCAAAACAAAATTTTCAAGTTTTAGCAATAGTAATAATGTTTTGTCTCTTATGATTTTGATTTTTTCTAATCTTATTAACAGGAGCATGGTTTTGTTAATTGTTAATTGGAGAAAAGGGTGTCAGAATAAAATTATCAATGTATAGGAGCCACGAGAAGCTAAGTGCAAGGAAATATTACAAAACTGAAAGTGTCAAGGGAAAAATAGGGATGAGAAGGTAAAGGTGAAGAGAATTAAATTACCACATAGTTTGTTCTGATGTTGTCTCAAAGATTTTCACTGAGACATTGAAAAAGGGTAGTCTGATATCCCAAACAAGTCTTTCTTTTCTAGAGGAGAGAATTGTTGAGATAAGGCCAAGATGGGAACTCCCCAGATTTTCCATTCCAGGATGTCTCTGTCATTCAGTCTGGTACAAATAATATTGTTGTGAATGCTGCTATTCATCTTGCTTTTCTCTGTTCCCTACTGGACTATAATGAAAACTAGAATAAAATGCATTTCTAACAATGGGTGGTTACCTCTTTGCTTTTCAGGACAGCCTTTCATTCCACTTCTGCAATTCTGGAATCATCTTCTGTGATAATGATGAGAGAAAGTGGGTCAAGAAATCTGACTGCCTCTCGTTGAGATGGATTCAGGGTAAAAATGACAATAAAAAAGGACATCACTGAACCCAATAAAAACAAGTTAGTGGCTTGCAAGGTCATTTTCCTATGTGTCATTTGTTAGAGACGCACTTTTGAAATTAAATACTCAGTGTCTTTGATACTATCTGCTTTAAAAATCAGCATCACTGACGATTATAATAGTGGCCCTTGCTCCAACCGTTTTGAATTAATCTCCTCTGGTTTTTACCTTCTAAATTGGTATATACTTCATCCCTGTAGGTTCTCTTTTCCACATCATTTTCTTTCTGTTGTTGATATGGACAGCAGAGACAAACTGCTACTTTTCTTGAGGTTTGTATTAACTATTCTCTCTTGTCTGGAAATACTAACCAAGAAGAAGAATTTAGATCAATACATGGTGATAATTTAATATTGGAGCAATGACATGAAATTAAGCCAAGTAAAATGTAGGCTGGTCATCAGGGGAAAGTTGTTAGTGAAAAGGTTTATTGGACTATTTAATAACTTCTGAAGGGAAAAGGTGGAAGTCCCATTGTTAGAATAATTTCAAATATTACTGAAAAAAAAAACCTAGAAGAGACATCATGGGGAACAATCCTAAAATGACCTAAGTTGGAAAAGAAACAACTAAGAAGGGAATATGATAGAGGTCTATAAAATCATGACTGGTGTGGAGAAAGTAAATCAGGAATGTTATTTACTGCTTCTCATAACACAAGAACTAGGTGTCACCAAATGAAATTAGTAGGCAGTAGGTTTAAAACAAACTAAAGGAGGCAATTTCTTCACACAAGGCAAAGTCAACCTGTGGAAATCTTTGACAGAGGATGTTGTGAAAGGCAAGACTATAGCAGGGTTCAAAAAAGAACTAGATAAATTAATGGAGCATAGGTTCATCAATACTGTTAGCCAGGATGGGCAGGGATGCTGTCCCAACCTCTGTTTGCCAGAAGCTGGGAATGGGCAACAGGGGATGGATCACTTGGTAGTTACTGTTCTGTTCATTCCTTCTGAGGCACCTGATATTGGCCACTGTTGGAAGACAGGATACTGAGTGAGATGGACCTTTGGTCTGACCCAGTATGGCTGTTCTTATAACTGATCTTGGTCCCAGTGAACTCAATATCAGCTTGCTATATCTCACTGCCATGTTTTCCAGAAACAATATATAACAAGAGATCAAATCATTATCTTGTGAATTGGCAAAACATATTACCTTTGAGTTATGGTTCCCACTTAACACTGAAGTTAAATTTTATTGTTGTTACAGTTAATTTCCATATTGTCAAATGCTTTTTAACAGTCAAAGGCAGAACACTATTGAAATACCTGATCCCAAGTAAATGTACACATGTGGAGTACCTCACTGCCCATTGAAACAATGTTAATTCAGCCCACCTTCTATCTATAGACAAGAAACCCTTTTACATGAACCCACAGTCAACATGGATTATAAATCCTTACGAACCAAAACCAAACTATGATGTACCATATGGGACACAGGCCTTCACCTGTGATATAACTAGAGGAACCAGCATAGTACCTCTTAGCCTCATTGTTCCATCAAGAGAGAGTCAACTCTTCCCCTTCCCAACATGATTAGTGACAATACCACATTATATCTCATTCCCCACTGGCTTTATGATGCAGAGTAACCACACCTGGCAGTGAAATAAACAGGAGCTATGGGTCCTGTGCATGTAATAAAATCAGATCTTGTTTTCAGTTTTAAAAAAATATATTTCCCATACACCTGCCCTCTTAAATGCAGAAAGTCCAATCCACTTACCCAGTATATGAAGTGAAGGATCAATATATTTACCATAAATACTCTTCTTCCTCCTTCCTATCCCTGATGTGAATCATAAGCCTCATCTTCCATATATAGGCTTCATAACCCCCTTTACACTGTTATTTAGCATAAAGTGCATGTAGAAGTAGAGATGCCAGCTGGGCATAGTAGGTTTTCATTTCTGGTCAATGAGTTAGTTATGATGAAGGAATATTCTTGTTATGGAACTGGTGGATGGGTTTATTGAGGGGTACAGTTTTTAGAATGGGCAATGTGCTATTACATGTTTTTACTTTTAGTCAGTGGCGCAAATACATTTTAACTCTTACCAGTATGGTACTGAGCCCCTGACCCTGCTCCCCCTCAAAAAATGTTCCACGACTACAGCCCTGTGCAAATACAAATGAATACCCATGGATGCACATATCCATGGATAGAAATCAGTATCTGCTGAACCTCAGGGTTCTCCTGGGAACCACATCAGCAAAACGAGCAGAACATAGAGCCGTCATTACCAGGAACCAACACCCCACATCAGCAGCTTCTTTGGTGGGGTGTACTGTCCCCAGCCCTTCCACACAGCAGTATTTCCTGTTTGGGGTCTGTACAACCCTGCCAGAGGACAGGAGAACGCCCCACGTTCTGCTCCTTTTGCTGATGCGGTTCCCAGGAGAGACCCATGGTTCTAAAAAGGTATCTTTCTGGTATGGCCTACTGGCAATAAATGTCTTATTTGTATGGTGTACTTGACTGTACTAGCTTACTTGCACCACTGCTTTTAGTAAAAAGATTAAGAGATTTACAAAAGTAGATCCATATTTAGTTATTTTTAGCTACCATACATTTAAATGCACTAGGATTGAAACTATAATATTTCTTGTTATACCTATTTTAACTTCAAAATTAAAGTAGCAACCTTAGCTAAAACTTAAATTAACAATGACTTTTTGTGTGCCTGTGTAGTGATGATGGTGATTTAAAACCATCTCACATACATTTGACTTGCATTTGCAAATTCTGAAAGAAATTAGAATGATTCATTGTGTGTGCACTGCTTCTATGTGAATGGTATTAATTATCTGACTTAAAATTATGACAATTTTTGGGTCAGTTCCTGTATTTAGAAACATGTGGGTGTTAAAATGAACATTACAAGGAAACAAAAGAAAAGTCAGAGTATGTACGTCAGCTGCAATTTACAATGATAGATGTTAGCATTAAGAAAATAAATTGTGAGAGTAAGGAAGCATAACCCTTACTTAGTGGAAGGCAGTTTAAAATGTTTGGTTTACAGAACATACAGCAGCTGGAAAAGGAATGCTAGGTGATTAATTTTTAAGCAGATTTTTTTTTTTAAGACCACAGTATATGAGATTCACTTGCACATGAAGCTGTCGAGAAAATTTGGCATCATTGCATTGCAAATTTAGGGTCAAAAATTTTTAGCTCTCCAGAGATTTAAGTTGTTGTTAAAACACCTGGCTTATTATACTTCCAGGTTGACAGCGGTATACAATTACAATGCATTTTTGCATCAGCTCCAAAATATTACTGACTAAAACATAGTCATACTCTTGGAGGATGTATTTTAACTGTGCCAAAACCACAGGGACTACTTTAACAGCCTTTAATAAAGATGTTCATGAAATCACTGTAATCTACTGTAGAACCTGGAGTAGGTATAAGCTCCAAGTCAGATTTTCAACTGCTGTAAATCACTGTAGCTCCACTGATTTCCAGCAGGTTCTCCTGATTTACACCAACTGAGGATCCGGCCATCTTCTCTGTCTTACCTTCTTTAGTAATATTCAGTTGCCTTTTAAACCTGAATGTTTTTATGAAGCCCTCTGAACTCTTATGTTAATACTGAATACAGGCATGTCGCATCTTGCGCGAGGGTTCCGTTCCGCAGTTACCACGTAAAGTGGAAACTGCGTATAGCCAGAACCCATTCACTTCAATAGGAGGCAAAATTGTGCCCTCTACAGAAAGTTTTTTTCAAAAAAATATTTCCCCCCCTTTTTTTTTGCGGACCGCGTAAAGCTGAAATCGCATATGTTAAATATGCCTAAGACACGACATGCCTGTAATTCAACTCCTTAAAGAAGTACTCACAATTTGTTGTGTCTATAAGAAGACAGAATACCTATATTAAATCAATGGCAGTTCATTAATAAATTATAGCATGGAAATACTTTTTGAACTACTAGCGCTACAAGTGGCATTACACTATTGATTTTCCATCCTGACATGTTAGTAGGACCCAGTTCAACCCAGCTTTTGTTGAAGCTGAAAGCATGATGAATCTGTTCAGTAAAGAGTAAAAAATAAAACACTGATTTACTGGCGCATCAACTTAACAAGCTAAGGGATCTCTTCACAGATCAAATTTCATATGAGATCAATTCCTGGTGTTACAGAGTAGATTGAAAAATGCAATCACAATAATTAGCAGCAATTTTGCTCTCTACTAACACTCAAAAACAGGGGAAGTTACTTTCTGAAATGATTACTCTCAAGGGAATATATGAGACAAAAGTCACAGGAAAGGAAAGAATATAAGGAGGTCTTTCACAGTGCAGACACTAGGTTGTATGCCACTTGATTAACAGTCAACATGGGAAGGTTTCTGCCTAGCGAACATGTCACAACACTTCATAGTATTATACACAGATAGGTGTGCTGTAGCTGATTCAACAGAGGACAGGCGCAGAAAAAAAATACATATTTTTTCTAGATTCTTATTCCCTTTACTGTGTTATATGATCAGTCAAAATAACACCACTGCCTTATGCATAATGTTACTACCCAAAAAGAACTAGAGTTTCCCAACACATCTGGGAGAGAAAATTGGGTTAGAGATCTCTCAAGACAGGATCCTTCACAAGAATTATATGGGCATGGTCAGAAATACTGGATGAAATCCTGACCTCATTTAAGTCAATGGGGCTGAGTATTTTGGCTTCCAGTTTCAGCTCAGGCCAGGAAGTGGAGAGCTCTCCCCAAATGAATACTTTTTTGCTGTATTCTACCAGCATTTAATATCTATAAGTGTTCAGAGCCTCAGCATTACGTCATCCCAAAGACAGAATACATTGGTATGTGCTTGTCAGTGGCACAAATTTAAATAATTATTTATTTATTTGGAGTATGCATAGTTATATAACCATGTTTTAATGCACTTGTACATCTCTTTTATGATTGCTTTCAATAGGTTATGATTGCTTTCAATAGGATTAGCAGGGAAATTGGATTGTTTGGCGGTTAGGGGTTAATTTAAAAATATTGTGCTATTGCAGGGAAATTATCCTAATGTGTTTCCATGGCCGTTGGCTGCTGACAATACCTCAAACATGGCTTCACTCTCTCATGTTTTTCCCCTTCTCTCTTACTAGTTAGGCACTTGTGAGAATAATGCTCTTCGAAACATACATCTGAGTAATATTTCCATGCAGAAATAAGAGAAATAAATCAGTTTTGTATTGCCATTATGGGTACATGTAGTAGATAGTGATGTAAACCTGCAAAGAAAACGTGCTTTTATTCATATGTATTTAAGATTTAAAATTCCTCCATCGATGAATGATTTAGTGAAATATTTATTAAACATGACATTGAGATAGTATTTAGTAACTAATATATTGATTTATTGTAATACGCTGTCACAGGATGTACCTGTCCTATAGTGCCCCCTTCTAGCCAAGTGTTGCATAGTATGTGCTTTCTGCCTCAGTTTCCTCAATGTCATCAGTAAGATCATTAAGGTTTCACATAGGACCAATGTCTTCTTTTGAAGTGTCCAGCTTATCCACCACAGACCTAATGAAAACACAAGCAGGCCTTTATCCCAGCCTCTTTGCTGGGAGACAGAATCAGTCTTAGTCTATTCATTCCCACCTGGATCCATCACTTCCCACTAACAGGGTTCTCTCTGCTGAAGTTCCTTCTCTGAAGTCAGGCCTCTTGCCAGTACTTGGCAGAGTCAGCAGTCTGCAAAGATCTTTCGGCTACAGCTTTTCACTAGGGCAGTATGTAGTTCCTGACAGGCTAGGCTTCCTGCTACCATGTGAGAACTCCTTGTCCTTCAGAGCACACTTCCCAGGGCCTTTGCCCTGAGAAGCTCTTCTCAGTTCTCCTCAGCGCTACTTTCCTCAAGAGTTTCCTGTCTCTAGGACCCAACTAAGCTGAGCCCTGGTAACCCTTTATCAGGCTCATTAGCTGCAAACCAGCCATTTAGAGATTTAATTACTTCATTGTGAGCTTGCGTTGGCTGGATTCACCCTGTAGTGGGGCGGCTGCCCCATTCCAGGCAAAAAGGAGTTAAAACAGCCCTGCAGAGGGCTGTGGATAGGGAAAGGCAGCCCAGCAGAGGGCTGCAACAGGAGGCAGCTGAGGTCAGAGTAACCACAGCTGTGGCTGGGTCAGTTAGGGCCCAGCTGGCCCTGATAAAAAGGGCTCAGAGTTTGGAGCAGAGAGACACAGTCTCCTCTGGCTGCAGAGGTAGACAGACCTGGTTGCTGGGAGTTTGAGCAGGGTACTTAGAGTGGTGCAGAACTGGGGCAAGGCAAGAGGAACTGGGGAAGCTCTGGCCTTGAAACCCCCAGGCTGCAGGGCCTAGGTGATGGCCCAACAAAGGGGTACTGGAGTTGCAGGGGGCAGCCTGTGGCTCTAGAGGCAGCAGGCCAAACCCCCCTTGTGGGTGATGAATGGCAATGATGCTGCAGTCTGCCCCAGAGAAGGGGGGCAAGTGGTGATTGGCAGTTACCTAGACTGAGGCAAGGTGGAGATAGGGGGAGGGGTTTCCCTGGGGAGGGGAAACCCTGAGACTGGGGGTACTGCAGGGGTGCAGCACCCCAGGGAAGAAGGCACTGGGGTCCAGGGAAGGATATGGGGCAAGAAGGACTATGGCCTGCAGAGGGCGCTCCAGAGGTTGGACTAGCTAATTCCCTGGATGACCAGCTGGAGGTGCCGCAGGGTGAGTCACCGCTCTTGCTACATACCCTCACAGGACCTTGTCACATGTAGGCTGGTTCCTGTCTCTTCTAAAACGGCCAGCTCCCATGAAATATAAGCTCCAGTGGTTTGTGGTTTTTTTTAAATCTCTTTGAACTTTTTAGTAATCAGTAATGGAGTACTAATTACATTAAATGCTTCTCATTTAAATCAACAGAAAAGCAATGGGATATAAACAGTCCCTACAATTCAGCTTTCAGCCAATACACATTTCAATATATCCAATTTTACATTAATAGGAATTGGTTATTTCAGTTTCATTCAGCCTCTCATTAAGCATTTCTCCCAAATGTCACAATAATATTGTTTCCTTAGTTTTTGAACATGTATGATACTGAGATATGATGCAATAACACTATATTAAAAACAATCAGTTCCAGCTGAACTGTGCCCCCCCACCGCAAAGATGGCAAACTCCTCTGAAAACTGAAACCAAAATGAATCCAACACCCCCCTTTAATTGTCACTAAAATGCAGGTAGTTTCCACGTTACTCTAGATTTGAATTCCTTGTGTAAACTGTAGATGTAAATGTAAAGGGGAGCTCTGTAGCCTTCTGTCAGGATTGCCTCCCCACTCTGAACTCTAGGGTACAGATGTGGGAACCCACATGAAAAAAGAAATAACCCCCACAAGCTTATTTTACCAGCTTGGGTTAAAATGTTTTTCCCCAGAACACACATTCTTCTGTATTTAGACCTGGTACGCTGCCACCACCAAACTAGGTCTAGGGTAGTTTGGGACCCTTCTTTCCCTTTCCACTAACCCCCCAAACTTCTTCCTTCCGTGGGAAGCTTGAGAGAAAAAAAACAACTAAACCTCGCCTGATCCTGCGAGACGTGCCTGATCCAAAACCAGTATCTTACACAATGGAAAACAAGCAGTCAGCTTCTTAAAAGAAAGGAATAAATCCCTTATAACCATCAATAGAACAGCATCTACCATAATCAACAAAAGGATTCAGAACCCAAACCTCTTCCCCGAGGCAATTTTCTCCTACAGTTGATATCTCTGCTGAAGCTTACAATATCAAGAAGCACCCAGCCAACACTCACCACTGAGAACTCTCTAAGTGATAAAGAGAAGGTAAACTTACTGACTACAGTACTTGATAGAATCTTATAGTTATAGTGAAAGACATAGCTGTGTTCATCCCATAGCCGAGGTGAACAGAGAGACCCAGAGAGAAACTGAAACTTAAAATCCTTTGTCTCCTGAGGAATTTCTCATTGGTCAGTTGTCCACCTCTCAGGTTACCTTTAGCTTAACCCCTTACAGGTAAACACTAATTCTAGGCTACTTCACACTTATGACACCTTCTTTAGTTGCCTAAGAGCTCAATTCAGAATACTTCTGAAAGTGTGCTTCAACCATTTCCTTTAGCTATTGGGCTCTGCTGCTTTGAAGCCTCTAAACTATGGAACCTACATGTACAGAGGAAATGGAGATTTTTTTTTTCCCAGCAGATAGAAAAGCAGTACTATTGAAATTTATTTTATATATACATTCACTTCTTTATGGTGCTCATGACTGTAGTATATAAGCCCCTTATATTAATTAATGTATCCTCATAATGTTCCTTTCCTTCCTTAAAATATCAATATCCTCACTTAAGTCAGTGATTTCCCCAAGGTCACAGGAAATCTGGGGCAGAGATGAGAAGAGAAACCCAACATAGAGTCCGAATCAACAAAAGTTTCTGAAGCTCACCTTCTTTTCACAGTGTTTTAAGAGAGAAAACACATCAGGAGGTCAAATTTTCTTCAGACTTCTAATTCAAAACAGGGTTTGCAACATAAGATCAACCAATAAGAGGACATTATTTAACATACTCCTTCAGGGAGTGCAGAGCAGCAATACCCACAGCACAGGTTCCCAAAAAGAGGATGCTGCCTGGGAGGAGAGCAGCTGGAGGAGCGAATAGAGGGCTACAGTTGAGGGTTCTGGAGGAGGTACAGATAAATGGGGTATCCACTGGAGGTGGGGGTAGTGTCACTCCCTGTCATACGGATGGCACAAGCCCAGGACACGCCATCAGTCAGCACTTCACTGCAGGATTCCCTTTGCAGGTTTGGGACCCAGAGGCTGGGTAGGGGGGATCTGGCAGCACTGGGTTCAGGGAAATGGACCAATCAGCTGTGGGTGTAGGGGAGAGACCAGTCAAGAAGCAGACCATCAGGGCTCTTTCTGAGCTACAACATCTGCAAAAATCCTGGACAATGCCAGTTATTTGAAAAATCTGCCTGGGCAGAGGACAGAGCCTCAAAAAATAGGCAACGTCCAGGAAAATGAGGATGTATGGTAACTCTACCGTAGCTGCACTTTCCCATCACGCTGCGCTCTTTTCAGTACTACATGAAGCTGTTCTGTCTTCTTACGCTGACCTTATAAAGAAATGTCTTCGAGTCCTAGTTTCCCATCTCCCAGAGGCATTTATGGAGGCATTTATTAGTGGAATTGGGATATGCTGGAGCCAGGACCATAAAAGCCTGTGATTCTGTGGCTCTATGAGCTATGAAGCATCTATAGAATTTAAGTGACCATAAAGACTAACTTTTTTTCCTGTCTGGGGCAGTTTCCTAATAACAGAACTAAACACAGGTGCCAACTCCATGAGTGCTCTGGGGCTGGAGCACCTGAGGGGAGAAAAAAAGTGTGTGCTCAGCAGCCCCGCTGATTCCCCATCCCCTCCAGCGCCTCCTGCCCACTGAGGTATAATAACTGTTCAGAAGCACACAGGAGGCTCTGGGGGTGGGGGGAAAGAATAGGGGCAGGAAGAGGTGGGGTGGAGGTGAGAAGAGGTGGGGTGGGGCTTTAGGGAAGGGGTGGAGCAGGGTTGAGGTCTGAGGTGGAGCGGAGGTCGAGCACCCCCAGGGAAATTAGAAAGACAGCACCAGTGGAACAAGCTTTGATAGTGCTAGGTGAGACATTTTCACAGTATTTCTGGACCAAATGATGACAAGTAGTATTTAAAAATTTAAAAAGGTTAGAAAGCATGTCTTACAGAGATAAGACTCAAAGAGCTTAATCTATTTAGCTTAACAAAGAGAAGGTTAAATGGCTGACTTGATCTCAGTCTATAAGTACCTACATGAGGAACAAATATTTGACAATGGGCTCTTCAGTCTGGCAGACAAAGGTATCTAATGGCTTGGAGTTGAAGCTAAACAATTCAGACTGAAAAGGGATACATTTTTAACAGTGACGGTAATTAACTATTGGAACAATTTACCATGGGTTGCAGTGTATTCTGCATCACTGGCAATTTTAAAATCATGACTGGATTTTTAAGATGTTCTAATTCAAAAAGGAATTAATTTGGAGAAGTTCTATGGCCAGTGTAAGGAAGAAGACCAGACTGGATTATCACAATGTTCCATTAAGCGTTTCACTGATCAGTGTATTAAGCATTCCAATGGTCCTTTCTGGACATGGAATCTATAAAAATATTGAAAAAAAATTAGGGCTTGTCTTACTTCCTGGTCAAATAATTATGACAGGCATCCATCTTTTTGCAGTATGTTCATCATGCATATATTAACATAAACTAAGACCGATATGGTCCATTCTTGTGGAAGCCACAGATCATAAAGAGTAACTGGACTCCTCTTAATCTATAGTACATGTATGACAGAAAATGGCAATATTTTTCCATCCCATGTAAATGCTTCAACTGTGAGACAGAAAACCACCATTAGGAGTGGTTTTCTGTCTCACAGTTGGTTCTGTCTCACTGGTTACAGAGAATGAACCAATTCTCACAGAATTGGTTCATTCTCTGTAACCAGTTTAGTACTTAATCCTACTCATATTGAAAATCACCAATAAAACACCTATTGACTTCAGTTATGTTGGACTACTCTCCTAGTCTCCAATAAGTCTTCCAGCAATCATGTCAAACTCCACTGAATTCATTTTACATGGGCTACTGATGGTAATGGATTTTTATCACTCCTAAGATGGGTCGTGTTTGGTAATGGGACATAGATCCTTTCACTCCCAGATAGTTCAATCAGTCAACCATCTAAACTAACTCTCCCACCACTAGTTAAAAGCATGAAAGTAAGAAAAGCTTAAGAATCCCAAGGTGCATTTCAAAATGCTATTACTTCTATAATTTCTTTAAGCACTTTTTACCATCTTAGCTAGTTCAACTCTAGATTTGTCAAACTCTAAGAAATGTGGCATTTTTTCAGGATGGGGGATAAATAATTCGTATACAAGTCAATTTGCAGATTCTCACAACAAGGTTAACTTTATTCCATTTCATTTCAAGATTGCATTAATTTCATGCTACTTTATAGGATTACAAAATTGTGATCATGAAAGAGGGATGTGTCACACAATTATTATTTTCAATCTATTCATCTCTTAATAAATATAGTAGTCATATGCATTTTCCTTCTGCATGAAGGAATGAGAGAAACAGATAATACAAAAATATGAATATATTATCATAACAAAGACCAAACCAAGAGCTGAAATCAACAGTCTCAAAAACATTGAGTATAAAAGAAGAAAATAGTACATTATCACAAATCAAAATTGTAATATCAAACTGATATACATTATAATATGTCTTTTGACAGTTTAAGATAGCTGTAATAGCAAGGCTCTTAACTCAGATGTTCCTTTAATACAGAGGATGGCGGACAGCAAAATTCTCAGACATCTGTTGTCTTCCACACTTACCCTACATTTTTATCTCTAACACAGAATGCAGTTGAAAACAAAAGGTTCATAATTCCTTGAGTTTACTGACCTAGCTTTAGTTTATAAGTTTTTGAGCTGTTAGAAGCTTTTCAGAGAGCTCTCAAAAGCCTTAGTGGGCTCTTGAAATGTTCACTCACCCTTGCTGAATAGATACGTTTTAGCCAGTAGAGTTGCTTAATGGAATAATATTTGGCTGTGCCCCTGTGAACTCTGGTTTGTGTTCCTTCTGTCACAAATGAAGATAGATTTTGATCTTTAGATTTTAGCCATCTGTTTCCAGAACAAAATTATGGTGTGAAGGGTCACAATCACCTGCACCAGGAAATATATAACTGTCTATTTACATTCCACTGGCCCATATGAAACACAGGGCAATAGAATTTATAACAGTTTGACAGAGGAAATGCACAAGTTATAAACTCTGCCCTTACCAAAGTGCCCTGTTTTTTTTTCCAAGGGGACAAACACACACAGGGTTTAACTATTTGCCAAAGTTTTTTTTCTTTTTAAGACAAAAGGAGAAAAAGTTCTCCATGAACTCAAAGTTCCTGTTCTCTATCTGTTCTACTTATACACACCATAAGATGAATATCTTATCTACCAAATTAGGATTGCTCTTTTTCTTCACTTAGAAATCTCTTCAGGAGAGATATACTCTAATTTTAGCCACATAATTCCACAGTATGTATCCAAGACAACCTAGCTTCAGTTCTCTCCCTTGAATAACCAAAATGCTTGCTTTATTTTTCTTTCTTTTAAAGTAAAAAATAATGTATTTCTACCACAAAGGGATTGCATAGCTGTAGCAGAGAGTAGGCCTTTCTAGGATTAGTACAGTTCAGTACTGAAGTTGTGTTATGAATCCCGAAAAAAGTCTTTACTGAAACCTATTACTTTGTACTTCCTGTTCCAGTGTATAGAACTAGATAGGATGGTAATCAAATATTATACCTTTGATGCTACTTTTTCTTAATATTATGTTTCATTTGTGTGACTTAGCTGTTTTTTTGCACTTTCGTCAATTAACCTCAAGTTTAACATTTTTGTGATATAATGACTGGATGCTTCTCCCAGCCATGGCTCCACAGACAAGTATTTCCCAGCTTGGGCAGGAGTGAGGGCAGAGTAGAGAGGAAAAGCACTGAGCGATGGGAGGAGCAAAAAGGAGTGAATGGGAGTGAGGTATGGGGGAAGAGGCAGGCAGGAGATGTTCTAGAAGTTCTGCTCAAGTGTTCCATTTTTAAAATATTACAAAGTTGGCAACCCTATGTACAGCTACAATTGCCAGCAGTTATACACTACTACACAGCCCTTTATAAGCAAGCATATTTATTCTTAAGATGAAAGCATTGCGGAAAAGAAACACATGTTAAAACAACACAATAGCCTACATGCATGCTAACAAGCTTACCAAACATCACCCCTGGACTCCTTCAAACTCCACAGAGGGATTTTTCTCTAGTTAACAAGTTCATAATAGCCTTTGCTGAGAACTGGCACAACCATTAACAGTTCAGTCTCTCCTTTGCACAGGTTGGGCCTCTGACCTTCAGATTCCAGGAATGGACAATCAGCAAAGAATGGTGTAGATTTAAAAGGTTGGGTTTTTGCATAATCAGAGATGGGAAACTTGCATTCACCTCCCCTTACAGAGGTTACATTCAACATCAACCCATAATAATATATAACTTTTGTATTTAATAAAATGGACTCCAAAGATACTTAAAAAACAGTCAAGGCTGTGGCAAGTCCGTGCCATATCAGTCACACCCAATATACTCAGATACTGCATCACAAGAAAATGTTACATTGAGTATAAAAGATAATGGAGGGATTTTCCAAAAGTGTTCATAAGTCACTTAGACTTAAGTCTCATTGAAATTCAATATTTGTGCTCCTAAGTCACTTTAGGTTAGATTCACAAAGGTATTTAGACTCCTAAAGGGGCAGTTTGGTGGTTAAACCCAATATGTAGGCACAACTGACAATCTAAAAATCCCCTCAGCTGCCACCTAAACCTGCAGTGGAATTCACAACCAAACAGCCTCTCCAAACCTTGAGGCAGCTTTTCCAGGCAGTTCAGGAGCCATGAGGCCAAGCTACAGTTAAGAAACCCTGTGACAGGGTGGGTTGAGTGCACCCCATCATTCAGGCTGCCCTCTGTCTCCAGGCAATGAGGCCTAAGGAATAGAGTCAGAGAGACTAGAGTCAATAGAGATATCCTGACTCACAGGGCAGTGAGGCCTAGCAACCAGGGACAACAGAGTTGCCCTCCTGAGTGGGGCTGTATGATCTAGCAGCCAGTTGGGAATGCTTCAACCTCTGGACTATTGGCTATAATTGTGGAGTTAATAGGAGGTAGGCATTTAAGTACCTTTGATGGCTCTAAACCCCACCCCAAACTTTCCTCTGCTTTTCATTCCTAGCTAGTTTCAGAAGCTCTCTTCTCAGCTTGCTGGCTTCTGTGGATTCCTTTCCTTAACAGCCTAGTTCTCCTCATGTATTTTATGGGGAGCCTGGGGACCTAACCCAGACCTGAAGATTCTTCTAGGCAGCAAGACACTGCAACACTGAGCATTGGTATATCTAAGTCCTCTTTGTGAATCTAGCCATTAAGCATTTCTAACAATTCCACATAGTACGCCTACAACTTTGTACTCACTCATAGTGACTCACAGGGGTCAACTAATTAGTAGAGTCCTTCCTGGTCTGATACAATGCCCAGTGTGTGAAAGGACTTCTGTTGTGAATCTTAGTCATTAAAGATGTAAATGAATACTGGATGATCAGTTTCTTTATTTGTCTTAATTTTCAAGGGGCAGATGCAAAAAGGAGCTTAAAGAAATTAGGTTGAAGAGTTCCTTCTACTAATGACAGTTACTTTAGTTAAGAGTCCCAATATGGCTGACTTGTGAATATAAAAAGCTATACTAATTATATTAGTTAATTGTCTCCGAGTGATTAACAGATATCAGGTTGGTTTTTTTTGTTTGTGTCGCTTACAACATACAATGTTTTGATAACCTGGATACAATGGATCTATTCTTTTCTTTTAGATGTCCCAGAAGTGGCACTGGATAATTTATAGTACCCTTGAGGACTCAAGGATGTGTTTCATTGTATTGTGTCCCTTCATGCTCATGTAGTTCGTTTTTCCCTGCTTGCCTCAGAAGAAGAAAACTGCCAGCAGAGATTTAACACACAGAATAGTAAGAATAATTTTAACTTTATGAAGTTGTCAAAAATCAAACTCCACCACTTTCCCTTAACACAAACATTTTTACAATCAATACATATTTTTTTAAACACTCATTTTGGATGAAATCTAGGCCCACAGAAGTCAGTGACAGTTGGCCACTGACTTAAATGAGATCAAGATTTCACCCAAAATGCTTAAGGAGAAAGACTGGTTGTTCAGATCTGGTCAAATTTCTGCTGATTTGCCACAGAATATGTGAAATACACTGGTGTGAAAGTAGACTAAATTCAAGGTTAAACAATGTACTTTTTATTACACATTATTCCACTAGTTATTATATAATCACCTATAATTCAATAGCAATTACTTTTTTTTCCAAATAAGTCAACAATTATTCATTTTAAGTGTCATTTTTTGGTCCTTTCAGGCATCTTAAGTTACAAATGATCCAAACATTTGTTGGTAGGGTACTGCACAAGATAAACCATTCTTTACTTAAAAATGTTGTACTTGAAGAGAGACAGCCTCCAATTAGACAGAACAATTAGTTTAAGGTTGAATTCCCTCATTTTCTGCTCTAGCTTCTTAGATTTGCTATTTTTTTAATGTAACTGTTCTTTGAACTTTTCTGTTAAAAGCTTATTATATGTCCCTGGTGTTAGAAAGAGTCCCAGAAGAAAAGCCTTTAGCATTTGTGCATCTTTGTAGACTATATTGCCGCTGCAGATTAGAGATCCTGGTTATAACAGTCATATGAAGATTGTTTAACTGACATTAACAAAAGGAGTCAGAGTAACTAAGTATTGTGGTTTCTACAAAACCACATTATCTAACAGCTGCTATCACATTTAAAATACAAGAATCAGAGGGGTAGCCGTGTTAGTCTGGAATTGCAGAAGTGACAAAGAGTCCTGTGGCACCTTAAAGACTAACTGAAATTTTTTCAGAGCATGAGCTTTCGTGGGCTAATACCCACTTCGTCGGATGCATGCAGTGGAAGTATCCAGGGGCAGGTATAAATAGGTAGGCAAGAACCAGGTGGGAGATAATAAGGTTAGTCCAATCAGGCTGAACCAGCTTGTTATCTCTAATCAGGGAGGGTGAGGTGTTCCTCTAGCAGCTGAACTGGAGGTGTGAATAGCGAGAGAAGAGAAGCTGCTTTTGTAGTTAGCTAGCCATTCAAAATCTCTATTCAGTCCCAAATTGATTGTGTCAAATTTGCAGATGAATTGCAGCTCTGCAGTCTCTCTTTGCAGTCTGGACTTGAAGTTTTTTTGCTGCAAAATGCTGACCTTTAAATCTTCTATGGTGTGTCCGGTGAGGTTGAAGTGCTCTCCTACAGGTTTTTGAATATTGCCATTCCTGATATCTGATTTGTGTCCATTTATCCTTTTTCGTAGGGACTGTCCAGTTTGGCCGATGTACATAGCAGAGGGACATTGCTGGCACATAATGGCGTATATTACATTGGTAGATGTGCAGGTGAATGAACCAGTGATGGTGTGGCTGATCTGGTTTGGTCCTGTGATGGTGTTGCTGGTGTAGATGTGTGGGCAGAGTTGGCATCGAGGTTTATTGCATGGATTGGTTCCTGAGTTAGAGTTGTTATGGCGCGGTGTGCTGTTGCTGGTGAGAATATGCTTGAGGTTAGCAGGTTGTCTGTAGGCCAGGACTGGCCTGCCTCCCAAGGCCTGTGAAAGTGAGGGATTGTTGTCCAGGATGGGTTGTAGGTCACTGATGATGCGTTGGAGAGGCTTTAACTGAGGACTGTAGGTGATGGCCAGTGGTGTTCTGTTGTTTTCTTTCTTGGGCTTGTCTTGCAGCAGCAGGCTTCTGGGTACACATCTGGCTCTGTTGATCTGTGTCCTTATTTCCTTGTGCGGGTATTGTAGTTTTGAGAAAGCTTGGTGGAGATCTTGTAGGTGTTGGTCTCTGTCTGAGGGGTTGGAGCAAATACGATTGTACCTCAGTGCTTGGCTGTAGACAATGGATCGTGTGGTGTGCCCGGGGTGGAAGCTGATGGCATGAAGGAAGGCATAGCTGTCGGTAAGTTTTCGGTATAGGGTAGTGTTAATATGGCCATCATTAATTTGCACCGTGGTGTCCAGGAAGTGGACCTCCTGTGTAGACTGGTCCAGGCTGAGGCGGATGGTGGGGTGGAAGCTGTTGAAATCATTGTGGAATTCTTCCAGAGTTTCTTTCCCATGGGTCCAGATGATGAAGATGTCATCAATGTAGCGTAGATAGAGGAGGGGCGTGAGTGAACGAGATTTGAGGAAGCGTTGTTCCAGGTCAGCCATAAAGATGTTGGCATACTGTGGGGCCATGCGGGTGCCCATAGCGGTGCCACTGGTCTGGAGGTATATATTGTCACCAAATTTGAAATAATTGTGTGTGAGGATAAAGTCACAGAGCTCAGCAACCACTTGTGCTGTGGCATCATCAGGGATACTATTCCTGACAGCTTGTATTCCATCTCTGTGTGGGATGTTTGTATAGAGAGCCTCTACATCCATGGTGGCTAGGATGGTGTTTTCTGGAAGGTCACCAATGCATTGTAGTTTTCTCAGGAAGTCGGTGGTGTCACGGAGATAGCTGGGAGTGCTGGTGGCGTAGGGTCTGAGTACAGTGTCCACATATCCAGACAGTCCTTCAGTGAGAGTGCCAATGCCCGAGATGATGGGGCGTCCAGGATTTCCAGGTTTGTGGATCTTGGGTAAAAGGTAGAATAGCCCCGGTCGGGGTTCTAAGGGTATGTTAATTTGTTCCTGTGTTAGTGTAGGGAGTGTCCTGAGTAGACGGTGCAGTTTCTTAGTATATTCTTCAGTGGGATCTGAGGGAAGTGGTCTGTAGAAATTGGTGTTGGAGAGTTGTCTGGTAGCCTCCTTTTGGTAGTCAGACCTGTCCATGATGACAACAGCACCTCCTTTATCAGCCTCTTTGATTATGATGTCAGGGTTGTTTCTGAGGCTGTGGATAGCATTGCGTTCTGCTCGACTTAGGTTGTGAGGCAGGCAATGTTGTTTTTCCACAATTTCTGCCTGTGCACGTCGGCGGAAGCATTCTATGTATAAGTCCAGACTGTCATTTCGACCCTCAGGGGGAGTCCATGTGGAGTTCTTCTTCTTGTGCTGCTGGTGGGATGGTGTCTGTGTATCAGTGCGCTGTTCTATGTAGTCTTGAAAGTATTCTTTGAGTCGGAGACGGCGAAAGTAGGCTTCCAGATCACCGCAGAATTGTATCATGTTTGTGGGGGTGCTGGGGCAGAATGAGAGTCCTCGAGATAAGACAGACTCTTCTGCCGCCATAACAACTCTAACTCAGGAACCAATCCATGCAATAAACCTCGATGCCAACTCTGCCCACACATCTACACCAGCAACACCATCACAGGACCAAACCAGATCAGCCACACCATCACTGGTTCATTCACCTGCACATCTACCAATGTAATATACGCCATTATGTGCCAGCAATGTCCCTCTGCTATGTACATCGGCCAAACTGGACAGTCCCTACGAAAAAGGATAAATGGACACAAATCAGATATCAGGAATGGCAATATTCAAAAACCTGTAGGAGAGCACTTCAACCTCACCGGACACACCATAGAAGATTTAAAGGTCAGCATTTTGCAGCAAAAAAACTTCAAGTCCAGACTGCAAAGAGAGACTGCAGAGCTGCAATTCATCTGCAAATTTGACACAATCAATTTGGGACTGAATAGAGATTTTGAATGGCTAGCTAACTACAAAAGCAGCTTCTCTTCTCTCGCTATTCACACCTCCAGTTCAGCTGCTAGAGGAACACCTCACCCTCCCTGATTAGAGATAACAAGCTGGTTCAGCCTGATTGGACTAACCTTATTATCTCCCACCTGGTTCTTGCCTACCTATTTATACCTGCCCCTGGATACTTCCACTGCATGCATCCGACGAAGTGGGTATTAGCCCACGAAAGCTCATGCTCTGAAAAAATTTCAGTTAGTCTTTAAGGTGCCACAGGACTCTTTGTCACATTTAAAATACATTATCCTATAAAAAGGTACATTGAAAATGAAAGCCAAGATTTATTTTTTTTTAAAAGAGTCCTTTAAGTACATATTTAGCATCCAACTAACTGGCCTGATTTTCAAAAGTGATGATCACTCACCAGTTCTCACTAAGAGGTGAAAAACTGTTAGTTTTGCAGGAGTCTCACTCCTGAGAAGTCAGAGAAAAAAATTCATCAGTCTGATTATCATGGATTTCAATACCAGGCAACCAGCAAAACTTCTTAGCTCTGATCTACACTGGGGGGGAGGGGAGGAGGTAGGGATCAATCTAAGATACATAACTTCAGCTACACGAATAGTGTAGCTGAAGTCGATGTATTTAGGTCAACTTACTGCAGCATCTTCATGGTGCTGAGTCAACTGCTGCCACTCCCGTGTTGACTCCGTCTGTGCCTCTCGCAGCGGTGGAGTACCGGTGTCGATGGGAATGCACTTGCAGATTGATTTATCATGTCTAGACTAGACACGATAAATCAATCCCCCATAGATCGATTATTACCTACCAATCTGGTGGGTAATGGAGACCTGCCCTTAGATATGCAAGACTAATTTGAGACTACAGTTGTCTTCATCAAAATTAAACTACCGTGTAGTCATGTTGGTAAAAGCTGACTTTATGGCTGCATCTTTTAAAAACAAATTGATTTAGCACAAACACATTCTTACCATATTTTAATATAGTTACATTCTGCCTATCACAACCCCACATTGTTTCAATTGGATAAAATGATGCCTTATGAAATTTACCATTATATAGGTCAATTAAAATACAAGAACTGAGAAATGTTAATAACTTCTTCCTTTTAAATATCAGCACATACATATACAATCCATAATGTACATTCATAGCTTCTTAATGCAATAACAGAGACACACAGAAAAACATCCCCTCAGAGTTTGACATCTTTTCTAAAGGTAGCCTTTACTAGAATATTGTTTGTAAGTGAGGGATAATTCTGAAAGTTAAGGCTACGTTTTAAAGGGAATTACCAAGAATAACTCAGAGAACAAGAGGCATGAAATTTCATCTACAAAAAATGAAGTACATAAGGGAAAACTAGTAATTTTAACATGAAAAAAATCAAAATTACTTATTTTAATTTCAGAACTTCCATCTAAACATCACAGCATACAGTCACTTAATGTAAACTCTGGACAACTATAATTCTCATTATTTTGCTGTGTAATTACTGGTAAAATGAGCATATGTAAACTGTTCAATAGGAATACTTTAATGGTATATACATTTTCAATTTTCAAGAATAACAGAAAAACACCAACTAATAGTTTCTACTTTGTCTTAGAAGCAACAAGTCTCAGCCAGGGACTTGCCCAACTCTACCTTCAATGTTGTTTGTTCCACTATATCAGGGGTAGGCAACCTGTGGCACAAATGCCAAAGGTGGCACATGAGCTGATTTTCAGTGGCACTCATGCTGCCTGAGTCCTGGCCGCTGGTCTGGGAGGGCTCTACATTTTAATTTAATTTTAAATGAAGCTTCTTAAACATTTTAAAAACCTTATTTACTTTACATATAACAATAGTTTAGTTATATATTATAGACTTATAGAAAGAGACCTTCTAAAAATGTTAATATATTAACATTATGGCATGCGAAACCTTAAATTAGAGTGAATAAATGAAAACTCGGAACACCACTTGTGAAAGGTTGCCGATCCCTGCACTACATCATTAAAAGAGGTATGGTTTACAGATGGCATGCCAGCTTGCAGTCTAAAGTCTCATTATTTGGGCCTAATTTAGACCATTAACAAGAGAATGTATTATAAAATCACAACAACCAAAGTTCTAAATCATTCTTTTAATTACCAAAAAAAAGTTAATCACTGGTTGAGCAAACACTATACAAAGGGCAAAATAATCAGTCTGGGGAAAAAAGGTGTCCAATGTTACTTTTACACACAAATAATTTCCACAGAATAGCATATTCCGAGATTGAATTACTTTGCGATTACACAATTAAATCAGTAGCTAGCACCTTCCAAGGGAACAATGATGTTCCCCCGAATGTTTCGGGGGTTACTGAAGCCTATTGTCCTGAATGTTCATTGAGATATTAGTCACTGGACTGTTAAAATAGGCTAACTACACTGTAAAGCACAGATTACATTTTAAAGCACATTTAATCGAGACATATTTCAGAAAAGCATTAACTTGCACATGACTGACTTGTATAGTGACCAATAAAAACATAAATTCCTTGAGCCTTAAGTACTCCAAAGTCAAAACCTAATATTTATTTACTACATTTAGAGATAACTATCTAACATAGAATCATAGAAATGTAAGAGTGGAAGGGACCTTAATGGATCATCTAGGCCAGTACCCTGCACTGAGGCAGGACAAAGTATTATCTAGACCAGCCCTGAGAGGTATTTATCTAATCTTCTCTTAAAAATCTCCAGCAATGGAGAGTCCATAACCTCCCTAGAGAGTCTGTTCCAGTATTTAACTACCCTACAGATGGAAGTTTTTTGTAACATCAAAGCAAAATATCCCTTGCTGCAATTTAAGCCCATTACTTCTTGTCCTATTCTCCATGTTTAAGGAGAACGATATATCACACTCATTTTCTGTACTTGAAGACTTATGTCCCCCTCTCCCTGGGTCTTCTTTTCTCCACACTAAACAAAGCACTTTTTTCCCCATCTTTCCTCATAAGTCCTGTTTTCTGGACTTTCAATCATTCATGCTGCTCTCCTCTGAACTTTCTCCAATATGGCCACATCTTTCCCAAAGTGTAGTGCCCAGAACTGACACAATACTCCAGTTGAGGCCTTATCAGCACTGAATAAAGAAGAAGAATTACTTCTTGTGTCTTGCTTACAACACTCCTGCTAATACATCCTACAAAGATGTTCGCCACTTTTTTGGAAACTGTACAATAATTGTTGATTCATGTTTAGCTTGTGATTCACTTTAACTTCCAGATCCTTTCCTGCAGCACTCCTTCCTAATCAGTCATTTCCCATTTTGTATTTGTTGCTAAGTGGAATACTTTTTATTTGCCCCTATTGAATTTCATTCTATGTATTTCAGACCATTTCTCTAGTTTGTCAAGATCATTTTGAATTCTAATCCTGTCTTTCTAGGCACTTGCAACCTCTCCCAGCTAGGTATCATCTGTAAACTTTATAAGTGTGCTCTGTCCAAATCATTTAAGATATTGAATAGAACTGAACCCAGGACTGGTTGCTGTGGGACCCCACTCAATATACCCTTACAGCTTGACTATGAACCTTTAATAACTATTACCTGAGTATGGTTTTCCAACCAGTTACATACCTACCTTATAATAGGTTAGTCTAGGGTATATTTCCTATTTTGTTTATGATGGCATGCGAGACAGTACCAAAAGCCTTATTCAAATTGAGATGCTTTCCCCTTATCAACAAAGTTTGTTACCCTATTAAAGGAGGATATTAGGTTGTTTGACATGATTTTTCTTGATAAATCCATGTTGACTGTTACCTATCACTTTATTATCTTCTAGGTGTTTACAAACAGATTGCTTGATTATTTGCTTCTTTATGTTTCTGGGTACTGAAGTTAAGCTGACAACCCTATAATTCTCTGCATTGTCCTTATTCTCCTTTTTATAGGTACTATATTTGCTTTTTTCCCAGTCTTCTGGGATCTCTTCCATCCTCCATGAGTTCTCAAACATAATAGCTAATGGCTCAGAAATCTCTTTAGCTAGTTCTTTAAGTAATTTAAGATGTACTTATTGGGTCCTGTTGACTTGAAGACATCTAACTTAATTCTAAACTTGTTTTTCCCCTATTTTAACCTCAGATCAGACCCCCACTTACACTAATGTTCACTATGTTAATCATCTGATCATGGTTTTTTAAAAAAGGGCATTTAATGCTTCAGCCATTGCTCTGTTTTCTATTACGGTTGTTTCCTCCTCATTGAGTAACAGGCCTTCCCTGTCCTTGGTCTTTCTCTTGCATCTAATATATTTGTAATTTTTCCTCTTGTTGTTCTTTCTCTAGCTGCTATTTCAATATCAGCCTTTCTAATTTTGTCCCTGCATGCTTGTTGTTCATACATATATTCATTCAATGTGATATTTTGTGAACCATATATTTCAAAATTATTGCCATACTTTCCAAGCACCATTTCACCTAAGGGTCAGTTAGATTTCCATCACAAAAGCTCTTTCTTGAAAGGCACACTTCTAGCTTAACTTAAAAATTCAGGGACATATCATGCCCGGGAGGCCAGCCACTCCTATAGCATTGCCCTCCATTTGCAAGACCCCATGGAGATTCTCCTTCAGATTAAGATCCATGAGATAGACAGATATTGCAGACTGAGTAATCCTGTGTTGAGCAAAGGTTAGCTAGGATGATGTTCTTTGTATTCCCACCAGCCCCATAAACGTTCCACAGGACTGTATTACCTTTACCAATGAGATTCTTCTTTTTGGATGCAAAGAGAGCCCCAGGTTGAAAAGTCATATTTGAGTGGCTATATGAAAAAGAAAGGGGTAGAGGTTGCTGGAGATCACAGTGTATCTTCCTGGATGGCCCTAGTCTCTTACTGTTCCCAGGGATTCTGTGGGTTTGAGGCAGAGCCAACTATCATTTTGTGGAAAGGAAGGGAAGAAAAGAATCCTTTCTCATGCCACATAGGAGTGTGCAGAAAACTGAAGGGATCCTCATTAGATTTCCCTTCTTCTTAGTCCCCCTCCCTCTGAGTTCTTACAGTGATTCTATCCTTCAGTCTGGATAGAATCATTGCATACAAAGTCTGAAACTAGAAAAATCTTGTAAAACATTGAAGATATCTTTTTTGTTTCAGTTTTCAATGTGTCTCTCACCCTCTGGATATCAAGCAACAAAAGGAAGAGGGGAAAAAAGCCTACCACATTACTTTTAAACCCCTTATGCAAGGCTGTGTTTTTTTATTTCTAATTTTTAGAAGTCAGTACATTAACATCCTCCTTTTGTGCCCTTTCCAGCAAACTGGCAATTAAAAAAAAAAAAAGTTAAAAAAAGGAAACTAGGCAATTGTGGAAGTAACAAAATAAACAGTGGGTTATAATGAAATAAAAACTGAAGTTGGGCAAGTGTTTAACATAAAATAATGACATAGGCATAGGGTGAAGATAAATAAATTGCCAAGCTATAAAATTAAAATAGTGGCAGTGTTTATTAAATAGACAAGTATTAAAAATCTGGGAGGATCAGGGCTCAGGATTCTTTGTTGTTGTTGTTTTGCCTGTTAGAGCTCACATGCAGTTGACTGGAACACAAAGAATAGATGGCACCAGAGCCATAATGAGAAGGTACAATAAAGGTTGCAACAGCACTGGCAGGCCCAAGGGACTCACAGGAAGGCCCAGAAAAGACAGGAAAAAAATGAATGAAAAACTAGCCAGGCTTCGAGGTGGGAAGGAAGTAAAATAAGATTGGGCTAGGAAGACTGGAGGAGAGCCAGAGAGCGGGGAAAGTATGGGAAGAGGATTCAGAATTTCAATCCAAAGCATATTTGAAACACCCTTAACCTTTACCCTCCACTGGAGCGTGCCAGTGTAGACCCTTGCACCTTTCAGTGCTCTTTCAGTTTCACCTATTAATGTTCTCTTTGGGGCTATTATAACTCTTACTTTTTTTCAAAAAAAATGTCAGCTGAGTGGTCTATAGTTTCATTTAAAAGAAAATATGCGATAGTTAAGGGTCTGTTTGGCATTCAGACAACTCAGCCACTTAATAGGCACAATTTGTTTTATGAAAAATAAAATCCTTTTTACTTCTCTGGCAGAAAGAAGCAAAGTCAATGGGCCTATACTTCATATTGAGGTATAATGTAACTACACATCATACTTGTTAGAGAAGCAGATATTAATTATGCATAAACTGATGGGTGAAAAATAAGTGCGATGTGGGAGAAACAGTAGTTTATAGACAGCTATGCATTAACAAAGATTTTGAATAATACATTTTTCTGTGCAAATTCAACTGCTATTTCTATTAATTAATGTAAATGATAACAGTTATAAAGATATCTGGCATTTTAATCATGCAGATGTCTTGCTGTCATAAGGGGGAAAATTAAAAACAGCTAGAAATCTTTTATTTGCAGTGTAAGCTGGAGAGGAAATTAAAACAGAGTTGGTAATAAATGATAGATACATTCAATTGAAAAGACCACAGATATAGGTCACAAGGGTAAGGAGAGGACCCCAGGAAGCATTGCCATTAACATAAAAGGTAACCTTGTGTCCCCTCCCCCCAATCAGACATAGTTTGGGACGAGTCGGGGACAGACATTTCAGATTATATTGAAGATCCTGGAAGCTCATAACCTGGACACATCATCATCATTAATACTAAAATGTGCAACATAAGTGGCAAGAATCACATTGAATTAAGAAGAAAAAAACAGTAACCTGGCTCCAATTTACTCAGTACATTTCATCAACTGCAAATGTGGGAATGACATTTTAAAGGAATATTCCTTTGTGTATGGCTGATGTTAAGCTGGTCATTGATGGGAATTCTATTTGATTCAAAACACTACGTGGGAAATTTCTGCAAGAAAAAAAAATCTTATGTCTCCCCAAAAGTACAATTATTGAATCAGAGCTGGGCTAAACCAGATGAAAAATTTCAAGTCTCTAATCTCTAAAAGCCTGAAGCTACATAATTGATATGGTATACTAACATGGATAGAATAGGAGCATTTGGACTTCCTGATGGTCAGTCCAAACTAATCATTGTTATCCTGAATACTAGTTAGATAAGGTGAGTGATGTAATCTCTTTTATTTGACCAACTTTTGTTGGTGAGAGAGACAAGCTTCTGAGCTGCACAGAGCTCCTCCTCAGGTGTGGGAAAGATACTAAGGCTTTGTCTAGACTAGCACTTTTGCAGGTAAAACTTTTCTCATCAGGGCTATGAAAAAACCCACACTCCGACTGACACAAGTTTCACAGTCAACTGTTGGTTTCACGGGTGTGGACAATGGTGTGTCGGCAGGAGACGTGCTCCTGTAGACATAGCTACTGCTGCTCATTATTAATTATGCTGTTCACCTGCCAGCATAGAGTGGTTACACGGGATACCTTACAGTGGCACAGCTGAAGCGGTACAAGTGTACCCCTGTAAGGTCTGTAGTGTAGACAAAGCCGTAGAGTCTCACAGCTAAATACTTGATCAAACAGATAATTTAACATAAGCAGTTAGAATATGTGCTAAGAGACCTTCAAGGTGAAGTGGCCTGTTAACACTCCTGTAATCCTAGGACAAAAACAGGGGTAAGTGGGTTATAGATAAGGCTGCGAGTTTGTAACTGAGGTCACAAACATCATGGATTCCATGACTTTCTGGGACTTCTGCAGCAACGGGTACAGCTGCTTCAGGGGCCACCTGAGCAGATTAGGCAGCCCCTGGGCCAGCTGCACTGGTTACTGCTGGGGCAGTCTCGGGCTTCCGCAACCCCCTTCCCCAGCAGCAACAGGAGTTTGGGTGTGGGAAGGATCTCGGGGCTGGGGTTTGGGGCACAGAATGGGGGTGAGGGCTATGGGCTGAGCTTACCTCACTGGGGGGGGCGTGCAGGGAGGAGCTCCCCGACCAGTGACATCCCTCAGCTCCTAAGTGGAGGTGTGGCCAGGCAAGGCAAGCTGCATCCGCCCTAAGGCACTGCCCCGCAGCTCCCATTTGCTGCAGTTCCTGTCCATGATTTTTACTAAAAATACCCATAACTAAAACATAGCCTTAGTTATAGATTGCTGTAATAAGCCATAAATCCAATGCTTTCATTCAGTCCAGTCAGTTAAGATCTCTGAACAGTTACTCTCAGATTAAATGTCTTCAAAAATTAAATACTAGTGCCTGGTGGGGCAATTACAAGGTTTAGTTTAGAAAAGAGGGATTATTGACTAGCAGCTGTTATTCTTTGAGAGTTGCCTCTATGCATTCCTTTTATGGGATTAAAAACTGAAGATGGGATCATCAATGATCATTATAATTTATGGGATCATTAAGCTGAAGAATTGTATAAATAAAGCCATGTCTGTTGGGGCATGCATTCTTGTACTAGGCTGACATCATTGACTTTATCTATATAAGGGGAGGGCATCCCTCCACTAACCTCAGTTCCTTCTCCCTAACCCATAGAATCCTGAAACACAAAGCACTCTGTGGCAGGTGAGTGGAGTGTAAATGCACAAAGGCAACTCTCAAAGAAAAACAGTGACTAGTACATAATCCTGCTTTCTTCAAGGATGTCTATGCATTCCAGTGTATAGGAAATTAACAATTAGAGGAGCTTGTATGGCAGTTCTGAGAGGATTCCATGTTCTTCAAGAATTTTCCAAGTTTGTATGAGTGACAAACACTGCTGTGTAGGTCAAGCAGGGGAGGCATAGTGTAAATCTTTGGAGAGCCCCAGTCATGAGAAGGAAAAAATCAACTGTGTTGAAGCTGTGTAGACTGGTGAGGTGTCCAAGTCAATCAGTGCCTCACCTTCAAGCTGGGAGGTGTGCATGGCAAGAGTGGAATTGAAATACATAAGGGGTCTCCACAGGTGATATGCATCAATGGATCTGAAAATTATGCCTCTTTATTTTCCTTTTTGACTACTTTCATGGATCAGAATGCTTCCTCTCTTTCCTTTGTCTTCCCTGGAACAGAGCCATAAGAAGATCTGGAAGCATGACTCTCACTGGTGGTGTCAACCAGTAAGGGAACCAAGGAAGATTGTGGTACTGACGATGACCTCTGTGGCAGAGCAGTCTGATTTGTTGGAGTTTGCTGTGTTGGACTGTGCCAGGCAGGAAGCTTAGCCCCCATAACTGTTTGCCTCAGGGATGTCAACATGAAAGCCAGCAGTGAAGCTGAGGTGGCAACATGTATCTCAGATCCCTTTAGGGAAGGCCTCATAACTTCTGAAAGAGTGTTCGAATTGTCTGGCAGAAAGCTCAAAAAAGCCACATTTGCCCACAGCCATAACTGTCTGTCTTATCCTCCGAGGAAAGAAGGCACAGTGGATTACACACAGAGACATTATATGAGCCTCTCCCAGACATGCTAGGTGCCAAACATGTGCATCTATCTCTGGAAAGATGGCTTATCAGGCCACACACCTTCTGACTGTCTATGGGGTTCAGGACCTAACATAGCTTTGGGAATAATACAAGGCAAGTTCCAACTACTCTAAGTAACTAAATAATAATACCAGAGACTAACTAGCTCACAGTTCATGGGAGGTAGTTCCATTTAGCTTTCTGTGGTGGCAGTAAAACAACTGAGGTAGTTAAGAGGGATGTCACTCAGTGGACGAGGTCACAGAGTTGAATTCAGGACTGGATTACCAGGAGTCAGGGAAGGCAGGAGCAAGGCTGGGTGCAGGGTAGTGTCTGGGCTGCAGCCATGGAGCAGCCAAGTTGGAGCAGAGCTTAGAGAGATGACTAAGGGAGATAGAAAGTCCACAGGTGTTGAGCAGACAGTGGTCTGCTGCTGCTGGGCTTAAGAACCAGCCTGTTAGCTTCCCAGCCAGTTAGGTGGACCAGTCCATCAGGCAGGCAAGCTCACTTGTTAGGACATCAGCTGAATAGGCACAGTTGCAGGGACTTACTTCTGACAGGATGGAGTTGTGCTCCTTTACATGAACAGAAAAGTTCACATCTTAGCATAGTAGCAATGCTGCACCCCACGGTGTATTGCTTTCTTATTCAATTCCAAAGGTTTACCGCTTCGAGATCAAACTTATGTGGGAATGTATAGAGGTCCTTGAAGAATAAGAACAGAAATTCCCATCTGGTGTATATAATCTTCATTGGTAAAGAAGCTGCTTTAGAGAGTATATGCATGTAACTACAGAGATCAAGTAGTTGGACTGCAGGCCATCTGTGGGCTTCATATTTTCAAGAGGTAAACTTAAAAAGAAGGATTGGAAAGGAATAGAATTTTTGCTGTGCTTACACATCAGCTATAGTAGGAAGCTGTTGTGTAAGCTGCTTTAACCTTGAAATACTGCAAAAGGACTTTTCTAACTGTAAGTAGTAATTCATTCTTGATCCAGCCAAAACCTGATCTTCACCTCAATAGTAATAGCTGAAATTCTTATGTCCTCATTAGAGGTCATGTATGATCTCTTTAAAGCCACTATTTTGTTACAATGAAAACAACAGATAACATATCATATTCTCAAGATGAACTGGAGAGCTGAACTACTGAACCTCTTCCATATTAAATTATATTTCACAGCATCACTGGAGGATTTCATAGTATATTCTATTTTGTGAAGAATTTATGGTGCTGATGGGCTTGGCGTTTTTTTTTTTTTTTACATTTTCTTTCACTTTACTATGAAGGTTTGACTAGCCATTCAAAAAGACTGTATGCTAAGTCTCGGCTGCAGTCAGACTGAAGTTTGATGCCCAGCGAGAATTTAAATGCAGGAATCACAAATACAGTATCAGCAAGTTTTCACCTCTCCCCATGTGCCAGACCATGAGTTGCTACTCAGAATGTCTACAAAACCAGCAGAATATGTGGTAAACACCCACACAACACAGACGCTGGCCTACACTGTATGGAGACCTATAATATCTTAAGAGTATACTAAAGCCACCATAACTAGTAACATTTGTTATTGCTTAAGGGCTTTAATCTTTTTGAATTAATTCTACTAGTATTTTGCTCTTTTTCTTCATGTAAAACAGTATTACTGTGTCAAAGTACTTAAACCATTTCTTGAAGCATTTTGAAGTTTAAAGCCCAAAAGCAGAGATGGAATAAGCAAAGAAGGCCTTGTGCACTTTATTCTGCAAAATTTCAGCATAAATCTTCTAGAAATAAGAGCCATTTTTCTGGTTCCCAAAGGGTTATAGTAGATCCTTCAACAGTCCTGGGGCATAATACAATCTGAGTCTTCATCAACACTTTATGATAAAATAATAGAATGCACCCAGCATAAGCACATTCAGGAAAGAACTGGTTATCTATATGGAGCATAATACAGTGCAAATTTATATTCATAAGTAACATTCATGCATTCTGAATAAGTTACTATGTATAAATTGTTTTTCATGCAAGTTACATCTCAGGAGCAAAAAAAATGGTGGGGGGGGGAAGCATTGAGAACCTAAATCTCAGCATAACAAAATGTTATAAAAATGTAATCAAGCACGTACACAAATTTAAATAGATGCCCAGATACATATATCACCATCCTGTACTTGATATAGTCATTTACACATTGCAAAGGGTGAAAAAATTATATATAAAATATTACAAATCCAAAATGCAACATTGTACGCTCCTTTTTTTTTTCCCTCCACTGCATGCATCCGATGAAATGGGTATTCACCCATGAAAGCTTATGCTTAGTCTATAAGGTGCCACAGGACTCTCTGTCCCTTTTACACAGATATTAATATCTAGACAAGTAACCATGCCATGTAGAATCTGGTCCACTGTTCCTGATCCACATATTTATTGTACTATTCAATCAGATTATCTAAGAAAACTAGCATATGAGGTCCTTTCCCCTTTATTGCTTCCTCTTACCACAGCATAAGGAATTGATGACCAACTTTCAAATATGCCCTTCTTTTATTTGTAATTCACCTATATGAAAACAAAATGAAAATATTATGTGACTGCAACATTGTGCACGTTAGACTTATTTACATCACTGTTCCTTTTATTATTTTAGGAAATTGCAGGTTCTTAGTAGTTTTACCATCTGAGCTAAATGAAGGGGTTACAGAAAACAGATTTTTTTTTTCCCTTTCACACTGGAAAATACCTTAATTGTTGTCTTCCTTCAGCAGTAACTGATGGGTAGAAAAGTACTTTGAAAATGTACTACACAATGGTCTCGCTTTTTGTTCAGTTTTATAAGCAGTAGCCAAATCATATGTACAAAGGTGTCTATGGAGAGATAAAGGTGACATTTTTTAAGTACATAAGTGACTTAGGAGCTTAAGTCCCAATGACTTTCAATGGGACTTACACACTACTGAATTTTCGCTCCCCCCCCAGTCATTACATTCCAGAATATAGCATCCCTTTTATGTTTGCTATACTTTTCCTGAGCACCCTTATGTATATTAAGCCAAACACACAAAAATACATTTCACAGAAGCAATGGAGCTGTTAAATTTCAACCAAGTGGCACCAACTTGACAATGTCAATAGCACTTGAGATCGTAAAACTGAACCTAAACAAATGGAAATAAATAGTTCAAGCATTTCAAGTAACTAAAATATAGAAGCTACTTGAAGTTTAATTCAGTAAATCAAAGCTGAATCATGCTACAGGATTGCTTACAAGTGCAGAGAAGAGCATAGGAATGGAAATAGGAGTAATGATTCTTGCAACACTCCTGTCATTTAATATAAATATATATGAGAAGAATTACTTCCTGATTATATTTTCCACTATAAATAATGTGGGGGAAGGGCAATTGTGTTCCCAACTAAAAAGCAGATACTAGAGGTGGTTGAAGCTGAAGAAATGTAGGTTTTCTAGTTGACCATAGATTTACAAAAATCTACACTATGTCCCTCTCTTGCCTATATGCTTGTCCATTTACATTCTGATTTACATCTGTAAAGGCCTCACTGTTTCCCTGTCTTTCAGTATTTCTTCAGCACATTAAAAACACTTCTCTCAGCTAGGAAATGAAGATATGAAAATTATTAACAGGCAGTAAAAGATGACATGAAGTACAAACACACACACACACACACACAGTACAGTCCAAGGATATTGCCACTAAGAGGGATATAAATAACGTGTGATGCTCAGGCCCTGAAAATGCCTAGGACTGTATTTTAAAAGTCTCAAAATCTACTGCCAATTTGAGTGTTCAGGAAGTTACGTCTGAGGGACAGGGAGTTTGCTGGATTGATTCATCAGCCCTTTGTGTTTGGACATCCGAGTTTAATCATTATAATAAAACACAGATCAGAGGTCTCTGTGGGGTCATCATGAACCCAATGGTTAACCATCACTCCACCACACTGCCCAATTTGGCTCAGCTGGCAGTTTCTGTTCTAAGAGGCCTCAGTATTGGAATAGTAGAGGTGCTGCACAAGAATGGACTGAAACACATTGGCAGAGTTGTGTATGGCTGTAGCCAGGACTCTTAATCTGTCAATGTTCATGATCACACCAATAAATAAAACAGTCAACACTAAATCAGCCACAAAATATGACCATTCTAATAAAGGCTTGTGTAACAAACAGTTTTAGGTGTTGTTATCATCCTATGCAAAGCAGGAAACATGGGTTTATCTGCCCACTTATAGGTAAATTAAGTAGGTGTGTTCCTTTGTCTCTGCTGCAATACTATCAGCCTTATCTTTCTTAGTAGCCTTAATTTTATAAAGATCATAAAAGTGGTTCTTGCAGCAGTGAAGGTAAACATAAGCTAGGAATAATTGTGTAGAATGCAGGATAATTTTTGTAACACCTACTTGCTGTTTGAGTGCAGGAGGGACCATAAACTGTTTGTAGAGTTTTGGAAAGCCTCTAGAGAGATTTCCCTGTAATCCTGTTGTTCAATCCAATGAACATTCATACTTTTAAAACATTTCATGTTTTTCATTACCACACATCACTGAAGTATTTACGTCTTGCTCCTTACTGCAAAGTCTTGAAATGCTTTCATGGTCATTCTTTATTAGATATTTAAAATATACTACCCACATTCTTCATATCACAGGTAGACAGTATAAATATAAAAAAATTGCTACATTAAACAAAGTAAGATTTCATTTTCTGATTCACTTTGCGATACAGTCAGGAAAACATGAACAAATTGCCAGAACACCAATTGAAGCTTCCCTCAGGCAGCCTTAAATTATGCATCAGCCTTTGGGGCAAATTTGTTGGACATAGTTTATTTAGTTTAGAAAATATTTTATGTATTTTTAGTTTTTCAGAAAATGTACATTAGATTAAGGTTGTAGTAGTGTCAGCAAGGTTTTATTGTATCCCTTCCAAACAGCAGAGAAGGGGCCACAGGTGCAAAAAGAGGTTTTGAGTGGTGTAAGCCATGTGGTTTGTGTAAGGAAAGAAAAATATTTTCTATAACCTCTCTCAAGTCAATTGTTAGGACTAACATATTCATTCATTCACGTGTCTTTTAAACTCTAAATCAGATGCTAGTACCAGCTAACTCCATGTAAGGGACAGGAGGAGAGCAAGAAAACTGCATCAAAAGGAAAAGCAAAGGTAAAATAATCAGTGAAGTGATGAACAGAAATATATCACTCAAATGGGCAACAGAGTGGGATGTCAAGCTGCAGAGAGAGGATCTCTGTGAAGACACTTTGTGCAAGGAGGATCTGTTGTTCAATGAGAGGAGATCATCAGATTCAATGAAAGGATAGCAACCAAAAACAGTGAACTGCAGGGGTAACTAGTGTAGATATTGAGTATAGTGTTGACTTGTTGTAGTTTGAGCTAGGATGAGATATTATATTGCAACGACATGGCAAACATATGGCTTAAATAGTCGGGGTAGAGGGACAACGTATATTCCAAAACTTGAAGACTGAACATTGAACTCAATAGCTGGACAGCTTGGGGAGACCATAATGCAAGTTAAGTAGTTATTTAACAAAACTGTAATTTAGTTGTTTAAAATTTCAATGAGTATGTTTTAACTTTACTCAGGTTTTGGGATGAACCTGACCAAAATTGTGCACTCAAACACCCTCTAGATTTAAGAGTATATGTCTACAAATATATTGTGATGGAGTCAGACCAGAATGATATAGGAGAGTGCTGGAAGGCAGGTACATTAGTCTCAGGATGTGCAGGTCCCTGTTCCCTGGATAGCCAAACAAAGGCTACTCCAGGCCAATCAAGACACCTGGGGCCAATTAAGAACCTTCTAGAAAGGAGTAGAAACAGCTAGCCTGATTGGGACACCTGAAGCCAATCAGGGACTGGCTGAACCAGATAAAAACCTCCCAGTTAGTCAGGTGGGCTGTGGGTGTCAGGAGCTGTGGAAGGAAGTTATGCTGCTGGTGAGACTGAGTGTTGGACAACATATCATACAGAAGGAAGGAGGCCCTGAGGTAAGAGTGAAGTGGAGTTTGAAGAAGCGGGGACTGCTGTGGGGAAGTAGCCCAGGGAATTGTATTGTGTTTTGTGGATAAAAGGTCAGCCATCTTAGCTGATACTATTAGGGTCCCTGGGCTGGAGTCTGGAGTAGAGGGAGGGCCCGGGCTCCCCCCTTTTCCATCTTCCATACTGGCCTGTGATGAAGGTAACTCACTAGGCGGTGACTCTTGCCAATTATACTGAGAAAGGGAGGTCACTCTGGGGCCTAGATGAGTTTTTGAGGCCCCTAAATCTGCCAGGAAGCGCAGGACCCACAAGTACAAACTTGGAGCTTTGTCACAACATATTAAGAGCAAAGCTAAACAAAAATAGCAATGGTTTGGCATTTATATAGTACCTTTCAAATGTTTTTAAAATGTATTGTGATACACCAGAAATTAAGCCTGAAAAAAACCTGTTAAAGCATAGAACCAGAGACTATAACTTGAAAGGAGTATCGAGAACAGCTAACATCTAAAAATGGTATTAATCCTAAAAGTGATATTTTTTCCCTTTTAAGACCAAGTCTTACAGTTGAACACTTGCTTAAGTGCTTTGAGATTTAAACTCCCGGGAGATGCCGGGCCAAACAGTGACACTCCTAGGGACTGGCAAGTCAGGGTCTCTCTCAAGTGAGTACTGGAAATCAGTCACTTGTCTCCCCTGGTTTTTCCTCTTTTAACCATGTACTTATTTAGCTTTAACTTATTTATTTTAACACAGCAGTCACATGTGGAAAAGCTTTAGTGTTTATACATTACTGCTTAAATATTTCCTCCCTTTTCATGCCAGATTATTCACTAAGGGTATGTCTATTCTGCTGCTCACAATGACATACACAAGCAAGCTTGCTAAAAATTGTGCTGCAGCCATGGCACTGGTTAGTCGAATACAGTCCCTCCTAGAATCCTAGATATATACTCTGGAAGCTAATTCATACCACCACCCTTGCTGTAGTGGCTATATTGCTATTTTTAGCTAGATCAGATATGCCTACACCTGCAATAATCCCATCTCCTGATTGTAGTGTAGATATAATTTGAATCCCTTTCTCATGCTTTGTTTTCATCCACTCATCCATGACCTCAAAAGTTCATAGCACGGAATAAAACTAGCCCAGTTTTAGTCCATGCTAGAGAGTCCCAAACTATACGGCTACATGAGTAGTTTCAATCAAGTCAAGGGAACTACTTATGTGATTAATTGGGCATGTGCTTAAACACATTGTTGAATTAGAGCCTATGCTATTTTTATAGGTAACTCTCAGTCCCTTAAGGAAAGGGACTGAGAGTTACCTATAATCCCTGTGTGATTGTCAAACATTAGCAAACATTAGCAAAATGTTAATAAAGATTTAAATGAGGGTAATGTAATTAATGCAAATTAACATGGGTTTATAGAAAATGTGTCTTGTATAACTTGACTTTTTTTGGATGAGATGACATGTTTGGAGGATAAAGGTAACGGTGTTTATGATGTAATAGATTTCTATATGGTGTTTACTTGGTACTGTACATGTTGATGAAACAATTAGAACAATATAAAATTAACATGATGCACATTAAATAAAGCATTGGCTAACTGATATATCTCAAAGTGCAATTGCAAATGGGGAATTATATCAAGCGGGTGTCTTTCCAGTGGGGTGCCAGAGGGATTGGTTTGGGACCCTATGCTATTTTTATCAATGACCTGGAAAGAAAACACAAAATCATCATTGATAAGTTTGCAGATGACAAACATTGGAGGAATGGTCAATAATGAAGAGAACAGGTCACTGATTCAGCATAATCTAGGTCACTTTGTAAACTGTATACAAGCAAACAATATGCATTTTGATATGATTAAATGTAAATCTATTAATCTAAGAACAAAGAATGTAGGTCAAACCTACAGGATGGGGGACTATTTTAGGAAGCAATAATTCTGAAAAAAAGATTTGGGGATCACAGTGGATAATAAGTTGAACATGAGCTCCCAGAGTGATGCTATGGCCAAAAGAACTAAATGCAGTCTGGGGATGCATAAACAGGGGAACCTCAAGTAGGACTAGAGAGATTATTTTACCTCTGCAACCACCGTCGGAAACTGTGTCCAGTTCTGCTGCTCAGAATTCAAGAAAGATGTTGATAAGTTGGAGAGCCCGAGAAGACGCATAAAAATGATTAGAAGACATGCCTTACTGTGACAGACTCAAAGAGCTTAATCTATGTAGCTTAACCAAGAGAAGGTTAAGGGGTGACTTGATTACAGTATACAAGTATTTTAATGGGGAACAGATATTTAATAATGGGCTCTTCAATCTGGCAGAGAAAGATATAACACGATCCAACAGCTGGAAGCTGATGCTAGATAAATTCAGCCTGGAAATAAGGCATACATTTTTAGCAGTCAGAGTTATGAACCAGTGGAACAACTTAGGGAAGATCATGGTGGATTCTCCAACACTAACAGTTTTTAAATCAAGACTGGCTGTTTTTCTGAAAAGATATGTTCTATGAATTATCTTGGCCTATTCCATAACGGAGGTCAAGCTACATGATCACAATGGTACCTTCTGGCCTTGGAATCTATGAAAATGGGAACAGTTATAGTTGTCTGCAACCTGAACTTTGCCACTATTCAACTTGTTTAATTAACTGTGCAGCCTTAACATAGGTTTATTTTTATGAAATATTAGCAATTTACAGAATTAATGGAAAACAAAAAATAAAGTTGATTAAAGATTTACAGACTAAACAGGATATCTGCAATAAGATCCTTAACCGGGGACTGTCTTTTGAAATTACAGAATATTTTCAGATTTCACATGGTACCACACATATCAGGAACTCTGAGCAACAGACTGATTTGTGCATCTTTTGGTCTCACTGTGAGAGGTCTAAGTGAGACATTTTTTCCCAGTGAGAATATGTAGTGTGCATAGAAAAAAGCTCAACTATAGTTCCCATAAAAACTGATGTAAACATGTTATAGGTTTACAATACACATCCTCAAGTCTGTTCAGTATATTAGAATCACAGCAGTCAGACCATCCAGTCCATCTTCCTGCCAATGAAAGGAATATCTCCTATAATATCTAAATACAAAAAAAACCTAAACACAATTTACTTGTTTTCTGTTATAGCATATACAGTACTAAAGTACGTATGATTGTTCCATTCTCCATAATTTATTTCCCATGCTATTATATATTATCTATGTATATTTCAAACACACTTTCCCACTGGCTCTTCCTACCTTTGAAAATAATCTTCTTATGCAGAGTTGAACCTACTTTCCTTTTATAATTTCAGGCAAACCTTACTTTCTAGGTAAATGCAAGTTTTATGCCCACATTGCAGTTCAGACACACCACATAGTTGTCAGGATGGGAGAAAAAGGATCAGCTTTAAAAAAGCATACGTGCAAATATAAAAAAGATTAATATTGGCCAATTTTGTTATAATTCATCACAGAAACATTGTCTGGCAAGAGAACATGATAGAACTCGCTAAGGTCAAAATCCTGAAATCTAGTTTCATGCTACAACTTGTTGAAGGGGCTCAGTCTAGGCACATATGTCTGCCTCTGGGAGCTAGAGACTAAATTTCTCAAACTTTTATCTGAGTATTCACTGGGTCTTCCATATGTAACACTAATGCCTCTAAGTGGGCTATTAGCAGCAGAGATAGGACCTGGGACCTCTAGATCTTAATGCGTGATCCTCTACTGCCTGAGCTAACAACACAGCTGCCAATGATGCTATCTGTTTATTACCACTAATGTCAGAGATTATTAATACAGCTCTTTAAATCTATAATACAGCTCTCACAACCCCTATCTTCTAAACTGTGTTTGGATAAAACATTTCTGCTTACCATGGCTGAGATAATTACAAAGACAGTTTTTAAATTACTTTTGTCAGTCTGCCAGGAACAGATTTTTACTTAAATGATATACATTACTACTGTACACACATTACATAGAGCAAGCTAATGAGGATGAATTTGATATTTTTCTTCAAAAAGTGATTTATCTCACAGCAGGGCTGGGTCTGGATTCTCAAAGGATTATAATTATGTTCCCCTCATAATTTTCTTCCTTTTAAAAGAAATATTGATAATGCTGCAGTTTATGCATAAAAGTATTGACTACACTTATCATTTTAAATTGGATTAGCTTCCCTATTGCCCCCCAAGAAAGATTATTTATCATTAGAGACCATTCTCATTTTGTATTCCAGAGCAGTCTAAATATTTCAAGACTATTTCCCCAGAAGAGACAGTCCTTTCCATTTTTAACAGTACAGTTTAAAAAGAACAATAATTTGTTGTGGGCTGATGATGGGCTGCTTTATAGAGAGCATATATAGAGGAATACATTGGGCAAAGGTTTTAATGAAAAGTGAAAGAAGAGCCTTTTAGGGAGGGCATTTGTATATTTATTTTAGCATTTTGAAATCAAAGTTGAAGTACATGAACTGGGCCAGATCATCTCTTGGTGGACAGGGCTGGATTTCCCAGTAGGCACATGCCTAGGGCACTGGTGTTCTAGGGGCACCTTACCTCTCTAAAACTGTGCAACACAAAGGTCAGCTATAGGCAAGGGAGAGGAGGAGAGGGAATGGGGGGAGGGGCACTGTAGATGCCATGCCTAGCAGCATGTAAAATATAAATCCAGCCCTGCCAGTGGAAACGGGCATAGTTATGGTGGCTTCGGTAGAGATTAGCTGGTGCACATTTGTTCATCTCCATTTAGGCCAATAGAACAATCCTATTTTATATCAAGTGAGGATCTGCTTCAGTGTGTCTCTCTCTCTTTCATTCCTCCTCTTTTCCTTTTCTGGACCTTCACTACAATTTTCCTTTGCTTCTGGCACAAATGGCATCTCCACTTTTCTGTTTCCATGTTCATTTTAATAAGTCCAATTTTCTTGTCTTCCTTTCCCACAATCCCATATTTTTCTCTCCTCTTGTCCCCTATAATTTTCATGTTTCCTTCTGCCTAGTTTTCATCATGAATCTCTCCCTATCATCCCTTCTCTCCACCCATTCATTTTCTTTTTTAATTCTCTCACATCACCCTTTGATATTATTTGTATTGCATTAGTGCCTAGGACCTGTTGTCATGAATAAGGACCCCATTGTTGAGGCGCTGTATGAACACAACTAAAAGATGTCCCTGCCCTAACGGGCTTGCAATCTAAGTCTTATGTTCCTCCCTTCTGACTCATACTTTGCCTCCTTAACTCTATTTCCCTCAGTCTCCTATGCATACATCATTCACCCATTCACTCCTTCCATGGCTAACCCACACTCACACACCCATTCCTCCCTCTTCTTCTTCACACACAGTGCCTCAGACACTAAGTCACATAGAAGCCCATTCCCATACCGTGCCCCTCACTCAGACGGCCACATGCATCCCTTCAGAGAGAGCACTTTACTACAAGTGCTGACACATGTTGCCTCCCTGACATTTGGTCTCTCCAGGTTTAAAGTTAGTGTGTTGCCATGCTATGTATTATGGGAAAATCACTGACTGCCTCTCAAATTTGAACTAAGAGGAAGCTGAGTCCCTGCCTCCCTACCACCTGCGCCTAACTCTATTTCAGCAGTGGTGACTCCACAGATAGATCCAAAGTGTCAGATTTTGGTGATCTCAGGCTTAGATTCCTGGATCAACGTACCATATTTGCCAGGGCTTGCAGTGTGGGGGGGGTAGGGGTGGGGCCTCCAGGTCATGGGCCTTACTGGGAAATCTGCCTGGAGCCTCATGATACAGCCAGAGCCTAGGAAATATTTACAGACTGAAAGCGCACTGATTTTGTGTTTTCAGTACAACATAGGCTGAACAAGTTTAGAAATAAGGTACTTTAACTACAGTGGCTCTACATGGTATTACTAAGCAACAGTGGAGGAGAGCAGCATGAGACAAGTAATGATATCCTGCTAGCCTTAAAAATTGAACACTCTTCCTTCCATGAAAAAAATGACAATTCACCATCTTATCCTGCATAACCATTTAATTTGTAATGCGCTTTTGTAATAATCTGAAAGACTGCAAAACTTTGCATAAACATTGGAGCTATTCAGTTAATCTCCAACAGCCACTGATTGTTTAATAGGGATAAGGAGGCGGGGGAGAAGATGGATAAATGGCAACAACAATTATTTCCTTTCATTTTTAAGATCATTTAAAACAGATGAAATTTTTCTTTGATAAGTGTAATAGAGAGGGGTAAGTTAAAACTATCAGTATAAATTTATTGATTTAAAATTTCACGATGAAAGACCAAAGGACAAGATTTTAAAAAATGACTGGAGATTTTGGGTACCCAATTTGAGACCACATAAAGGGACCTGATTTGATGATGGCAGTGCTCAGCCCTGTCTGGAATTTAGGACTCTACAAAGTCTCTAGTTGGGTACCCAAAAAAATCATGAACCACTATTGAAAATACCAATAAAAATTTAAAAGAAATCAACTCAAAAAGTAATCCCTACTTGTCAAATCTTCAAATCAATTTGGACCCTAAGGTAGGATAACTTCCAAAAATAAGGATTTTTTAGGCCTTATATACAATATCTTCATTCATTATGAACCAGGACACCAAAAGGACCCCTCTTCCTCTAGTTCTTCAACCTCAGGAGCAGTGGAACTGTGTACCATTGTTTTACTGTATTACTCCAAAGAATAATTTATAACAGTTACAATATGGGGAGACTATCCAATTAATTGTTAATATACAGTGAAACATATCAATATGTCAAAAATACATACTGAAAACTGCACAAGGAGAGACTCTGCCATGGCACTGTTTTCTAAACTACTTAGACACTCATTCACACTGCCATACCCTCACAATAATTCAGACAAAACCTGGGAAAAAGCTTTTGTTTCAGAGTCAAGACAAGAGAAGTTCCTCTTTCCCATTTATTGTCAACCTAAAAAAAGAGGAATGTTTATGGCTGTAGAGATCTGGGAGTATGGAATCTTTTATTAAGATTCTCTCAGTTTTTCCTTCTCAGATTCCATAACTCCTCAAGGGACCTTTGAATGATCATTGTTGCTAGCTTGCAAATTGGGACAGGACAGAAGCCACAGCACACACCATCACACCTAACTGTTTGTTCTTTTCCAGAGCTTAAAAATCTGCAGCCTCATTATAAAATACTGCAGCTGTGAGATGGGGGGCGACTCCCTAAGCTATTCCTGTCAGCATGTCAAATACCAACAAATATAATAGGTAATGTCAGATATATTTTTCTTTCAAATATCCATATCACATCCAAAACAGTAATTTACAGTAAATGAGGCATACAAGTCACTGGAGAACAGAAATCATTGCAGAAAATAATTACTCAGAAAAAATATATAGTTAGAATTGTTGTTGATTTGCCACAATGATTTCAGATTCAGAACTAACCTTTTGGCTGTGCAGCAATAATTTAAGACTAAATTACTAACAGTATTCCAAAAACTGAGCAGTTGTGAAGAGCAGAGTGGGACCAAGGGAAAGGAAAATATTTCCAAGGTTCAGGTGCATGGAAGAGGGCTGGAAATGACTGCAAGGAGATGCATCCAATCAATATTTTAAAAACAAAGTGAGTAGTTTACAGAATATCTCACCCAGCCTGAGGTTTTACGGCTCAGCAAATTGTACATCATAAGGTGACAGCTGCTTTTATCTGTGCCTTTCAGTGATGTATCGTTATAATAATGATAGTAATGGCAAAAATCCCATCATTCCACTGCATGCATCCAGTGAAGTGGGTACTAGCCCACGAAAGCATATGCTTCAATACTTTTGTTAGTCTTTAAAGTGCCACAGGACTCTGTCGCTTCTACAAACCCAGACTAACACAGCTACCTCTCTGATTCTTGACATCATTCCACTGGTGACCTATATAGCTGTTTTCACCCAGAGATCTCCAAGTGCCTTTCTAAGCAAGGTATTATCCCATTTCACAGATGGTCACCATTCTTTTCCCCTAAGCTGACAGACACAGCTGGGAATAGAAATCCTGGCCCTACTGAAGTCCATGGGAGGTTTGCCATTTACTTCAATGAGGACAGGATTTCACCTTGAGTTTTCTGAGCCCCAGCCCAGTGCACCACACTGCCATCCTTCCAAACACAGATAGTATTTTTGATGAGAATACTATATAACCACGCATCAGACTGGAATGAGGACAAGTAGTGTTAGGTTTCCCACATCTCAGTTTTTTAGTGTCTCATTTTCATTATTTTTAATACCATAAAAAATTTCAGAAAGCGTATGACAAAAGCAAATTGTCACTATCAATTTATGCAGTGGACCCCCTTCTTTGATATATACAGTATTGGAAACTAAATTAACTTCAAATTATTGCGTATGAAAAATGAACACCCAGAGCTATTCCACATTTAAGGAGTTTGATGAGCTTTACCCAAGTTAAGTGTAACCTACATATAAAGGAGGTAGGTTGATTTACTTACCAATTTTGTGCTATAAAACTCCTCTATATGACTCAGGTATTTGCAAGGACTGTAAATTCATTCAGGTGACAGACTACAGCTGGATTTTCTACAGGAACCCTCTAAATACTAAAAGTGGAAATTATAATAAGATTCACTTTTTCTTTCTTCTTAGGAATCCACTGCCAGTCTCTGACATAAGACAGTTACACACACACAGAGAGCAATATCAAAATTCCAAAGATAAACTGTTGTTATAGCACACTAGTTCGACTAATATTAACCAACCAGAGATGTATTATATTACTTTAAAATGAAAAAACAACACTGGGCATAAACCCTAATTTTAAACTATATATTTTTTAAACCTCACAAAATAAGTATATAGATTGGGACTTCATACAATCGCTGATCTTCTGCTTTCAAGTAGGCTCACTCTGGTTTTATATAGTTTTAAAAATAATACCATTTAGTTGTATCACCTAGCCAATTATTTCATCATCCATGAAACTGAACACATACATATATTCCAATAAGAAAAATTGACAATTACTGTAGGTTTTAGGTTCATACAGTGACTTTAGTTGACTGATATAGTACAACTCTCACAAAATATTGCCTTTTAGTCTACAGTCTTTCTTTATGGTATTTTTCCTGTCTCGATCCCACGGAAGTCTGTAAAATTATAGGTAACCGTATTGACATTCAACCCATGGATTCAGTCAAGGTTACCCCTGATAATTTAATCTTCTCTCTGTGGGGCTGGCCTGGATCTGATTGGTGCTCTATAAGTCAAGGCACAGGATCATGTCTTGTGTATTAACAAAATATATATATATATGTATATATATGTATATGTGTGTGTGTGTGTATATATATATATATATATATATATATATATTCACAGAAATACATCTGCCCTCTTTACTTAATTCTAAGATCACTTATCAGAATGAAAAGAATAAGGCAGCAGGCTTTTAGGCAAGTAGCAAATTTCCTTATTCCTTAACTATAAGCCATTGCTATAAAAATATTTATTTTCCTTTTTGGGACTAAGGATTATACAGATAACTGCTGCAAAACAATAATAAGGTCCAAGCATCCTCTAAAGGTAGAGTAAACTGAAATGAAATCCAACCCACAGATTCACTCTGTGTTACCTCTGGCAGCAATACCTGCTCCTTGCAATGTCAGAGTAGACTGGATCTGACTGGAGCTCAGAATGGCTGCCAGGTTTGTACCCCAACAGAATCCATTACTAATAGTTAGAAACCTTAAGATCTTGAACAACAGGGGTATGTGCATACATGCAGGAATGCCTGCCTTTAATAAACATTTCCACAGCATTTCAAAACAACTACAGAGAATGATTAACAACTTCCTGTACTCCCTATAGTGTACTGAAATAGCAACTATTCGTCCACAGACAAACAAGCCTCTATACTGCCACCTTGTCTAAAAATGTGTCCATGTCAACTCAGACCAAGTAGAAATAGCAGATGTAATTCCAGGAATAAGGTTTTTTTGGCTGAACACCAGAGAAGAAGAGAGAAAAAAGTTACATCAGGACTGCTGTATTAGGCCCTTTATTATATTTTTCCATCTACATTCTAGTGACATTATTTTAATATGTCTTGTATTAATTAGAAGAATAGAGTTTTAATTAAATATATATGGAGATATGCCTATCTCATACAGCTGGAAGGACCTTGGAAAGTTATCGAGTCCAGCCCCCTGCCTACACTAGCAGGACCAAGTACTGTCCTCTTGCATAATTACACTTGCATAATCTACTCCGCGATATGACACCACCTCTCAATGCTCAAATGCTTTTCAGAAGTGTTTGTTCATGCCTCACCTGCATTCATCCATCCTCTCAGAAATGATTATATATCCCCAATGAACAGGAGGCATGTGATTTCATTATGGGAGAGAAAGATTTTAACATGAAAAGAAAACATGTCAGAAATGTGGATCCGACTCCATCTTCACTTCTGCTTGTTAATGAAGAGTTGGGTACCTTACATCTCCAGTGTCTGCACCACTTCTAGTCATTATATCAATCACTGTAGGGTTATTTTGTATTAATGAGGCTCTGATAAATTATTCCATAACTTTTTAATCATAATTTTGAAAGATTCAGATAAACATGCTTCTAATCCTCAGTTACTTTCAGCTGCTCCTGTTAGAGCAATCTTTTTTCCTTCCATTTTCTTAGTACATGAAGCATGAACTACTGCCTGGACAACTTCATAAGTACAAAGCTTGAATTACTCAAACCATTCACTATTTGTCTACAGGTGTGCCATATCTGAATGACTATGGTGTAAATATCTAAGTTTCTTAGACAAAAGTGTTGTATTGACTCTAGAAAAATGAACAGTAATATTAGGCTGCCACCATATAAGGAAAAATCAGTTTTCTTCTGCATGCATTTTCTCTTAAGCACCAACATAAGAAAGCTGATTAATAAATGTTACTATGTTTCAGCAGGTAAACTATGCAAGACCTGGCAAATTACTGTAATATCAAAACAGTGAATTAAACACACATTTTTACTATTAATATATTTACCAGAATATCTTCTTTGAAGTGCCACCTTTTTATATTCTAGTGACTACTTAAAAGAAACTAATTAAAAAAAAAGAGTCTGATAGAAGAAACATCCAGCCAGCAAAAGCAAAACTGAATATAAAAAGAATACTTGCATACCAGTTTTGGCCATAGTCCTTGAAACATTTGTTCACATGCTTGCATGTGAACCACTGATATCAATGGGAGTTCTCACATTAATTAAGTTAACTATATACATAAATGTTTGTATGATTAGGATATAAAGTAAGTTTTAAACACTATGGTGAAATCCTGTCCACACTGAAGTTGATGGAGGTGTTGCCATTGATTTCAGTGGGGCCAGGACTTCGCAGAATTTTTTATTTTTTCATTTGAAAAGTGCACACAATGGATACATCAGACAAAAGCTATCATACTATAGGACCAATTGAAAATAAGACAAGTTCAAACATTTGCTACTATCTTATTGGAGTGAAAGTGAGCAGAAGTTTGAGGGTGGAAAAGTTAGATAACGGAAGAGAAAAATAATAATAAAAACAATCACATGCCAGAAGGGCTATTATAATTGCAATTATTTAGTTATAGATAAGTCAATTGAGTGTTTCACTGTGTGTTTTTGGAAACACCCACGCCCTACTCATTTCAGATTCCTTCAGAACTATGCATGCTAGATGAAATTCACTGATGGGCAGGCTGTCAGCTCAAGAACTGTGTACCACTTCTGTGCAAACCATGATGTTAAGCCAGTCAAAAACACTAAACCATGTTTATGCTTGTATGTTCAGTTCTTTCATACCATGGCAATGGATACCTTTGATAACTAGCAAAAATGTTTAGAGTTATGTAAGAAACTGATTTCCTATCCCAGAATAATTTGAGCACTGTTGTTGGTTTTAAATTTCCCATACTGAATTAGGGATAAAGTCAAAATCATGAATTTTTTACAAACATACAATCCAAAAATATTTAGAGCTGGTCAGTCTAAACATTTCATTTCTATAATTTCAAAATGTTTCATTTTAACTTTTTTTTAGTACAAATTAACTACACTTTCTCAATGAAAAATCAAAACTTTGTTTAAAAGCATCAAAACAGGATTTTAAAGAATTTTGAAAACATTTTTTCCCCCAGTGATTTTTTTTTTAAATTAGGATGTTCATTGAAATTGACCCTGACACACTTTTCAGTTTTCTCACCCACGCACCCATACTTTAGTTGGAACATTTTTGACTACCTCTGGCAATGTCGACATCCACACTACTAGCCATCAAAGGGAAACTCATTTAAGCTAAACAGGACAAAATGCATTGTAGGTATTTTCTGGAGGACACACTTCATCTCAGGCTAGCAGCTGCTGCCATTGTGAATGCTTGTTCATGTATATGAAGGCAGTGGCTGTCAATGACACTCAAAAATAATGTGAGCAAAAGGTTAAACTAGTCAGGAAACTGATTTGAACAACAACAAATGTTTATAAGCCATTTCAGTTAAAGATGCTTGGTGCAGGAGAAAGGAAGGTGGAGAAGAATGATGATGATTTGGTTCACAAAAGTTATACAACAAAAAAGAAATGCAACAATTGTGCGGATGCAGAAAGGTGGCTTAGGCTTCCACAGCTGCACCAAGCACCAGCTAACGAACATGCTGTCTAACTGTAAACCATAAAGGACTAGGAACTTGGTCTTATAACTTGAATACAGTGTTCTGTTAAGACAGATTAATTAATTCCATAATACAGCGTATTTGGCTCAAGGCTGAAGTTATTAGAAGTTAAGAGGTGTGGGCATCTGCCTTTTTTTAAAGAAGTCTTTTAAAATTAAAGACTAAGTGTTCTCGAGCTGTACTAAAGCTCCTTTGAAGAGATAAGCACTATTATTATTCTCACTGGTACTGTATGTGGTATTAGTTTGATTTTAATTGTTTAAGCCTGATGTGCAAGTTGAATTGCTTGTGTCCTACTCAATTAAAAAAACCTTATTGCATTATTTGGGTTTTGAACTTCCCCCTGGCTTTTTGGTGAAAACTGTTCCCTCTATACAGTAGTGCATAGCTAACAATAGTTTAGAGGTAACACTGGCTTCATACCACCAAGGGAATCCTAAAATCACTAGTACCCAGCGTCTGGATTGATCTCCTAAGCTGGAAAAATACTGAAAGGAGAGAGATGGGAAACAGGAAGTGGAGAAAAAATATAAGATGACGACCCAACTTGATTCCACACTGTTGGAGTATTTGGAACATTTTAATCATTACTTGCTACCAATACTGGATCTCTATCCAGTAATACCAAATTCTCCGACATCAGGAACCTTTGCTAGCATATCAATTTTCTCTATTCCTAGTGCCTATCTTCTGGACTATTGTTACCTAGGATATGTCAAGCCATAAGATGGTATGAAACATAACCTGCTAGTCAGAATTTTAATAATTTTATGAGCAAAATCCAGTTGGTTTGCTTTGCTTTTCCATTTTTCCTTTTCTGTCCAACTGACTCAACATTTACATACTGTGCTAAGAGAAGGTTCTCTATAATGAAACTACCTATAGATTAACAGGCTTAACATGTCCTCCTGCCATTAGATTTTTCTTGCTCTAATTATTCTCCCCTCCACCCCAAAAATATTATTTTTCAAAAGTGCAAAATAGGTAAGACAGACAAGTTGGGTCATCTTTTATTCTTTTTGTTCTCGTTACTTCTCTTTTTTAACAAGGTTTGGGGTGCACAATGCCTACATTTATCAAGTCATTTTAATGTTTCTTTTTTTAGTTAATGTTTTTCCCCTTCACACTGATTTTATGCACGCTGCCAAAGCACCTCTTCCTCCTCTTTCCAACTGTATCTTTGCAGACAAACTAATTTAAGAGAACCACTTTGATCAACCTGCTAAGGAAGCCACAAAATCCTTCACTTTGGCATTTGTTTGTTACTTTTCTGCTGCAGAGTTCACTTTTAATGTGCTATAAGCAATTCAAAGCTTGAAGTTTAATTTTAATTCTCTTCAAATATTTGATGTCTCTGTATATTAGGTTAGGATAGCATCACACAGTAACAATGAAAACATCTACTATTTAATGTTGGAGAAGGTGTATTGCAAAGTATGACAGCTTGTCTAATTCTGTTGTGAATGACAATGTGATACAGAATTACACTGAAATGAAACACCTGAAATAGGACAGTTGCAGATAAGTCAAGAAGAAAGAGGTAAGAGAATAAAATTAGCATTAAGGGCAATAATCAACTAATGTAGCAGCTATGAAAATAAATCCTTCTTTGAAAACATTCTGATAGCATTAGAGTAGGTCACAAACTAAGCATTTTACATTTTGGGTTGGATGCATGAGGAACTGAGTGGGGAGAAGACACGCATACTAATTTTGGGAAACACGGTTATGTTATCCAACACTGCATGTTTGGAATGGAAGTTGTCTACCCTTCTGCAGTTTTTTTACATGACTACAGCTCCCAAGGCTCTTAGAAAACATGCTGCTCTGCCTGAAAGAGATTATTTACCTATTATGAAGCAATTTTCAAAGATGCTGAGCACTACAAAATTTTGATTACTTCAGTGGGTGCTACAGTTGTTCAACACCTCTGGAAAACATCAAGTTGTATGTTTATATGAGCCTTTAATGGATGACAGCAAAGATCACTATTATAATCCAGGATATTTCAAGGAGAAAAAAAAAACTAAAGAAAAAGCTGAGCGGTTAGTGAGAGATTCTTACTAGTCAGTCCCTAAAATAGGCCACTAGACTGCAGTAGGATATGCTTTGTCTGCTAACATATTATTTTAAAATGTGTAATATTATTACACCAGCTTGAAAACTTCATGCAGGAGTGCAATGAGTTCTCTTTGCAAGGACTTGCTTAAACGAAGAGTTGAGAGAAGCTACTCAAAATGTAGGTGGGTAATAAAAGTGTTAGTGCTTCCAATCTACAGTGTATTGCTTTACTCATATCAGATAGGGAGAAACTGTCTTTGAAGCTATTTAAAATGCACATAGCCTGAAAAGTGTATACCCCCTAAGAGAAGTACTTTAAAAGTAAATCAACAGGAGAGATCTGACTGAGGCTGCCCGATTTGACTGGGGCTTCCTAGAACCTGCATGAAAGGGTACAAATAGACAAGCCATGTGACTAGTCACATCATTTCCCATTTGCCATGCTTAACAAAAGGGCAGGTGTAGAAGAGGTTTGTAGGAGAAGGAGATGAAAAGAAAATCTGAGTTTTCTTCTGCATAACCAAATGCTTTTATCTAATTTTCAGAACAGCTGGTTAAAAGAGTGGCAAAAATATTTTCCAAACTTGTCAAAAATATTTGAAACATTTCATTAAAAACAACCACCAGCTCCAGTCTTCATAAGATCCCCTTTTATTTTTCAGGTTCTTCTATGTTCTAACTCATAAATAAATCCTACTTTATGGTAGGATTTTTCAAAAGTGCTCAGTGTTTACTTTAGTGGGAGCTCTCTGACTTCATTGGGATAGGTCAATTCTGACTGCATCAGAAAAGTGAAACCTAGAATCATGATCCTCTGAATTATCACTACAAACGTTATACTGAGTTATCACATCCTGATTATCACTACAAAAGTTTTTTTTCTTCCTGCTGATAATAGCTCACTGTAATTGAGTAGTCTCTTAGAGTTGTCTATGGCAACCCCCATCTTTTCATGTTCTCTGTATATATATCTTCCCACTGTTTGTTCCACTCTATGCATCTGATGAAGTAGGTTCTAGCCCATGGACGCTTATGCCAAAATAAATTTGTTAGTCTCTAAGGTGCCACAAGTACTCCTGGTTCTTTTTTAAAGAAATACATAGTATTTCCAGGACTTTTCTCCCCAATTTGTTTAGGGCTTGATCCAACTCCCATTTAAGTTAATGGACAGCATTTTACTGACTTCAACAGGAGTTATATCAGGACCTCAGTGACTTCTACTTCATCCCCACACTAGGTAAATATTCAGGTTCAGAATTTTTCTTCTTTAGTGTGTCTCATACTTTATATCCTTTTTATATTCCTATTATTAGTAGAGACATGCTTCATTTACTGCATTCTTAATGCTTGTTAATGGGAACAAATATTTCCTCAGCTGAGCTCTGTCTAAATGTATGGCCCACTGAGCCTCTGGAAAAAAGGCAGATCAGCTTTTTGTTTAAGATAAGAAAATACGTGCAACATTTTACAGGATTATTTATGCCTGGAATGTTCTGAGATTATATCTTGTAGTTATCCATTAAAAAAGCATATCAATCTTTGCTATATTGGGGTCAGCCACTTGTGTGTGTGTTCTTGTTCCCCCAGGAGTTTACTCAAATATTTGAATAATGGCAAGCCAGATACAGACGTCACACCATGAAGAATAAGCAAAAACAGCAGCTAACTGTAGAGACAGAATCATCAAGGACAGTTGCCTCTGCGTGTATGGCCTAGAGCTAGTATCCCATAAATTGCTCACCACAGAAAAATGAAAACTACAATACATGCACCTTAAAGCAGAGAAACCTAATTTATGAATGCCTAGGTGGCCATGTCTACCATATATTAACATTAAATACTATAAATGGTAGCAGACATAAAATCACGAGCAGACACAATGGTATGGCACAGATAAAGGAAGAGGAGGCTTTCCCCCCCTAAAACTGGAGAATTATTGCAAACTGTAGCTCCTGACAACTCAGGCTCATTCTCTGGAGATCTATGGGATGCTGACTAGAGTTCGCTGGGAAATTTCTAGCAAAATGGGGCTTTGTCAGAATATTCTGATTTGTCAAACCTGAAGTGTTTTGTGAAAGTGGCAAAATAAAAACCTGGAAACCACTCATTTTGTTTGACTTTGTTTCTTTTTATTTTATTCTAGTGAAATTAACCCAAAAACTATTTTCTTTTTTCCCCTAGGATTTTTCATTATTTCCTCAACTCTTGTAAAGTATAAGAAAGTTAACAATACAGTGCTGAGTCTCATTTGGGCCTGACATCCACCTAAGAGCTCTGTACACTCTCCAATCTACCAAACATTAACATTAGGAGGTTGCAAATGAAGGTCACCGTACAACAATGCTCTTATTCAGAAGGACCCATTAACCAGAAGTTGGAATATCAACCCCAGTGGTCCACACAGTGCATTTAAATCTCTTAAAAAAACAACGGCCAGCTTTACTAAATATCTATTACTAATGTTCGTCCCTTCACTCATTCAACATGATTCTGAAGACAGACAGACAGATTTGCTGTTATTAAAATGAAAGTCCTCAAGAGCATTCATTTAGGTAAGCAAAGCATACTAGAAGGATTCACTAGCCCTAAATACATCAGTAAAAAGAGTTATTTTACACCCTAATGAACACAGAGCAGTTCTTTGTGTCCATCTACACCTTACACTGATGTGTGTGTCTGTCTGTTTTTCAATTCAGCCTTTAAGACGTCATCAAGGAAGGAATCTTGTATGGATATACTAACTTGTGATGGAATCACCTTCCCTTAATATTTATTCCCCTTTTTAGGAGTAAAATTGTTTATTTGTAAAGAACAAGTACTACCACAAAGGCAAGACTCTGTAAATAGCTTTGGCAACCTTGGATGAAAGGTGTTCTATAGGTTCAAATATTATATTTTGGCTTCAATTATTTGTGTAAAAGAGTCTGGAGCTGAAATGAAAGGCAGGTGCTTTGAATCACATGCTGTTATCCACCTCTCACCTTCCATTTTTGTTTAAACAAGATTTTTGAGATAAAATTCTGTCCTCTTTAGAGTCACTGGGGAGTTTTGCCATTGACCTCAATTTAATTACAATCAAATTGCTAAAAGGGTATGCTACATCAATAATCAAACCATTAATAAATCAGTGAAATTTGGGCCCTATTGCTTTTCTCAGCAGCCTATAGTCTAAGCAACAGTAATAAAGGAGATAAGAAGTTGAAATACTAAAAATAAATGAATAAATAATAAATAAATAAAAATTCTTGGCACTAAAGTAAACCATTTTAGTTAATCCTTGAAAATTTTAGTATTGTGGCATGAAACCTAAAACTTGCTGAGGTTCAAGAGAGAACTTGTTAATCTCAGCAACTTTTATATCATCTCTCCTTTTCACACATATTCTCACAATGCTCACTAATGACCATTATTTTCACCTTTGCTGAGTGATGAGGTACAGTATTTTCTATATCAGCATCAAGTGTGGTTTTACACACCATTATGTTCATGTAAAAGAAGTGCCAAGACATTCTGATGCAGGGATATTGATATTTTCTTTCAACAATGCAGTTTTTTTAAAAAGCAGCTAATGGCATTGTCATTGTTTTAGTACTCCTTTATAGTGCATTTTACTTGCTTTAATTTCTCTGACGTCAAGAACACTTTTTCTTTTTTTTTTTTTTTTAGCATGATCCAATGCCAACTAAGGTGAGTGGGATTGTTTTCATCCACTTTCGGATCAGGACCTGACTTTTTAAACAAGGGTGAGACTTTTGAAAATCCCTTTGTGTTGACCATAGTCTTAACCTTGAACTGAAGGGTAGTAAACTCCCACTGACTTCACAAGGAAAGGAATAAGGCAAATCGTGATTGCTTTTGAAAATTTCACCCTCAATGCACAAGGTGGAAATGGTTGTGAAATCACCTTTGATATTCTCTGGAAGACATCAGTACAGAATCTGGTCTTTTAAACATTCTAGCCAAAGGATTTATCCTCAGGTGGAATTTGGGTCCATCAACTCTCTTTATTTCTAACAGAGGAGTGAAGTTCTGACAGTCCTTGAAGAGTTTTTCAGATACATCAAGATGAGATTAACCTTAGCCTGAACTAACTTTAAAATGTGCCTGCACCAATGTTATTTAATAGACTCTCCCCAAGGTGCCTTGGACTCTGTCATGCTTAAATGAACGAAGAAACCAAAATATGTTGTAAGTCATGAAATGAGGATACATTCCAACTTGAATTTTTAAGTTTTAATTCCTAGTCCACACATTAGTAACACATTAAACTCTTTCCCCTCAAAGTGCTGGTATCAAATTAAGCAGTTGGACTATCACTTCAAAAAAGGATTATACAGCCCTGCTAGAGTAGGCTGGTATTGGGATGTGGAGGAATCCTTTCAATTTGCAATGTAATGTTACATTTTATACACTGTAATTAGGGTAGGTACTATCATTACATTAAAAACAACTCCTAAGAAAAAAAAAGTGATTCTAGAAACCTCAAAACAACATTAACATCTCTTGATGCCTAGAATATCATCTCTGTTCCCTGCAATATCATGTATCTTCATTCTGCTTCTCTATAACCCTGCCTTCTATTCACCTCTTGCTCTCTATTTCTTCTTCAATGTAACAGAACTTTTGTTCACATTATTTTGTTTTAATTTATCCTTCTGTGGTTTGTCTCCATGTTCTAGAGATGACTAATTTAAAGCCAAGTTTTGGCACCTTTCTGCATATTGAATACGTGCACAATGATCCCCCTGGAATTGCTATTACTACTCACAGTAGGAACTACTCAACATGAGTAATGGGGGCAGAATATGATCCTTAGATTATAAGCTCTGCCTTACAAGACAGAAAAAAAGGATCTTAAAAAATGCAAGAGTTATGGCACTATATACATTTTTTCTGAATAAATTATCACCAAAACCATACATAAAAAAATGCAAAGCTAACTAAGATTTAGGGCCAGTCTGCGAAGCTGTGCATCCAAGAAATCATCTGAGACACTGAGTATTATCTTAAGTAGGTAATTTAGACACATTCAATGTGAGAAAAGAATTCAGACCAGGGCTTTTAGTCATAGAATGACTATTCTGGTAGTATTTGTTTTGTATTTATTCTAAAGCAGTTGTTAACTAACAAAAGGAATGTGATGTGGTTGCATTTTGAAGTATTTATGCTAAGCAGGAATAACTGGGCTGCATTTTGAAGTTCTGTAATCAAACAATGTGACTCAAAGCCACGTAGGCACATCGACCCTAGGTATAATTGAACACTTGACAATTAACCTATAAAGTTAACTGAACTGTTATAATGTAACAAATCAGTCTAATATTGGTAGATTTAGTCCAGGGTGAAACATTGTTAAAACTTTGTTTGCTCTAGCAAGACTTGATTTATATTGTCACAGAGCAAGGTTTTAGGTAAAATACCATGGATTTAACTTTGAAAAACTGATACCATAATCCCACATTAATATTTAATGAGGCATACAATGCAGATTAATAAATTGACCAGCACACAAATAGCCCTACTGATTTACTCTCTCTTAAAGAGGCAAAAATTATTGCTTGAAAATAATGAACTTCTCATTACATTTTTGTTGTTTTCATAATAGAACTGTGCTACTAATTACTGAATTTATATGGGGCTAAAATTGGATTACTATTCTATCATAAATACATAATAAAAAATATATCTGGGAATATTCTGGAAAACTCAGTGAGTAAACCAGAAATTCAGCAGGCTTTTGCGCTGCAGCAAAATTAACTGAAACTGTTAGTTTGAAATTTATTAAGGATACATGTACTATCAACAGTAGTGCAAAATAAAATTGTATGCCTCTGAAGTTTTGAGTAAGTTTTCTAATGAAATAAGCTGCCACATCAGAAGACAATGATACTGTCCAGCACTTTGGTTTTTTTTGCTAAATGGTCCCTTCCATAAGAAACTGATTAATGCAAAGAGTCAGTAAAATAGCTGAAAAATCTCAGTGATCCAATGATTCTTCCTCTACATTTCTTTAAAATAATTACAATCATAGATTAAGTATCAGACGGGCAGCCTTTAAATTGCCACTGGATTCCTTGTTACAGATTAAGGAGGATAGATATGGCAGCCATGGTAGAAAGTAACATGGTAGCACTAGGGTGAAGACAGTCAGGTCATGGGTTGAAAACTGATTGGAAGAAGAAAGTGAGAAGCAGGAATAAATGAAATTCAATTCTCAGCATCAAAGCAAGGTAAAAATCATTTTTGCTACGGTATTGGAGGTCCCTACTTGGCAGCGCTGAGAGTTGGTGTACAGCTATGTCACAGGCTCAACTGCAACTCCGAATGAAGATCTGGATAATTAGTGTCCCCAGCCAAATCCTGTTGAAAGCTGGTGGGGGCACTGCCAGGTTAGAATCCGTTACTCCTTTCTAGGCTTGTCTAACCTAGGTAATAAAACCCTGCCTCAAAACACAACTTTGTACTCGGCTGCTTTTAAAATTATGTTACCTGACCATGATTAATTGTAGATTTCACCCTGATTACTTGACCCAATTTTAAATAGGATAGTCCTTTTCTACACTTACTACTACACTGAGTTTAGTACTGAACATGTTATAAACAAATATAATTGCCTGATGTAGGCAAACCCCTTCTGAAGGAGGCAAGAGGGTGGGCAAAACTATGGCTTTCAGTTTACAGACTAGAATACAGTAAACCACCACATAACATGACCCAACTATTTTCAAGTGCCATTTCATGCCTCTTTTCAGCCTTTCCCTCACATTGGAAGTGATTTCTCTCTTTCTGCCAAACTCCTATTTCCCATGAGGGCTTTGGAAGAAAAAAAGTCACCTGTGCCACAAAGCATTCCAGAAGAAGAGACACAAATGTACAGCAGGTCTGTCCTTTCTGTATTGTACCCACTCATGCTATTAGATTGTAAGACCTCCATGTGAGGGACTATTAGTTTGTTTTCTACCAGTTATCCTTCATTTTACCATAACATATACACTTAGAGTTTACAAATTGTGTTTCAGAATACAATTCTACTTAGGAAGCAAAGGTGATTTTTGCCTGAACTGTGGATCAGGAGAAATGTATACAAGAAACTGGGGGACTGAGAGAGAAAGAAAAGCAGAATCCATCTCTACTTCCTATACATCACCTCCACCTCAGAACAGCTGAGGACAACTGCCTATATTTAATTATGTATGAATCAAAATACATTTAAATGTTTATTGGAAATAAATGTTTCTAACCTGTTGTGTTCTCTCCAGAAACTGTTTCTCATAAAGATATCAAAAGCAATAGACTGACATTTTAGTATCTTACAACACTTTATTATTGCTACCATTCTCTTATAAAAATAAAAGTTTGCAATGTGAGTGTATATTTTGAATTTTTTGGATTGCAAATAACTTTTTATAATACTAAACAGTGCTTTAAAAAAATACAACCTTCTGGTGTATTGTCAGTGTGTCATTCTTTCCTAGGGTCTTGTTTGATTGTATATTATGTAGATGTATGTCATTTTGGGGCTACAAAGACAACTATATCTGAAACTCAGCATGAGCTTTAGCTTTCAATTGTTCATATACCTACAGCTCAAAGTAATTTAAAAGATTGCTTGAAATGACAATTTTCTGCCACTTTATTCAGAGCACAATTTTTCCTCTTATTAGACTCCATAAAAATGAAATATTGTTTTATGGTATATGAAATATGGCATATTGTCTTTGCTATATTGACTCATTTCCCCAGTTTTCAATGTAAGACTCTCTACCTTAAAAGGGATTTATACAACAGTAAACATCCTAGACTGGAGGCAGTGGAGGGTCTTTCTGCTGAGCCAATCAATTAAACCCCCAACTTAGCCATTAGAGTTTCTGTGGGGTGACCCTGGGTGTTGAGTATGTTAAGAAAAGTAACATTAGCTCCTGTTGACATAGAAATAGAAGCTGGACCTCCAAATGAAACCTAGGTTTATTGAACGAAAGATTAACAAACTATGGGCTGGATCTACATGCCATACATTTGAAAATAATCCTGATGGCTGGGGGTCTGTCACCAACATCTCTGTACTGATTTTCTGCAAGATGATCCAATGCTCTACAGGAATTCTGTACCAAAGCATCCCAGAACATCAAGTCTTGCATTTGTACAGAAAATTCAGATGTTTTAAACTAACTTGTGTAGTGAGAAATAAATAAGTCACAGAAGAATGTCTCACAAGTCGTGATTTTTAGGTAATACTTTGTAGTTAAATTTTTAGTAGAGTGACAGGGATATACAGTATGCTTAAATATTGCAATAAAGTCAAGGTCATTTAGATCACTGCAGCTATTGTGCTCCTCTCTAGAGGTGCAAAGCAGCTGTAATGTCACCTTGACTGACTATTTGGGGGTTCCTCTTGACAAAAGGGGAACAGCAAATGTTATATTTTTGCAGCCAGCAGAGGAGGAGATGGTTTCCATCAGCTCCCTCTGTGTATGTCTAAGCTCTCTGCTGTGCTAGTCTTTATTCTTCTGATTGCAAGACTGAAACTAACAGGAAAGTGAAGCGCTGCACTGGGGCAGGGAGAGAGCACATCAGACAGCACAACCAAGGTGCAATAGGCCAGTGTGGTAGGAACCGTCTCCTCCCTGCATAGACTTTATATGGGATGCTGAGAAAAGGAGTGCGAGCAGAGTATTCCTCTGGCACAACGTGGATGCTATGTAGGATATTTCCCATACACCAGTAACATGCCTAGACCACTGCCAGCAGCTGGAATACCAATTGTTATACATCTTGGTGATAGCATCTAGAAAGGTTGTTTCTGAAGCCCTAGTACAACTAATGGACCAGGAAGGGAGAAGGAAAGTTAACATGACCCTCTGCCCTCCTGATTTGAGATTTTTGATGAAGCATGCAGTTGTGCAAGATGGAAAGTTTGGCAATAGTTAACTATTGCTATGAGAATTACAGCTGGTGGAAAATTCCTTGGCACGCTGGAAAACTCCACACTTAGCTTGCTCAGAAGTTTTTTACATGCTAAGGCATGTAATACTAACAAATTGGGTATAAAGACAGGGGAAAAAATCTGAGGTTGGTGGACACTAATACCTCTGAAGTTCCCTTGCAGACAGAAAGCTGGCCACTGAACATCCGCAGAAATCCTCCTGAGATCTCCTTAAGACCTTGCATAAATATGAATCTGGAATTAATTTGGGGTTTTCTACTAAACTGTTGTGGGTATGTGGAATTGCTGGAGCCTAAACAAAGTAGAAGGTTTAACTGACAGCTCTAAGTTACTGCAAGGCAAACAAATTGACTGGACATGCTGTGTCCCAACTGATTTATTTCCTGCCACTGCCATGCAAAGAGTAGTTACCAGGAGCTTTGAGTTCAGCAAAAACCCAGTAACAGCTACTTCAAGTTATATAGGAGACTCAGAAGCCTCCAGCTTAGTCTTATACCAAGCAGTTTGGTCATCCCAGGGGATCCAGTCCCAATGCCTTAGGGGAAGAGTATACCTATTTTATATTTGATAGAGTCTTTAAAAATCACCTACTTCAACCCACTAAAAATATTGATTTAAATGTTGTGTTCAATTAGATCTGTTGTTTAGATTGTGTACAGTATTATGTGGATATACCAAGTCAATTGAAGACTTTAGGAAAACAGAGGAACTACAGTATTGCCAGTGAAATGCGCATAATTTGAAATTCTGCACTTCATCAAAAATCTGCCATATTTTGTCTAAACTGACAACATGAATTTTATCAAACAAGTTTATTTTGGTTTTGTTTTACATTTCTGACCTGGTATGTTGAATTATGTCAATTTATGGTAAATTATGTGGCATCACATTGTGTTACATAGTTCAGATTATAAATCAATGCAAGTTTACACCACATGACAAAGTAATGCAATACATCAAGTCTATAAACATGTTTTAGACATTGATGCAACATTTTAGTATACATCCAGAGAGTTTATATTTGGGGTTGAATATCAACTGTCTATTCCAAACCAACATTTGGTGTAATCTACATTTAGGTCAAGTACATGCAAGAAGGGAATAATTTTTGCCATCTGTCAATAGATTCTACAGTAACAACCCAACACACTCTCCACATTTTACAAAGTCACTACATTGCGCACACACATTGTATATGAGCACCAGTATTAGTCAATATTGCATTTTTACAGTTGAAATATTTGTTCATTAACCAATGCAGGTATTAGCTAAAATCTGTAAGGGAGTTATTCACTTCAGGATCCAAGCACTAAAATGTAATAAAAGGTCTTCATTCAAGATTGTTCTATGTGAATGAGTTTTTCATGGTGTTAAAACTAAAAAAAGAGTACAAATTACAATTTAAGTAAATATAGTGCTTATATGAATTACCAGAACACTAGCTCTCTAGTCATCCACAGAACAGGTACAGTACTATGAATATTGCAGATTATATGCTAGTTGCCTGGTCAATCCCATTCTGCAGTAAGCGCCTAGAGATGAATGGGTCTTTAGTATCCATGGCTATTGACATTTAGCATATTTATCAAAAAAATCTTACTATTATAGACACCAATTGTCTCCATTGCTGGGATGTTTATATTATATTATGGCATCTGTTCACAATAAACTGGACTGAGATCAATAACTCATTTCATGCAGACATGGCTCACTATTACCATGAACTTGACCTGGAGGCAAATCATTAATTTACGGATAATTTTACAAAGCAATACCATACATAGGCCTTTGTGAATAGGCTGTATTCATAGGCTGTATGAATCCCAGGGGGATGAAGGAGAAGTCAAGGGGAGATATTCCCTTTCCCCATAGGTACAGGTTAAAATCCCTCTATTCCCTCAGCCAGCTCTACCTTCCCAACCCTACATTCTCACACCCACACTCCTCTCTTCTGTATTCAACAGATGCAACTGCTTAACCCCTCTTGCCTCATGAACTCAGATTTCTTAGGAAGCCAGTCTGCCTGTTACATTTTGCATCAACAAGACTGAGATACACGTTCCATTATTTCTTCAGTCTGCCTGTGAATCTTGAACTACCCACAAAGGGAAATGGAGTCCATGGGCCAGAGGATGAAGTAGCAGCAGAAGAATGCATTTCTTAGTTCCAGAATTGCTGCTGCTGCAGCATGAACGTAGGCTGTATTGCCTCTCACCCCCACCAGAATAAACTCATAGAGGTGACTGGCTTTTCTGCCAGCAGGCCCTGCAGGCTCCAAGAAGAGTATGTGCAAAGGGTGTGGAGAGAAACAACAGTCAGTTAAGCCACCTTCAAACCAATGATCAAGGAAACATCTCCAGTAAATTGACTTGAGATAAGTGGAGGAGGAGGAGTCTCCTTCACTTATGGAGGAGCCAATTGCAGGATCAGGGCCTGTGTGTCCTGTTTAGTGGAGCGGGGGTTCAAAATAGCTTTAAATAAGTTTTATTGTACAGAAGGATTTTGTGTCTTCTCAATTTCCCGTGACAAACAGCTTGATTAAATCAAACATTTTATGCTATGATTTGGGAACTTAAGCTAAAATTGATTCAGCATCTTTTGCTAGAAGAAACAAACTTTACTGATAACCAGTGGTAATAAAAAAAACTAATGCAATTCTACTAAAAAATAAATGCTATTCCTGATGGCCAAGTTCAATTCTCAAGCCCAGTGTAGCAGGTGCATATCTTTATATGCCATTTACAAATTCTCACACCTTTTACTTAGCCAAAAATCTCATTTCTAACAGACATCAGTTCTATCATTTCTCCGCGCCTCTGATATATCACTGGGGCTGGTTTCTGGCTCCTTGAAAAATATATGGCTAGACATCACGGATTATGTGAAAATCATTACACAGTATTAGTTATGCTCCCAAATTCTCCAAAATCAGAATAGACTAATAATGTTTTTATAGACGCCTGTAGCAGAGCTATTTGAGAAAAAACTTTTTACCTGCCTCACTTCATGCAATGGAAAGCAATTACCTCTAAATGTGAGCACACCTTTAGTCAGGGCTTCACTTATTTACTAAAATCTTGAAAAGTCCAAAACTTAGAGAGCCCACTTTCAAACAGCTTCCTTGATGATTTGATTGTATATCACTAGGATTGCAAAACATAGCCACCTTCCCCCTCACTCCTCAGAATATCATGAATTTTTGAACTAGTTTCAAAGTTAAGAATTATGAAAATTTTCTAATTTTACAGCATTATAGTTTTTTTTTTACCTAGGCTACATTGTCTTATTCAAAAATAACCACATACATGTATACCCAGTTCAAGACATCAGTCATGTTGCTGCAAATCTGGTCTACTCTGCTTATTAGCCTATTTTAATGGAATGTTCACTAACGTACAATAGTAGAGCAGATGTACTAGATGTTTAGAAAAGGAGAGGTTATGTCCATTTCACAGCTAGGCTTGGCAGAATTACATTTTAATATTTTGATGGATAACATTTAGTAAAGCATTTCTTCATTTTATTGATTTAAATTTTTACAGTTGTGGGAAATTATGGGGGTCCAACAATCAAATGACAGTAGATACTGAGATTAAAAAAATTAAACTGATAAAACACAACTTGTCAACATCACATGCCTAATTAAAGTAAATATTCTTAAATCAAACTCTAAAGTTCCCAAGCAACAATTTTCCTATCTGTACATTTGATGACTGATGGAAATATTTTCATGTGTGTGTGTGTAATATATACATTGCTGTAAAAAATTCACTTAATTCCACATGCCACACTTATTAACCGGGTATGTTGGTAACTGGGCACTAGATTTGGGGCACGTGTGCACATCCCAGGGTGTTTGTTACAGCCCTTAAATCCTTTAAAACCTGGAGTTGTAGTGACAGGGCATATGGTTGGAGCAAATATGTGATCTACAGAAAACCACGATAAGGCTTCTTGCCTGTGGGACAGAGGGTAGTATAAAGGACCCCAAGGTAGCACCTCATGTGGTTCTCTCCACAGTAGTCAAGAGGATTACTAAAGTCAAGTTATGTCCTCTTTTCTTTGAGCTGGCAGAAGCTGGGAAAGTCTCAGGTGGTCAGTGCGCACTAGTTTAAGTGTGCATGTTCTTGCTTTGGAACTCATGTTTGAAAATGAAGCCAGCCCTGCAGAAAGGGTCATGCACTGAGGAGTTGTTGGGAGCTTTGCAAACTTTCCCAGACAGTGAGTTTGCCATCAGCTTACATATGTAAACAAAGAAACTGGTTAAAAAAACCTTTCTAGGCAAGGGTCAGTGGATCACATGCAGAAGCAGCTGTATTTACAGAGGGTGCATGCACTTTCCCCCTGTGGGCATCATATTTTGAATCTCATGCTAAATCACAGAATATAGAGTTGACAGCCTTTTGTCTTGTTAAATGATACTGTTTTTTTTAAGGAGATGGCAATTGAGTTCGCTCAGCATGAAACTGCTTGCTATTTACTGTCCTACACATATATCCCAGCAATGAACTCTGCCAAGGTTACTATGACAACCACCTATTACCATGAGTGTTGACATGTTTTCCATATGTTCTTCATGGCTTCTGCTCATGTTTTTATCTTATACTTTCCCCTCCTCTTTCCTCGATACTTCCTTTCTTCCAATTCACATATGTGCTATGAGGTTACAAGATGGCTATGCAGACTATCTTCACAAACACTGCTGTTAACCAAAATTCACTCACAAATGCTTACAAGAGAACAAAGACGTGGATATAAATATGGGCAAAATTAGAGGTGTTTTTTATTAATGCATCCATGTTTTTGTTTTGTTTTGTTTTAAAGCCTGTAAGCCCCTCAGTTCTAATAATGGAGAATGAGTTGGAGGTGGCGTCTAGTGGAATGACAGATTTGTGTTCGGTTTGGTCTTATTTAGTGTCTTCATTAAAATATGAAGTTCGGGGTAAATAGCATGTAAATTGCATTCCCAGATAAAGAAAGTGCTGTTGTGAATGCCAATGATGGCAGAAAAATATAAACAAGTACGGAGAGATTAGAAAAAGGAGATGGAAACAAAATGGGATTCAATTTAGGTAGGTACAATGTATCTGGGGGAAATAATTTAACCAATATCGGGGAGATAAAGCTTTCAGAGGGTTTCTATGTCAAATGATTACTACAAATATTAGTGGATAGGAAAATATAAAAGTATGAATTTGCAATAGAATACAATGTCAGAACTCTAACGAAGACTGAATACTCAGATTCCTCATAGCGTAAAGACAGGAGAGCATGTTCTCTATACATCTCTAGTGAGATCAGAGATGTAATTTCTAGAAGTGCCTAACTTGCTTAGGAACCCAAGTCCCATTTTCCAAAGTAGCTTAGGCACTCAGGAGCCTGAGGCTTGCTCATTAAAATGGGTTTGTATCCCTTTTGAAAGTTTGACCTCACATCTCGAAAAACCTAACTTCTGGAAACCAAAGTAAGGGAGTAAAACAGTGTAGGTCAAATCATGGGCTATTCAAAGAGCAACTAATGTTTAAAAGGGTAAGAGATCATTTATGAGGAAAAAACCCTTAAATATGTACTGCACTGGTGTCATGTGATAGGGCAAACTGCGTCTAAGACCACTTTCGGTCCCTCTCAAGTGCACCGCTTAGGCAACAGCAGGCTGGGCTTCTTGTACCTCATTCTGAATAGAACCATGCAGACTGGATCTCTGGTTGCATATTAATCCAGCAGACTTTACCACCTGAAAGCTCCTCCCCACCCCTGCACACCCCAGGAGTCCCTAACAGACGATTAAAGTTGCTCTAAAACGTCTTAAAATAATTCTTCATTTTGTTTTTTCACCTAAAAAATACAAAGCCCACAAGGCCTGGGGATAAAACAAAACAAAAAAAAAAAAGCCTCTTACATGCATCTTTCCTTACCTAATCTCTTTATAGATAGGAATGAGCTGGTCTTATCTGAGTTCTCTCTTGGTTGAGAGAGCCAGCCTGCTTGCTGTCTCTCTATGTCAGTCCATTTGGGGGCCATCCTCAGACTGACGACAACCTACTTTTCTCCTTCCTGAGGTCAGCACTTTTTAGGTTTAGGCATCAGACTTGGGAAGATTAAGTTATGCCTATCTTTATAGACACAGATAGTAGCTACTTCTCAGTGGATGGCCCAGTCATTATCCTCTCAATGCCCTTGAAGCAGTTGATCTCAGGTGTCTTACATTTCACATTGCTGGTTCCTGCTGCTCCCTCTTCACAATTCTCCTTTCATTTAATTCCTCATAGGAAGGCACATTAATATCAACCCAATAATCTGAGGGGACATAGGACATTCATAAAAAATACTGCATAACTTCTTCATTCTCCACATTCTAAAGAATTCAAAGAGTATAAAACTCCAGTAGAGGGAAGAATGGTACACCATAAAGTAAGTGAGCAGGACCAGGCATGCTTTAGCATAGTAATAAGAGGTGTGATTCCGTTTTAATTAAGACTAATCAGGGAAAGCCTTCTCGTAGCTCAAATAACCTTCCAAGAGGAGTGGTGGAAGTTCCATCATACTAGACATTTGAAACGAGAATGAATAAAGCGCTACAAACTGTATTGTATTAAAAAAAACCTGCATTGACAGGGCAGATGGACAAGTCTATATTAGGTTTATTCTTTCAGCTAAGGATAAATTAATCACCAGACTAAATATTTGATGGTTGTCTAGGCACAAGTGATCATGACCTAATTTCACTTATGTACATCCGTTAATACATATGCACATCATGCTCTGAAAGGGTTAATTTCAGAAAGCTGAAAGTAAACATGAGAAAACAAAGTGAGTGGGAGGAAAAATTAAAACAAAAATGTGAATGACGGTTGGGAGTTTAAGTATGTTTTATTAGATGCTCCCAAAAAACAAAAACAATTCTACAGCAACATAAGAAAACTTATGAATTTTTTTTTAAAAAAAATATTTTCTGATTAAGAATATTCTGGGAAGTGAAAAGTTGCAATGAAAAATTAAAACAATTAAACAAATGGAGAAATGCATTGATGGCAGTGAGTACAATCCATGCAGTGGCTGGACAAAAGTGCTCACTCACATAGCTGGGAGCAGTTGACATGCTAGAGGCTGTGTGGGAACAACCCAGGAGTGGGGACTCTCACAGTGGAGCAGAATAAGGTTGGTTTCCAGAGTTGAGAATTGGAGTGACCTAAGAGATCACCAGTCCAGATAACACCAGGGAAACTTCACAACTTCCATATACAATATTAGTCAGACCATTACTGGAATATCGTGCCTAGCTCTGGTGTCCGTACTTCAAAAAGGATACTAAAAAATTGAAAAGATTCAGAAAAGAACCACAAGAATGATTCAAGTTTTGGAAAGGATGCCTTTTTAGAGGGCGATTTAAGAAGCTTAATCTATTTAGTTTATCTAACAGAAGATTAAGAAATGATGGCGCTTTAATCTAGTGGAAAAGGGCGTGACACTGAAGCTCAGTAAATTCAGGCTACAAATAAGGTGCACATTTTTAAGTGAGGATAAGTAATGAATGGAATACTTTCTATGGATATAGTGAATTAATTTCCTGAAGTCTTTTAGAAATATGATATACCTCAAAACAGAAGTTACCGGTTTCATGCAGAAGCTACTAGATGCAGCCTGTTAGGCAGGAGATTTAACTAGATAATCATAAAGTCCTTTCTGGCCATACAAAAATAAAAAAAGTTATGGTCTAATAGGTCTTGTTACCTTGACTAGCATGGTTTTATGTTAGAGCTGCTTGCCCTTTGAGACACCACTGCTAGTGCTCCCAGGAGACACCAGCATTCTGTATTAGACTTGATGAAACAAGAGCCAGCATGTAACAGCACAATGATATGCAGGTTTCTTCCTCCTTGACTGTGTGTTCTGCTTTCTCAGTGTAGGATACTGTGCAAGTTAAAGCTCTATTCTCAACAAGAACCACTGTATATATGTGTGTGCCATGGTGATTATACCCCCTGATTAGGAGTCCAGAGTAAAGATGACTATGCTCTCTAGTTTTCCTGGGCTTTAGAAAATGGACTTGTTGAAGTAAATGGAAGTTTTGTGGCAGATGTTAAGGAAAGCAGGATCTGGTGTGCTTAGTCACTTTGGGAAACAGAAGGAATTCCAACATTAGAGAAGGAAGGTTTGGCAGCCTGCAGAGAAGAAAATTAAATGGTCATTCAAACATCAAGTCAACTTACCACCGTTTGATGAAGAATAATTTTATATTCGTGTTTTTTGCCTTGCAGGATTGTTGCTATGCTTTAGAAAATTTAGTAGCTATGCTTTTTTAAAAATCATGGCCACATCAGCACTGCTCTTCCTATATGTCATTCTGCACATCCCAGGCAAAAGGGATTTTTCTTGTCGTACTCTAACAAGTATTCTTTCCCAAGTGTGTATGCATAATATATAAATAAAAGTTGATAAATAGTAGTGTGAGCAAATGCAACAGGCTTGCTCTTTAAGAAATTAGGTAATCACATTTTGTCATTTGTTAGAATGGTTTGCTTTAATTTAGTAAACTTATTCTATTATCAGATATTTATCTAACACAGGATTCTTTGACATATAGTTGTAGTGTAATCTTCTCTCTCCTGGGAGATTTCAGCCTCTTTATCACAATTTGTCTAGTAGGAGCCTAACACATCCTTCGGCTTATCTGTTGTGTAATGTCATCACTCAGTTGGATGGGAGGAAGATTTTATGTAATCTTTCTGTCTCTAATAAAGTTGTGGTTAGAGCAGCCTACAGAGGTAACATGGAAAACTCCACTATCCTTAAAAAGTTGAACAATCTCATTGCCAACAATAGTGAAACACATGGCACTCTGTTGCAGTGGTATGTTGGCTGCTTGTACCTAGCACATTTGTTACCAAGAGTATTGTCAAAGTGGACAAAGGATCACCACCACCACTGGCTGCTGATGGTGGTGTGAAAAGAGTTTTAAGGTTCAATTTTTAACCACTTAATCTCAAAAATGAACTTGGATTATCCATATATTTCCAATTTCCTCACAGAACATCAGGGTTGGAAGAGACCTCAGGAGGTCATCTAGTCCAATCCCCTACTCAGAGCAGGACCACCCCCAAATAATAACTTAAACTGATCAACACTCTTGTCCTCCTTGGCCAAACACCTCCATCTTTTTGGCTCTGGAAGCAAGATGGAGAAAAAAAGTTACCCATAACTGAGCTGTCAGTTCCATGTCAGACTGACTTTTTATATACCAATCTTAGGACTTCAAAATTTTATCCACAAACTATTTCCAAGGTCCAACTAGTGCCAAATTATGGCATTGCAATAATTTTGCTATGATCATTTATAATCAAGATACTGTAAAAATCACAGATACACTTAAAGTGGTGACACAAATGTCATGGCCACATGTCGCATTTAATGAAAAAGACAGTCACTTTGTCAGTGATACAGTACAAGTACTCCATTTTATGCATCTTTTATGTGCACTTGAAGTGTTTTCAGATTAGCTCTTGGTCATGTTCAGATTCAATTTCTGCTAGAATCAGAATACTTTAAGCTAATAAAACAGCTATAAATCTTATGGGAAGTTCCACTCCATTTGTTTTAATTTTATCAAATCAGAAGTAATTAATTCTCAGTGACCTGAGGTTGAATACACAGTAAAATGATTTCCTATTTATGTGATTTTTGCAATAAAAAACGAAATTTTAAAATACTGAATTTATTTCCAATCTTTGTTTTCTCAAAGGAAGTGCCCATTGCTGCATGCCAGCTAATAGGTCATCCATTAAAGTGAAGTTAGATTAAAAAAAACCAAAAAACCTACAGTCTTGCTTAAATTTTGTCCCTATTCCAACTTTGTAGGTTGACAAAAACGAGGAGTTTGGTGGCGCCTTAAAGACTAACAGATGTATTTGGGCATAAATTTTTGTGGATAAAAACTCACTTCTTTGGATGCACGGAGTAAAATTATACATACAGTTATAAATATACTGACACATGAAGAGAAGGGAGTTACCTTACAAGTGGAGAACCAGTGTTGACAAGGCCAATTCAGTCAGGGTGGATGTTGTCCACTCCCAATAATTGATAAGGTGTCAATACCAAGAGAGGGAAAATTGCTTTTGTAGTGAGCCAGCCACTCCCAGCTCCTATTCAAGCCCAAATTGACGGTGTTAAGTTTGCAAATAAATTGTAGCTCTGCAGTTTCTCTTTGAAGTCTGGTTTTGAAGTTTTTTGTTGAATAGCTACTTTTGAATCTGTTACTGAAGGTCCAGGGAGATTGACATGTTCTCCTACTGGCTTTTGTATGTTACCATTCCAGATGTCTGACTTGTGTCCATTTATTCTTTTGCATAGACACCATCTGGTTTGGCCAATGCACATGGGAGAGGGGCATTGCTGGCATACGATGGCATATATCACATTAGTAGCTGTGCAGGTGAACGATTCCCTGATAGTGTGGATCATGTGGTTGGGTCTTCTGATGGTGTCATTAGAGTAGATATGGGGACAGAGTAGGCAATAGGGTTTGTTACAGGGATTGGTTTCTGGGTTAGTGTTTTAGTATAGTTAGGCCTGTATCTGTAATTTTTACTCCATGCATCTAAAGAAGTGATTTTTTATCCATGAAAGCTTATTCACAAATACATCTGTGAGTCCAGAGGTGGCCAACCTGTGGCTCTTCAGAAGTTAATATGTGGCTCCTTGTGTAGCCACCAACTCTGGGGCTGGAGCTACCGTCTCCAACTTTCCAGTATGTGATGGGGTGCTCACTGCTCAATTCCTGGCTCTGCCATAGGCTCTTCCCCCACTCCACAGCTTCCCACCCCCGCCCCTGGGCCTGCCATGCCCTCGCTCCTCCCTCTCTTTCCCCCCACCCGCTAGCCTCTTGCATGCCATGAAACAGCTGATTGGGAGGTGCAGAGAGGGAGGGACAGGTGATTATCAGCAGGACTGCTGGTGGGTGGGAAGTGCTGGGAGCAGCAGGGGGAGGGGGAAAGTTGATGGGGAGCTCCTGACATATTACTGTGGCTCTTTGGCAACGTCCATTGGTAAATTCTGGCTCCTTCTTAGGCTCAGGTTGGCCATCCCTGTGTTAGTCTTTAAGGTTCCACAGGCTCCTCATTGTTTTGGTGGATACAGATGAACACCACTACCCCTCTGATACTTTATAGGTTGAACAGCTCCAGATGAAACATAAGTAATATGAAGTTTGTTTCTTCTGGCCATTTATCAAATTATTTTAGAGTTCTTTATTAGGAAACAGGGGAAGAATGTTACAAGAATACTCTATAAGCGAGAGATAACTATTTACATATATAGAGACAGATAAGTGCCATCTACTGGCACTTTAAGAATATTTACCATAGATCGTGGATTTTGTAGGGCCAGCAAAACCTGCACACTGCAAAGACTTCTTGCATGTAGCTCTTTAATTGAAGTTCTTAAAAGACAAGGCAGAAGTCCTAGACCAAGGAAGACAATACAGAGATTGTATTAGCCCCAAAGCAGAGTTAGAGGCAGCCACACAAAAGTAAGCCCTACACTCTTGAGCAGAGAAACTATAGGTATTATTATTTGTATTACTGTATCATCTAGGAACTCTAGTCACGGACCACGACCCCATTGCGACTGGCACTGTATAAACAGAAAAAGAAAAAAGAGTCTTAAGTAGAGGCGAAGGTCCAAGGGCTGCTAGAAGACACAAACAAAAAAAAACTTAAGGACATCAATCCTACAAAAAGACTTATGTACTTGCTTAAGAGTAATGCAAGGGCTCTAACATTTATTCTAAAGAATCTGTGTAAAACAGAGTGGATGGAAATGAACACGAGAATTTAATTTTTGCCAGTTAGCAACAGAAAAAAAAAAGGTTTTCTAGAGGTATACAGTCCCCCTCTCTGCAAAGGGCTCTTCAGTATCAAACAGGGTTATATGGCAGCAATTCAATCATTTTTCTAGTCACAGCAATGCAATTTCCTTGAAATGTATTCCAAGCAGTAGCTGAAATCCTGTGCTGTCACACAGGTGTAATTTATAAAATCTGTACAAAAAGTTTAAAGTGGCTTAGAACTTAATAATTGGATGCTAACAGACCACAAAACCCAGCGATGATTCAACTGGATGATATTCTGAATAAAAAGAGCTCTTGACCCTGCCTGTAGCTGTTTCCATCACTTCACACTGATTCAGACACTGTAAGTCTCAGAGTGAAACAGAGCAACATTCCTGGAATCTTCATATATAAATTTTAAAAAAACCATGAAGGTGGCAAAGTCAAGTACTCCAAAGTTACGAAATGTTAGAATAAAGATTATTTTGCAACCTTAAGTCGACTCCCTTGTGCCTATGCATTACAATACTGTTTTTTTTTACTTAAACATATACCATTTTTCCACAGGACTCTGGCCTCAACAGGACAGATATTAAATTAAAAAATAGTTATTCAGTATCTTGCTTTATTCTCATCATTCAATTTCTGGCACCGGCCTGATTTTCTGCACATCGTGCAAACCCAGTGCACAATACAAGTGATTAATTTCCTCTTAGTTTCTCTGGTGCTCTCAATATCGTATCTGAATGCTTCACAAACATTAATAAATTTAGCATCACATCCCTGTGAGATTAGGGGATATCCCCATTTTACAGCTGGAAAACCAAGGCCAGAAAACAGAGATTCAAGACAATATTTTCAAACATTACCAATCTGAAACACCTTAGCCCTGATTTTCCAGAGTACTTACCATTTTCTAGATTTTTATATTTTGTTAGCACAGCTCCAATTGACTTCAGTTATAGTCATGAGTGCTCAGCACTACTTGCAAATGCATTCCTCGGTGTTCCAGGCTGGGCACTCAGAAAATGAAGAGCTCAGAATTAGTGGCTAACTGTGAACATATTAGTTTATATTACTTGTCCAGCATGCCCTAAGAACTCTGGTTGAGAAACAGGTATAGGATCCAGTTCTCCAGGATGGCATTAAGTGGCCTTAATCTTCTCTCTTCCTGCTCATTTACTCCAATGAATGAAGCAAGGGTCCTATCGATGACACTAATACTACTACACACTGATTCACCCCCCTGAACACAGTCCATCACGTGCACTGGATGAGATACAGGTCCTTTGGAAAATGTAGTATGTGGTGATATAATTAGAATGTTCTCGGATCAGTTCCTTGGTGCCATAGCAGTGTCTGGGAGAAGTTATTGCAAGGTATGTCCTGCTCAGCCTCTGTAGCCTCATGATGGAACATGCAGTCTCTGTGGTAGAGCTGGTCAGGCATCTGAGAAATATTTTTTTCTTGTTCAAGTCTCTAGAGTAGCACACCTACAACTTTTTTGGGAATGGGGGGAAATTCAAAAGGTCTCAGTTTTGTCCTGATGCAGAAATGGCAAGGTTTTGAAAATTTCAGCCTAAACAGTTAAAGTTTAAAAGTTATAACTGGATCTTATAGTGTGAAGTGGTAGGCAAACACAAACTACAGGCAGTGCTACCAGCTCCATCTATAGTAAGAGAAACTAACTATATTGATTTTACATAGATCTCTTCCAACATCTAAACCTCACTGATATGTCAATATACATGTGACTATTATAAAAGCTCCCTGATTCATGCACAAATTTATGTATTGACCAAGGACATTTATGAACTGTGATACTATTTTGTGGTCTCTGATTAGAGATGAATAAATGACATTACATGGAATACATTTACAACACAAACTGGAGCTCACTAGAGATTTGATTGAGAACCACCTCATGTGGAAGAGCTCCAAGTAGCTCAAAAGCTTGTCTTTCACCAACAGAAGCTGGTCCAACAAAAGATATTACTTCACCCACCTTGTCTCTCTGGGGCCAAAATGGACAAACCACCATATTTACTATGTAGGTTAAATAAAGACAAGGGGGAAACAGTAGCATTCTTTGAGAACTCATCCCTAATTACGTTACCTTAAATTAAAATTTGTGTATTCTGGAAATATTGTGCATTTGGGGACTTCACAGCAATATGAAAAGTCTTTAAAATCTCAGTAGCAAATTATTTGGAGTTTAAAGTTCTGGTTTTAAAAAAAAACAAAGCTCACATTTCTTCAAAGCTTAGGAACACATTAATGTTTACAAAGTGTGTTTGCTTCTCAGCATGAACTTGGAAAAAATAACTTAAGTCCAAATAAATTTATTTACATTTCTATGCCTTTAAAGAAATATTCACAATTTTACTGGTAGTAATTTCAAGTTGATCCAAGCCTTGCAGCCAGAGCTTCTAAAATATACTGAGGCTGATTCCCCCCTCCTTACACCTGTGAAGGTCACTAGTGTCAGAATTATTTTTGGCCTCCAGTGGTATAATGAAGAAGTGAATTGGGCCGTTTTGACATTCAGAACAAGATATAGCACCACAATTTTGGTGTATTATTTATATTAGTATGTGAAAGACTTTGGTGATTGCACTAAGAGATGGAAAGGAGAGGCAAGTTGAGAGCTCCCAGAACAGAAAGACCTCTAATTGTACAGACAATACGTGCATATATATTGCAGGAAACTGTATTGACAAGAAGAGACATGGAAAACACCTACTAGGTCATCCAGTCTAACTTGTGTAACTGTAAGAGACAGAAAGGAACAGTAGAAACAAGCACTGCTCTCTCAGAAGGACCCCTTCCATTTTCTCACTCTAACAGTTCCAAAGGGCAAGAGGGAGAAACAGCAGCAGAGAATGGATTTATTTGTTCTCACTTTGGAGAACAGCTCTGTAAGAGTAGGGAGAAGAATAGAACAAACAATAAAAGGTTTATAAGTTAGCCTGAAGCCACACACTCACAGAATCCTATTCTTATCTTATCAAGTTTAATGAATTCAATATTAGAACAAGGTGGGAAAAAAATTCCATCCCAAGGGAAATTCAGAGATTTCAAAATCTAGTTTAATTCCACTCAGAACTAAGTTAAAATCCCCAAAATTTTCATGGAACTAAAACTTATAAAAACTAATATAGCCCGGTTCTTGGGTACAAGATATTTCAGTTTTATAATTTAAGCATAAAATACGGTGATCCTGCCCAGATGTTTAGGAGATGCATATTCTGAGCCCTCTGTTCCATATTTTGATCCAGACTTAATATTAATGGGACAACATATTCAAAACTACACATACCACTCATTGTAAACCCAAAAAGGAGGCACATTACCAAATGCATATAAATACATAATGCCAGTCCCGTAGCCAAGCATGTATGTCTGCATTGTATTGACACTTCAAAGAACTTGTTTTGCATGACTCAGATGGGTGTACTTGTTTTGCCTGTTTTTGAACCCACTGGAACATTGAGCGATATAAAGTGTGATAACTGAAATTGGATTTTCATTGCTGAGAGCGCACAAAGTGGGAAGAGGGAAAAGGAATCCAAGAACATAAAGAGAACAAGATCTACCTCTTCTATAGCACTCATCAGTAGATCTCCACACACTTCACAAAAGGAAGTCACCATATCCTCCCACATTTTTAATGAAAGGTAAACTGAGGTACAGAGAGACAAAGTGACATGTCCAAGGTCACCCAACTGACCAATGACAGAGCTGGGAATAAAACCCAAGTCTGAGTTCCAACCCAGTGCTCTACCTACTAGACAACACTTAAGGGTGAAAGAGTGGTGAAATGAGAAGTAATGGGAGGGAGACTCTAGGGTCTGACTTCAACAGGCCTTGGAAGAGTAAATGTATTTATCAACTTCAGCAGGATTTGGATCAGAATCCTAATGAAACAGATCAATACTGAACCACTGTAGAGTTTCATTTACAGGAAAATATTTGTAAAATTTGAACTAGTTATTTATGCCAAGAACCCACACACTTTGCCAGGTTTACCTATCACTGCTTATTGTCATCATTTTTACAACAGCCACATAAGTAACTAGATGAGATCCACAAGCAGAACACAAAAAGAAACACCAACCCACAAACCAAAACGAATCAAATCCTCTTACAAATAAATCTGACTCCTACCAAATGTCCATTTCATTGAACTACAAGACTCAGGCATCAAGTTCATATTTGCCCAATAACAATTCAAATTGCATCTGAAATATATACCATCAGGCTGCAAGTCCTGCTTAACATTTTAATACAATTCCTACCTAACAGCTGGTTTTGTTTCTAGTTGGGGTCCTTTTTTTATGCAGCCTCTAAAGTGGCATTCTGAAATAGCAATGATGTCAATCAAACTGAGAAAAATATGAAAAAAATAAAGTTTAGACTGGCAATTTTTGTTTTTGTTTTTCTTCACATTCTGTTGTTACCCAAAGTTTTTCTTCTAAACACTTCTTCTGAAACTTTGACAAGCCGCTGATGGAAAAGGTGTTCTGTCCTTCAATACCACCTGAATAGTCAGGCAACAAAACCACCTGTTCTGTCCTACACAGAAGCCCATTTCATGGGGACAAAGTCTCTTCTCTGCATAAGGGGAAAAAAGCATTACTGTCTTTGTAATTAATGTACAGGAACTTCTATCTGCTGTTAGAAACCTATAGTGACTGAAGGAGTCTATCTCCTTCTATCTCCAGTTTGGCTTTTCCACAGGAATTCTGTAAGTTTCTAGTAATTACATATTCATCCAGTGTTCATTTTAGCAGTTGTGACACCACATCCTTCATTACTGCGTGTGGGAGGGTTACCTCTTGCTTTATCTTTTGAGATCGCCAGCAATACACTTCTTGTTTTTAGTAATTTGCTTGAGTCTCAGAGATTTTGAAGGATTTTTCTTCACTTTTGAAGTCTCCTCCTCCTCATCTAGTGCCTCTGAATACTGCTGAATTGACAACCCTGAAAACTAATTTCCTCCAAGGACAGAAAAGATACAGCCCAAACCATGCCAGTGTGCTCAACCCTAAACAGCAAAGGTATCATACTATTGCAATCAGGCACACATGGGACATTTCAAGATAGAAGGGAATATTCTCTGCTGTGGTCAACTCAGGGCTGGTGCAAGCACTAGGGGGCACCATTTTTAGAGGGTGGCGTTTTGGCACTTTCAGCGTCTGCTCTCACAGCCTCCGGGTGCTTCCATGTATGTATGCTGAAATGCCGCCACCACCTAGAGCGGGGAATAAAAACCTTACGCCGGACCTGGGTCAACTCTCACCAGGCACAGTGGATCAGGGTGTTAGGTTAGGAAACCCCTTCCAATTCCCTGATACTCTGGGTAACAGGCTCAAAATATATTTTAGCAGGGACTTTCCCAGTCTAGCTTTGGGCCATGTCCGTGGCTTCAGTTTTTCCCTCTTTGGATTCCTCAGTATCATCATCATCATAACTGGCATGAGTCAGGTAGATCCAGGCCCCCAAGAAGAGATGATGTTTTGTCAACTTCAATACAAGAACTCATACCCAGCTTTTCTAGCTGGCTCACAGTTCTTGCTGTAGGGGTCTTAGTCTAGTCTCTAATGAGACTTCCCTCTAGAAGAGTTGCACTCTATACTTCAGTCTTCCTAGATGGCTCCTGGTCCCTGCAGGCTTGCACTCCCAAGGCCCTCTGCCTGGGTGCTAAGTAAAGTCTCTGTTTAGAGCAGCTCATGTATCCCTCCTGCACTTTTATCTCCCTAATCTCAGGCTGCTCATTATATCTCCCAGCAGGCCTGGTTCTAAGTCATATGCTCGAATCACATAACACCTGAGCTTATTCCCTTCACCTGGGATAGAAGGCATCTCTTAAAGGACCAGCTCACACTGGGACAGTATCCATTATTTTTTAAACAAGCTAAATCTTGATCTCCAAATATATTAAATGACAAGGCAAACTCTTTTGGCTGGCATGTTATCTGAAATTCCACCTAGTGGTAATCAGGATGCTCAAGTCTATCTTAACTTCCATGGAATTAAAAAAAACATACACAAACTATGGACTTCATAAGATTTCCATTTAATGTAGGGCATTGTCAGGAAGAAAAATGATATGGTATGATGCAATACTTTAGGTGAAGCATTCTGTCTTGTTCCTCTCTCTCTCTCTCTCTCTCTCTCTCTAACTGTTTGGCGTCCTTACTCCCTGTTTTCTGCATGTCACATGATATATATTGAAACAGCAAATAGATGTTTTTGCTCATTTTTATATGAAATAAGGCAGCTTACATATTTAAATACAATTATTTTATTGCATCTTAAATCAGATTGTAATTTTGAAGGAAGCACACAGTAAAAATTACCAGCCAATCAGATATGACCTGTGTGGCTAATATTGTAAAACATGACTAGTGATTAAGGAATCCAGCCTGGGGCACATTAAAGGGTAATTTATCTACTGAAAAGTAGGGTAAGTGCTTAGCGCTTTTAGAAAGTCAGGCCTTTGTAAAAGAACCTCATGTTAAGCAGCCAAGAATTCAGAGACCTAAAAAAACCTCATCTCTTTAAAGTGGTTTCAAATCATGAAGTTCCCTAGGTTTATGGTCACTAAAACAGCCTTTGCTTGATCCACTGTGATCCAAGAGAGGATAAGGTTTCCTTAGTCAATAAGACGTAGCCACATGGTGTTGAACCTGAGAAACTAGCAAGGCCACATGTAAGTAATTTCTTACTGGTGCACTTGCCTAAAACAGTTTCCGCCCACTGGAAGAAAGGGGAGGATATAGAATGAGCTAAGAAAGAGGCTCAGCATGAGTGAGCAAGTTCCAAGACAATGCAAGAAAAGCTAAACTGTCAAAATAAAAACCCACCACACAATCTAGCGATCACCATGGACTTCTGAGAGAAGTCAGCACCACAGAAGAGAACAGCCACTGGAACAATAATGTTGGAAATGGAATCTCCTAGGAGCTGGGACAGGTAGAAGACCATGAAAATAGCAATTGGAGGAAGACAGAGCCAGCATGGTGCTTGGGTATATTCATGTCCCTTTCCTTCCCCAAACCCCAGTTAAATCCCCTTAGGGGCCAAAATCTGCTAGCTCAAATAATAGTCCCGGTGGATAATTTTGATCCACATACTGAATTACTTTAGTGTTTCGGTATAACACTGTTTCATGAGGTGGCAGAAAGTTCCAAATGCCTAGACTATAACTGAATGCACAATTTCTCTGCAAGGTGAGGAGAGGAATGGCCATTGCTGAATAGCAGGGTAGGCAAAGGAAAGGACAATTATGTGAAAGTTAGGACGGAGTGCTAATGTAATAGCCTTCATTGAATTCTGACCATTTAACATTGCTTTGGCACTTTAATCTCTTCTCAATCATCTTGCTTTAAAGAATGTAAATTCAGAGGCATCATTAAATGGTTAGATCTTTGCCAAGGCCAAATGTTGGAGGTGATTACATTTAATCAGCTGGCATTATGTTACTTTAACTGTTGAAAACCACACAAAAACTTACCCCAAGGGGGAAAAATTCCTATTTTGAGCATGTCCTCAGATTTTCTTGAGAGGGTTATTGTATTAAAATGCATATTCTCTCTCCTGATCCTCTGATATTTGTAAGCCATTGAATTTTAAAACTGAAACACCCAAGGGTGACAGCACTTTAAGAATACTCTGTAAATGTAAACAAGAAGTTTGAGAGATTGGAAAAAGCCAGCCTGACACACAAATTCCCTTTAAAACAGAAAATTAACTAACTGTTTGAAGGTAGGACCCTATAGGCAGAGTTTTATCACTGCTTTAGTTCTCAGACCTCAGTGATTCAGGAGACAAATTAGCAATCAACATTAATATGGCTCTTTTGGGTAATGTGAATACATAGTTTCATTTACTATTATGTATGCACAATATCCTCACAGCAAAATAACTGACCAAATTATGTTATCAACTACAGTTGGTTAACCCAGTAAAAGCAACCACATTTAATAATAACTTAGGTTGGTTAATAATTAAATCAGTGTTTTAATATCATGTGCTGCAAATAGCCACGGGAGACAAATTAGAGTCACTTGTGGCTTGCGAGCCTCAGTCTGAATATCACTGAACTAAAGCCTCTGTCCCTCTGATGTCCATAGGAAAGTAAATAGTGTTTTAGAGTTCATTTTGGCAGGGCTCAATCCATACTCCCTCTTCCTTCTTTTTCTTTTTCAGTCTGAGACTCAAGAGAAAATAGTATTGTTGAAGAGTGCTGTATAGAGGAGCAGAGTACATGATCTCCCCTGTTTTCTTTTCTACTCTTATTTCAAGAGCTTAAGAAGAATATTAAAAACAGTGATAAATGTTTTTGAGTTAATGTTTCCATCTCGCATTTCAGTCTCATTTGTTTAACACCTTGAAGGCTAAACATCCCATACTATGCCTGTTCTAGTCATCCACTGCTGGGGTGTCCCAATGCCTTCCAGTACCGCTTTAACATCAGGACTAGGCTCTGTCACTTGTGAGCATGCATACCGTTGAAGCCACCCACTGTGCTGCCAGACACTCAGAGTATGGCCTCACATGACATCTGAGTGGAATGATGGCAGCACGGCAAGTGAAGAGAACTGGCAGTGAACAGGTTAATTGTATGGTTCTCTTGAGGGTTTAGTTCATGTATTTCTCCTGTTTCTGCAGGAACTGAAATCTCACAGCTGATACACAGGCTGGAGCAGAGAATGTCACATCAGGAATGATATCATGAGGTTAGCTTGAATGTGGCATTGAAATTCCACAGCTCCAGTGACTCCCGCGCTTGGAACAGTTTGAAAATTTTTGACTGCTCTGCAATTTAGTGAAATCCTTTTATTTTGGCTCACACTTCACTACAAAGCACATTAGCATATAGGCAGTAAGCATTTGAGCTTAGGGAGGGCTTGCTGCAACTCATTTAGAAAATACAAAATGTTATCAACAATATACTCTTCTCCATAGGTTTATTTTAATATTTCTGTTGGTATTCTGTAATCCTGATGTTTTACCCAGATGCTTCTCAAGTCAGGAATATAAATGCAACAACATGCTTCTATCACACATCTCACACTGGAGCTTTTCAGAATTAAATACCTAATTCCTCATATAAGAGCATGTAATGTCATAGCAAAAAAGAAATGTCAAACTCCAAAATTAATTTTTGCTACTTCAAGGAAAGTTCTCCTCTTTACCCTCTCCATCCTTGTGAAAACACTCTCTTTTTCAAAATAAAATATTGTCAACTCCCAGAAATGTAAATGGTTGACTGTTTCAGAAGTATGATTTTGCCCTTCACTATTCATTGTTTCACAAAAGCAAAACCCCCAGGGCAATCAATACTAACTTATGATAATGTGGTCTGCAGCACAGTGATGGTCCCCCCCAACCATCCCCAGCAGCTGACAGAGCACTTAGCAGTAGGTACTACAGCAAGTGGATCAGACTATTTTACCTGTAAACATGCTGCAATAAAGTGATATCATTCCATTGCTACAGATTACTTAGTTAACATTTTCCCTAATATATTTGGCTCACTAGTTTCATTAGATCATTACCTTATAAACAGTCTGGGTAATGAATTGAGAGCAACTGCATACCTTTAAGAAGAACCTGCCCGATAACAATAATCCATTAGAAAACTGGCAGTATCCTCTGATCTATTGCCCGCAAAGCTATGACTTGATGGAGAGTTTCATTCCCTCTGCTCAGTACTCCAGAAGAAAATCAGCACAATTTAAATATTTCTTGTGATGTGACAGCTCTCTAGAGCCCTGGTTGCATTCTGTTCCCAAGGGATGACAATCTGGTGTTCCAGTGAGCATAGAGCAGTGAAGATGAATTGAAAAAGCTTGAGATAAATTAGGGCTGGCTAAGTTAAAATTGTCTCTGCTCCTGAGTCTCTCATCTGCAGTCTGCAAGCCTGTTTTGCTGTGAAAAAGCTAGATGGCAGGCTGCCTCAGTGAGTTCTTCTTAAGCGACAGGGAGCATTTTCAATGAAGAAAAATTCTCCCATTATCTAAGCTAATGTGACTGCAGCTAAGTCTAGTTTTAAGAGTGTCTGCTAGCATGAAATTCATTTTTACTATTACTCTCCTTCATGCTACAGGTCAAAACACATACTATCAGTGGATACATTTCTATCTGAAAGAAAAACTTGAGTTAACAAATGATAGCCTGACTCTTGTGATAGCTTTGCCCAATAGAAAAATTGCCTACACTTAGACTATGTTAACCAGTGATATATTTCTTAATGTTACCTTGTGTTCCTAAGTTATTTTTCTGTTCCTGCTCTCTTGCTCTTAATAATCATTATGCCAACAATTATCTTAATTACAAAATGCTTTAATATAGAGCTTAGCAGGCTTTTCTTCTAGCTGACAAAAAATGAAGTGACAGCTGGAAATCAGGACATTTTGCACTTTGTAACCCTTAAGAGACGCTGGTCCAAGAACAGATCTGATGGCCATTTTGCTGTACCTTCAGAAAGTCATTGTTTCTTCTTTTTTTAAAAAAAAGAAAAAAACCCAACCCTTTCTGAGAGATGGTCACAGACTCTGATTACACAGTCTTTGCAACTGGAATAAAATTGCAATTGAAATGCTTCAGAATTCACGGTAGTGCCCAAATACTACAGGATAACAAGGCTTGTGGATAGGGAAGAACCCGTAGATATGATATATCTTTACTTTAGCAAGGCTTTTGATACTGTCTTGCATGATCCTCTCAAAAACTAATTAGGTAAACACAACCCAGATGGAGCTACTATAAGGAGTGTGCATAACTAGTAGGAAAACTGTTCCCAAAGCGTAATTATCAGTGGTTCATAGTCAAGCTGGAAGGGCATATCAAGCGGGGTTCTGCAGGGATAATTTCTGGGTCTAGTTTTGTTCAATATCTTGGTCAATGATTTAGATAATGGCATAGAGAGCACATTTATCTTATTTAAGGACAATACCAAGCTGGGAGGGACTGGAAGTGCTTTGGAGGATAGGATTAAAATTCAGAAAGATCTGGATAAACTGGAGAAATGGTCTAAAGAAAATAGGATGAAATTCAGTAAGGACAAATGCGAAATATTCCAGTTAGGAAGGAGCAATCAGTTGCACATTTACAAAATGGGAAATTGCCTAGGAACAAATACTATAGAAATGAATCTGAGGGTCATGGTGGATCACAAGCTAATGAGTCAACATGGTTGAAAAACACAAAACAACCCCCAAAACAAAAAAAATCCATCATACACTGCAAACATCATTCTGGGATGTATTAGGAGTGTTGTAAGCAAGACACGAAAAGTAATTCTTCTGCTCTACTTCACACCAATTAGGCCTCAACTGAAGTATTGTGTCCAGTTCTGGGTTCCAATTTGTCCACATCTTTCCTGAAACGTGGAGAAAGTCCAGAGAAGAGCAACAAAAGTGATTAAAAGTCTAGAAAACATGACCTATGAGGGAAGATTGAAAAAAAAGGGGAGGGGGTGTTTAGTCTGAAGAAGAGAAGACCGAGAGGAGGCAAACTTTTATATACTTGAAAACTGTTACAAGGAGCAAGAAGGAAAAAAAAGTGGTTCTCCTTAATCGCGGAGTATGGACAAGAAGCAATGTATTTAAATTGCAGCCAGGGTAGTTTGGTTGGACAGTAGGAAAAACTTCTTAACTGTCAGGATGGTTAAACACTGGAATGAATTGCCTAGGGAAGTTAAGAATCAGAGAGGTAGCCATGTTAGTCTGGGTTTTCAGAAGCGACTAAGAGTCCTGTGGCACCTTAAAGACTAACAAAAGTATTGAAACAAGCTTTTGTGGGCTAGTACGCACTTCAACGAAGTGGGTACTAGCCCATGAAAGCTTATGTTTCAATACTTTTGTTAGTCTTTAAGGTTCCACAGGACTCTTCGTTGCTAGGGAAGTTGTGGAATCTCCCTCATTGGAGATTAAGAGCAGATTAGACAAACACCTATCAGGAATGACCTAATTCACAGATTCTCAAACTGTGGTCCATGGACTACAAGCTCCATTCAGGTGGTCCATGGATAGTTCCCTCTAAGGAGGGTGCATGATAGAATGAAGGGCCACCCACCTAATTATTGAAGCTGTGCAGACATGGCTCCACTAATTAGGTGCCTGGACACTGGTGAAGATGCATATGTAAGGTGAGGCGGTGGCCTTGGATATAGAGGGTAGGTGGATTGAGAAGAGAGTGTGTGTGAGGGGGAGAATTTGGGACATGAAGGGCTGGGGCAGTCAGAGAAAGAGGCAACTTTTCCCAGCTCCAGGACTGCGGATGCTGGGTAGAGACAGTCCTCCTTCCCAGCCTTAGCTCTGTGGAGGGGTAGAAACCCCCCTTCTTCTCAGCCCCAGCTTGGTGGCCTCTGTGGTGGAGGAGGGGTCGAAGGGTACATCCATAGCATTAGAAAGGTAAGACTACTGATATTAAAATAGGAGTTGTGTGCTTTTATTTGTAGAATAAAAAAGTTTTTAATACAGTGTTTTAATCCAAAGTGCTTTACAATAGTTAGCTAATGATACAAACAACATTTGGAAAGATCATTAAGTTGTCTCCTGAGACCATCAGCAATTTTCAAGTGATCCATGAAAAAAAAGTCTGGAGAATCATTGGTCTAATACTTAGTCCTGACATGAGTGCAGGGGACTTTCAAGGTCCCTTCCAGTCCTATGATATCTGGTTCAGCTTCTGCTCCTTGTCATGGGACAAATGTGAAGCAGAAAATGTGATTGGAAAGTTGGTGGATGGAATTTGGGCAGAACTTTTCCATACAAAGATGGATGTCCTGGAGTGTTAATGATAATTCAATTGGCTCCCATGGCACAAATATGGTGAATGCCTCTATTGCCCCAGTATGCCCTAAGTTGGACCACAATTTCTGGTGCAGCAGAACCAGCACAGTGTTGTAGGATCACATCATTTTGGAAACCTGGGGATGACCAGCAACAGCTTCAGAACTTTTGAATGAGGAAACAGACCTTCATGGAGCTGTGAGAGAAACTTGCATCAAGCCGCCAGCATCAGAACACTCAATTCAGGCAAGCCATACTGGTGCAGAACCAGGGGCTATTGTTCTGTGGAAGGTGGCAGCTAGCCAGCCAGCCAGCCATCATCTGTTGCAAGCCACTTCAGGGTCGCAAAATCCACTATCAGTGTCACGCATGTTTGCAAGACAATGAATACTAATCTGCCAAGAAGTGACTGCCATAAGAAAAGTTCCAGAAAACAGCTGGACTTCAGAGAATGGAGTTTCTGAACAGTATAGGGGGCATTGTTGGCACACACATCCCAATACTTTGCCCACCAAAAGTGAATATTTGAACCCAAAAAGTTACTATTCACTCATTCTGCAAGGTTTAGTGGACCACAGAAGAAGATTCATGAATATCAACATAGGAAACACTGGAAAGGTTCATGATAGCGTGCTGAAGAGATTCTATTATATTATATTGTAACTGAAAGGGGAAGAAGGGATGAATTCCTCAGAAAGGTATTTTTCTGTAAGGCATCTATGTTATTTTGGGAGGAGATGAATACCTGCTCCTAACTTGGCTCATGAAAACATACACTGACATCAATGAACCCAGAAAAAGGGAATTCAGTTACAAACTTAACTGTAGAATGGTCATAAAGTGCACATTTGGTATGCTGAAATCTTATTGGCACTGCCTACACACCTGTCAATGTGGTAAACACCGTTCATCTAAAAGTCTGTTGCACACTCCATAATAATATTTGTGAGAGTAAGGGGAAGTGATTCCAGCTATCCAGTCCAGTGGGAATACAAACTGCATACAAGCAGCCAGATCCTACTGTGACTGTAATGCACCCCTGTATTTACATCCTATTGTAATAATCTTTGTACGAAATATGCCTTGAGGTTTCATTTGACTATTACTAATGATCAGTGAATTATATTCTTGTGTGATGTATGTACACAGTGTGTATTAAGAGTTATGGATATATGCTGGAATTATAATTTAGTGTGTTTACACCATATTTCTCAGGGAGAGATGGTAGGCAGGTCTGCCTTAGATAAAGGAATTCACATTTGATCCTCTGACCAGCCTGGTCTTCAGACAAAGATAATAAAGGTCCATTTTTACATATTATGTAAACAAAGCTATTAAGCAAACAAATGGGGTGAGGAGACAGCAAGGTGTCTATACCCAGCAGGAGAAAGAAGTTTGTTCTCGTTTTCACTTTTCAAAGAATACATTGCAAAGGTTTAACTGGTCTATAAAGATAGGCTGAACTTCAAGTGATAAGTAATTGTATACAGTAATGTTGTATAAGATAATGTGATTCAATACTTTATACATGAATTATGAATACATTAATATTATACTTTACAGCCCATGACTCAAACAAATGGAGAAACAGGCCTCTCACACAGGAGGGATTGTCACAACTATCTACTTGTCTCCAAAGAAAGTTAGTGAGGTATGAAAAAAAAAAAACCCAGCAGAAGCCCTATTTACATAGAATATGCAGAGCAGTGGGAAGATCACAGGAAGGGAGTAATGGCAGAAAAGCATCCTTCCTCTTGAAGAAAGGTCAATGAACTTTGATAAATATGTTTTTCAAAGGTTACTGACTAATAAAGGGTAGCCCAGACAAATCCTTAAGTTATCCATCATCACACAGACACAAGGGAACAGAGAGCTTGTAAACTGAGAAACAGGGGAGCTAAAGTCTTTGGGAATTGAATGTAGGTGAGAAACCTGCATAAACCAAGATCTTTCACCTAGAAAAACAAGGGAAACCAACATCTTGTACTTCTATGGAAGGTTCTGACTGAGGGAAATTCAGCCATGCCTGGGAAGAAGGGTGTCTGGTGAGAGAAACCATCTTGAGCAAAGCCTGTATCTTGCTAGATTAAGTTTTAGGTGCATGTTTTCCACTTTTACGTATTTGTAACTCTTTCTAACTTTATTCTTTTCACTTGGCATCACTTAACCTATTTCCTATTTTATTTTTTACTATAAACCAGCTCAGTGTTGTGTTTAAATGGAAGGTGTATTTACCCCAGTTAAGTTAATAAGTTGTGAAATGCTTTTGGGTCTTCAAATAATATTTGTTTAGTCCTCTGAACGGTTCAGGAGAGGGCTAGACACTCAGAGCACACATTTTTAGAGAAATTCAGGACTGGACCTGTGTTGGGAGGGTCACCTTGCTGCTTGTAGCCAAGGCTGATGGAAGTTAGAGTGGAGCTGTGGGCAGGCTGTTTGGGTCAGAGCTGCTGAACCAGGGTTGTCTAGCACACAGATACTACAGGGTGTGACTGTGTGCTTGTAGACTGGCTATGAACATCATAGGCTGGGAGTTACAGCAGCAGTGTGTTTTAGGACACATAGTTTCAGGGTAAATGGCGATAACCTCTTACTGATCTGGAGTGGTCCCCAAACTGTAAGACACCCATCCATGTGCACACTAGTCCTGGTTCCTAGCAGGCAAGGAAAAAACAGGTATACCAAATATGCATACAACTGGTCATCCTTTGCGTTTGCTGTACTGTCTGCCTGTACCAAGGGACAGCCTCACACCCCGTGCCTTTCCATCAGCTGTGCATGCCAGAACATTGGCACATACTTGAGAAGCTACATGGCTTCATGAGGGTTTATTTTCCCTCTAGCTGAAGGTCATGAGCTGTTCCCATGAAAAAAAATCACACATTACAATTATAACAGAGCACTTCCATTGAGTTGGGTTTGTGCTGTGGAGGATGGTGGCTGAGTCATAATGCCATCATTGTGAATGTGTCTCTTATCTGGTCACACTAGTTTACAAACTTCCTTTCTCCATTAACTGTACTGCAAGGAGGTACATGCTCTCAAAGTCTCAGCAGTCAGCGATGAAAGGGCCTTCAACCTTCCAGATGTCAGTCTTTTATCTACATATTTATTTCCTTCAGTTATTATATATGGATTCAAAGGTTCCTGATTAGAATAGAAAAAAAGAGTTGTGACAATACCATGAATTTGTTAGGACTCTAATTGGGATATCTGGGCACTACTGCAATACAAATAAATAGTTAACTAAAGAAAGAGTGTACGGAGAAGGGGGAAGTAAACTATATTACCAAACATCATATAGCAACACTATAGAATTCAGAGCACGAAAAAGCATGTCCAAACCTTTTAGTTTGTTCAGAAAGCACAAATGTTAGCAGAGCTATGAAGTAGTTGTGAGTGGGTTTTGTGTTGTACATCACAGTAAAAACACCCATACGCTATTTGTTCAAGTCAGATTTAATACAAGCTCAAGATTATCTTGAGAATAAGAGGTTATCAGGAAGAAATCTTCTGCTACGATGTTAACTATGACAGGAGAAAGCATACAGAAAAAAAGATGAATCCTGCTTTCCCTCCCCAAAACAAAGGGATGAGAACAAAGGAGGCAGCATTATAAAACATAGATACATCAAACTTTTATACTTCCATCTAATTTTTCAAATAGTATTTTTTGTATTTTACATATAGTGCACATATTGTAAAATGTATCCCTGCGGAATTGGCTATTCAGAAAGGACATATTGGTAATAATTTATCTTACCTTTGTTTTATATGAAGTTATGAAGAGCTAACAGTGGTAGTGGGCAAAAGAGTCTACATGCACAAAAAGATCTAAGGCTGATGATGCTGAAAAATCCCCACACCCAACTTTTAGATGCCTAGAAAAATCACTGGCATTCATCAAGTCTGAGTTCGGCACCTAAATTCCCTAAACAATGAATGGGAAGAGATAGGAGTCTCAGATTGGGATTGAAAAACACCAGCACATCAAGTGGTGCCTCACCTAAACTAGCTGATGGGTTATGCCAAGGCAAGGAGTGTGTGATAAACCCTACTCTTTCAGAGAGAGGCACCCAAGCCCAGGCTGCAGGGAAGTACTTCCCTCTACTGGGGATTTTCAGCTGAAGACTCCTAACATTAGGTGCCTATGATTAGTGTCTTACCAAATTCAGTCCATGTTGGTCAATTTCACAGTCTGGGATTTTAAAAATTGTAAATTTAATGATTTTAGCTATTTAAATCTGAAATTTCATAGTGCAGTAATTAGGGTCCTGACCAAAAAGGAGCTGTGGTGGTGGAGTGTTGCAAGGTTGTAGTAACGGGGGTTGCAGTATTCCACATTTACTTCTGCACTGCTGCCTGTGGCAGTGCTGCCTTCAAGCTGAACAGCTGGAGAACAGTGGCTGCTGGCCTGGAGCCCAGCTCTGAAGGTAGAGAAACTGTCAGCAGCAGTGCAGAAATAAGGATGGGAATACTGCAGCCCCCATTACAATAACCTTGTGACCACCCTGTAAGTCCCTTTTGGATCACTACCCTCAATTTGAGAAATACTGGTCCTTCCCTCTGAAATATATATAGTTTAGGATATTTTATGGTGGAAGACCAGATTCCATGGTCCATGACATGTTTTCCCATGATTGAGAAATTGACAAGGCCCTATCTATGTTGTTTTGCCACTGCCATGGCTTCTTGCAAGGCAAACTTCCTCATAACGTTTAGCCTAGTTGCTATGATATTTACCTTGGTTGTGTGAGACCTCAGATTCAAGTCTCCTCTGCACCTGAGGGGGAGAAGGGATTTAAACTGGGATCTTTACCTCCTAGGCAAGTGCCTGACCACGGGCTATGGGATAGTTGAGGTCCCTCAACTTCTCCTGTTGAAGCTGTTCCACGGAGGATAAATAATGTAAAGAAGGTCCTGGAACAGGTGTACTGGATCCTTTGTTTCCCACTTCTTAGGTGAATGCTCTAGCTACCAGGACATTGAGTTATCGTCATGCTTGTGTGTATGCTTTCACCCAATGACTTTTAATCATGTATCCAAAGTAAAACCGCTTCACTGGGAGAGACTGAGGGAGCCTCCCACCACCATAGATGAGGGCACTCGCTTGAAAGGTGGCAGATCTTGTTCAGACTAGCAGAGAAAGGTATAACATGACCCAATGGCTAAAAGTTGAAGCCAGATAAATCAGACTGCGACAAGACATTTTTAAATGGTGAAGGTAATTAACCAATGGAACAAGTTACAAAGAGCTGTGGAGAATTTTCCATCACTGATCATTTTAAAATCAAGATTGGATTCCCTCCCCCACCAAGAGACATTCAAGATTTATTTGGGGCAAGTTCTGTGGCATGTTGTACAGAAGGGCAAACTAGATGATCGCAGTAGACCCTTCTAGTTTTGGAACCTATGACTCCTTTGCTTTTATTTTTAAAAGCGTGTCTGGAAACTAAATGAAGTGTTTCATTTTAGGTTGAACAAAACACTGCATTTTCCGCTGGCCCCCACACCCGTCTCTGCCCCCTTCCCCCCAAAAAAATTGCTTTGATTTGCCAGAATTGTTGGTTTAGAACTTTAGATGAAACCAAGTTTTTCTTTAATTTTATTTTTCAACTTTGTGAGCTGAAAAAAATCCATTATTTGCCCATCTCTAGATCATACTCCAAAAAGAACGTTGAAAAAGACTCAAGGGGTTTACTCAGTTTTACATATCAAAAATGTGAAGGCTCACTTGATGACAGTCAAAAAGTATCTACATAGGAAACAGAAATATGATAGAGAACTCTTCAGTCTAGCCAACAAATAATGCAATGGCTGGACAGTGTAGCTATTTTGGGTCGGGATTAGGCTAAAGTGGAATTAAAATTGAATTAACTATTGGAACAATTTACCAAGAGAAGAGATGGACTCTCCAGCAATAGAAAATTTAAAAATCAAGATTGGATGTTTTTCTAAAATGGTATGCCCTAGTTCAATTACAATGTTGGGCTAGAAGCAGTAATTAATTTAAGCAGGTCCTATAGTCTGTGCTATGAAGGAAGTCAGACTAGAAGATCATTGTTGTTCCTTGCAGCTTTTAAAAATAAAATAGTTGACGCTACAGATTCACTAATAAAGGGGCCAATATGGATTCTCTTCGGGTGAAAAATGCTAGGATCCTCTTTGTATGTAACACTGTTGAGGGCATGACTGAAGTTGCTTCTTGTAGAGTACTACTGGGGGTATTAACTCTATAAAGGTCTAGGCATTTATAATTCTGGAACTGCCAGAGAACAGACCATAAATCAAGGACATAACCAGAGTTTTGCTAAGGACAGGGCTCAGGTTATGTACTTGACTGTCCCAAATTTTAAGGGTATTGTGACCCTGTGGACCAGGTCATAACAGCCCTCAAATCTGGCTTGGCTACCCCTTTGTCATAATATCTCAGCATTGGAAGGAACCTCAGAAGATCATTTAGTCCCCCAGCTGCTCACACCAGGACCACTCTCTATTTTTGCCCCATATCCCTAAATGGCCCTCTCAGGGCTTGAGCTCACAACCCTAGGTTTAGCAGTCCACTGCACAAGCCACTGAGCTATCCTCCACTTGTGATGGAAAGCTGCCAGGTTATGCCACCCAGCTCTGGTCAGGAACCACTAGGTGTGTGTGGGTGGGATCTGTGCTGCCTTCCCTCCTTCCTTGTTTCTCCCACCATAAGTGGGAATCAGCTATACTTCATGACATAGGGATTCGCATTTGTATTGGCCTCTTGCTCCAGACAAGCTTCAGCTGCTGGGTCACTGGTGCAGCCACAAGAAGAAATGACTAGAGTGACTACTTTCCTTTTCCTGCTACTGGAAACTGGTCAGTCCCAATTGGCCCAGTAGACAGGCCAGTGCCCACATGCCTCTCAGTCTCATGTATGGCTGTGAAATCCAGTCAACTGTGGGGGCAGTTCCTCGTGCTCCGCCAGGGATAACTTGATCCTTCTCTGAAGTCCCTGTAGGCAGCTGCATACCCAATGGCAACTACTTAAGTGCTTTTACCTGGAGCACATTCCCATTAGAGTCAACAGGACGGGCCTCCACATCATCTTCCTACCATTGCTCCTACTTGCTTGCTGTTGAGCTCATCCTCCTCTCTCCCGGAGACACAGTCACACCAAGGACTGTGTCCCTTCTCCCTGCATGGCTAAGGAATTTTCAGCCTATAATTAATGTACAAGTAGTTGTGGCACAGTTGGAAAGGGACCCAGAGTGGCAGCACTGCTCCCTCTACTTCACCATATATGTTCTTCCACACTGGGCAAGCAATTGGCCCCTGTAGCACTGCCACAAGACATTACCTCTGGCAGCTCTAGAACCAGTCTCAACAGGCTTCTCCTCCTCCCCACTGCAGCTCTTTCGCTGTACACTGGTTTTTTCCACTATACCCACCCACCTTTTCCTACAGTCCCTGTGTGAGATTAAAGTGTGCACTCTGCAGATGATTCATTACACAAGCCTAAAATTCACTTCCCTGAGTGAGCAGCCAAAGGAAATTTGTTTTTAAGTATGAACCAATGTTCATAATAGCATTTTACTCAACTCCCAGAATTACCAGATATCTTCAAAAAAGCAGAAGTCAGGATGGTCAAATTTCTTCAGATTGGATTTGGTATATAACAGGCTAATTAAAATGAATATGGAATTGTCTCCTGTCCCTCTCCCACCCCCAATATGGCTCCTGTTACCCACACACACAAGACCGGATTTAAAAATTTTATGAAAAGTAAAACAACAATCCCTTTTAATATATTTAAGGCAAATAGGTCATACTTGCAATACAGTTCAAAGGGGTTATATTCATTTTGTTTAATTTGCTAGCTTTCATTGTTCTGAAACATTACACCACATACTGTGACATACCACTGTGCATGTATATTCACTTTCATTTCCGACATGTTGAATGCTATGGGTAACTTTTTCAAACAATTTTTCCTTTACTGCATGCTAGCTTAGTATGTTTTATGGCGGAGGCCCATACATTAACACTCTGATGGTGGAAGTTGATGTATCTGATTTATAAATTCTTTCAAAACTGCTAATCTCTTTCCAACCCACATCAGCCTTCTTGCCTGAAATGGATTCATTTTATAACACATTTTCAGCTATTATCCTGCAACTGTTTCTTTAGCAAACCAGTGAAGGGATTTAGACCAACGCACATTCACATAACCAAATGATCTGCAAAAGACTGACGGACAGTAACTAATCACATTAAAGGGTTAAATAATCAGATTATTTAACCCTTTAATGTGAGTTACTGTCCTTTTGCACAGGTTCAAATGCATTGAATTATACCTGTCTGCAGTCACAAAATTAAAGTGACCTTGCCATGGCTACTTCCCCATCTCCACCACCCTCCCTCCCAAAATAAACCCTCCCCCACAATATTGAAATCCTGGCAAACAGATAGGGCTGCCTTAAAAAAATAAATTAAATTATGTGCATGCACATTTAGGTGGCAGGAAGCTTGCAATACGTAGATGGAACCATACTTCCTACCTAGACAGATACTTTGGCAATTTAAGAAACTTGCAATAACTTGTGTCAATTTTTCTTTTTTTTAAAAAAAAAACAGGCACCAAAAGTATGTGAAGCATCAACTGACTTCTCTTAACACAAAAATGTATTTGGCAACTAGATTTATATTAACAATGTTTTGTTAGTTAGGCATTTTCCCTGTCTTATTGCCCTCTGCTCCATTACATCCATCTGGAACTCTTCACTGAAGACGTGTTTTGGTGAAGTGAATCAGAGAGGTAGCCGTGTTAGTCTGGAATCGCAAAAGTGACAAAGAGTCCTGTGGCACCTTAAAGACTAATTAACTTTTGGTGAAATGTTATTTTTATACCTGTTTAGAGTATCATTATGTGGGTAGTGCAAAATGTACAATAGAGTGTCCTTAACAACTCATTTCCTTGCTTCTAAGTACTTGGCATTTGTATTTACAGATAGCATCATTGTTATTTTCAACCTCATCAGGTTTTAAAGCAAATGACTTGTTTTGGTTAGGAATGGGGATAGACCAATGCCTACAAAATTTCCTGGAGTCCAGAGGTTCACAAACCATGCCACTTGAGCTTGTTGTTGTGAAGCGAATGTATGGACCAATTTAAGTATGTGGTATGTGAACCAATAAAGTTTGGAAGCCATTGCAGGCTCCCCATTACCTAACAAGAACTATGAACGCTTAAAGCACACTGCTGGTCTACTTCAGTTGGCCAGCACATAATACCTGAACATTTTCGAGGATTACAAATGGCGTATGTACCAGATTTTACAAGAGAAAAAGTGAAACTGAAAATCTATTACATTGAAGTTATGTATAATATTGGACAAAGGGCATATTCCAGAGTAAGCCCTCCCCCTTATAATCTGTAGATTTACTGTATTTTAGAGCAATTTATAGAAGCACTTTATGAAAAGAGCAGTGATTTTAAACTACCTCCAAATCTAATCTGCCAGAGCCACACAGAGCAATAAATCCCTAAATCAGCAGATGTTTCCTCTTGCATGTGACAACTCTATCATAGAGCTGGTATACTGAGCTCACTACCATTCCCCTTCAGTCCACTCAGTACATTGGGTATACTGGGAATACGGCTAATCCGCACTGCACTATGCTGATCCCAGCTAGCGTATCAACCCTGTGAAAACATTACCAGGCTACAGAATTAAAGCAGGCCAGATAATTAATCAGTCCTAAATTACTTGGCATCCAATCCAGTGCCAACATTCTTCCCTTGGAATTGAGGGGTGGGAAGGAAGAGGTGGGAGAAGCAAAGTGTCTGAAAGTCTCTCTATATCTTCCTCAGCTTCACTGAGCAAAGTATGTGGCACTGCTGAGTACATGGTTCATAAAAAAAAGTTTGGCCAAGTACTCTAGCCAATATTCTCCCCCACCCCAAAAAAGCCAAATTCATGAAACTGCTTAGCCTCTCTCTAACTTTATGGGGCTACCAAGGTGTTCACTGCTAGCTTACTAGATGTTCACAGTATCAGAGTGGTAGCCATGTTAGTCTGGATCTGCAAAAGAGACAAAGAGTCCTGTGGCACTTATAGACTAACAGACGTATTGGAGCATAAGCTTTCGTGGGTGAATATCCACTTCGTCAGATGCATGCAGTGGAAATGTCCAGAGGCAAGTATAAATAGCCTGATTCTTGCCTGCAGAGAGATAATGAGGTTAGTTCAGTCAGGGAGGATGAAGCCTCCTTCTAGCAGTTGATCTGGAGGTGTGAACACCAAGAGAGGACAAACTGCTTTTGTAGTTGGCTAGCCATTCACAGTCATTGTTTAATCCTCAGCTGATGTCAAATTTGCAAATGAATTGAAGCTCAGCAGTTTTTCTTTGGAGTCTGGTCCTGAAGTTTTTTTTGCTGCAGGATGGCTACCTTTAAATCTGCTATTGTGTGTCCAGGAAGATTGAAGGGTTCTCCCACAGGTTTTTGTATAGTGCTATTTCTAATATCTGATTTGTGTCCATTTGTTTACTGGAGTGGCTGTAGGTTCAGCTGCTTGCAGCTCCCAGTGGCCACAGTTCACCATTCGCGGCCAGTGGGAGCTGTAGGAAGTGGTGTCCTGGCCTGCACTGCTTTCGAGCCTACGGCCACTCCAGTAAACAAAGCATCTTGTGGCCAGGCAGGGGCTTACCCTGCACAAGCTGCAGAACAAGTCTGGGAACCCCCGGCACAAACTGTTTAGCATAGAGAAGACATATGGGTTACCAGAATGACTAGAATCCAAGAACAATTTATTTTCAAGTTGCAGAGCAAGAAGCCACGTACAATTGGGCATTCCCAGAGCATGTGTCATAAGTGTTCATTTAACTTTGAACATTTCCAGCATTTATCAAAATTACTAAGGCCTATAGAGGCCATTCTGGTAAGGATTCAACACACACTGCCTTGAAGAATCTTTTTGCTGTATTCAGGAACAGCATAAATATCCTACAGTGTTTGAAATTTTGGCAGCAATATCACTCCAGTGAATAGGAAGGAGATCATCCAACATGGTGGCAGACTCTGTATTTCAGAACTCAAGCAAGGCTTGGCAATTAGACTTCAATCAGTGCTATTAGGTAAGCAGAAGTAATTAAGCTTGATTTATGAAGGAAAGTTAAGAGAAGTACGAAAGCAAGTGACAGAAAGGACTCTAGGGATATTTTGTTTAAACAAACCATATTTTATCCTAGTTGTCTGGCTAATTTCTAAATAATAAGATGATTTTGGCAGTGATCTCTCTGTTAAATGTGTCAGAATGAAATAAAAGTGGTAATTATTAACGAGTTGGAAAGAGTTTAAGAAAAGACTCCTCATTTGATTTTTTACATTTAGAACACGTGTTGCCATTGAACTAAGAGATGGGAAGAATCTTTCTTCTAACATACACATTGTGTGCAAAACCTTGATTTTACACAGTCAAATAATTGAGCCTGGACACTTCGATGAATATTGGGGCCACTCATCCCACAGAGTTCCGGCCACCAAAAATCTAGCTAAACTCAATAGCCTCCAAACCAGTGGAGAGCACAAGAGGACCACTTGATAAACAAGAGGAGAAGTGTGTCAACAACTCTACCGAATACTTGTATCGTTCCCTCCCCACCACCCCAAGGAGAACCTTCCACTGTCAGAATTAAGTAAAAAGACTTGCTTCAGCAAAAAACGGGAGGCTGCAGGCCTTGATGGTATTCTGCCAGAATTCCTCCACTGTCTCAGCCCCACAGGACTCCAATAGCTAGCAACATAGTACTCTACTACTGTAAGGACAGTACATATTCCCGAAATATGGCTTTAGGCAATGGTAATTGCCATTCCAAAGCCTAGAAAGCCTCCTCACGAAGCAGGAAGCTATAGGCCAATTTCACTACTATGTACAACCTATAAAGGTTTTGAGGATGATATGGTCAAGAATAAGACCTTTTACTAAGCCAATTATCCTTGTCGAACAGGCAGTCTTCTGGCCAAAATGTAATTGTGACCAAGTTTGGCACTCAACTCACACTGAGGCTGGCTATCAAAAAAAAAAAAAAAAAAAAGTTAAAGACTGTCAGAGTATGTATTGATCTGTCATCTGCATATGGTTTTGTATGGATTAAGGACCTGAAGGTGAAACTTGGTAAAAATATATTTTGCTACCAAACACTTTGCCTCCTGTGGACCATTCTAAGACAGACACATGCGGGTGTACCTGGGTAATAAGATCAACTCACTATCATAAACAATGGGCTACCACAAGGCTCTGTACTTGCACCAATCCTTTTTTAATATTTATATAACTGACGCACCTCTAAAATCACAGACATGTGGATATGTAGATGATCTTGCAATGACAATCCAAGGATCGAATCTCCATGACATTGAGAAAGCATTAACTAAGGACCTCCAAAATATGAAAGAATATTTCCAGAAATGGAGGCTCAAACCAAACCCTGGAAAAATAAGCACATTTCATCTTGATGACAAGAGTGCCAAAACCACACTGAACATAGCTTTCTGTGATAAAAATGTGCAACATGATTACACGCCAACATATCTCAGAGTGCAACTCAACTATGCTCTCTCTTTCCATGACCTTGAGAAGGTAGCTGCAAAGACAAAAACAAGAGACAACATAATGCAGAAACTAGCAGGTACAACCTGTGGTGCATCAGTATTATGAACATCTGAAATAGCACTTGTATATTCAGTAGCTAAATATTGTGTACTGATATGGAAAAGATGCAGTCATATATGACTTGTGTATACCATTTGAATACAGTGTTCATGGGAACCCTTAAGTTGACACCAACACCATGGACAGGCCAGGTAGCCAACGGCGCTCTCCTGCCAATACATTGCAACATTCCGCAAAACTCAGCAAATCCAGGAAGATACCTTCCTAGTAACCAAAACCTTGGCAATGCCTCCCTGCAACATCTTAAGTTCCGCAAACTTTTCTGGGAATATTTTAGCTTCATGCTTGGTTTCCATATGCTTTATACCTGCTCTGGGCACAAGGGTTACTGGTGTCACCTGAAACCCTGTCTACACTAGCAGTCTCAGCATTGTGTCCAACAATTTTATTTTCAGATAAAATCATTTCCTCTTAGCTGTGTATTTCCTAGTGTCATTCCTCAAAGACAAGCAAAAGGCAGTCAGAAGGAATTAGTACTGCAACAAGTAGCACTGACTTAGTCAACAATCACATAGGTAATGGGTGATTGCTATGGGAGCATACTGCTTACAGCAGCAGCTCCTGAACTCAGCCCTCTATTCTGGTCAGTCACTCTCTCTGGCTTCAATTTAGATACATATTAATAAGAATTAACAACTGCTAGGAGCCAATAACATGATGTGTAGCCACCATTTAATCATCTTGTACACTCTGCAACCATATTCACCTAGGAATAGCACATATCATACATTAGTGGGGAAATGCCAGAAACTGGGAATGGATGACAGGAGATGGATCACTTGAGATGGATCACTGTTGTGCTAATTCACTCTGAAGCATCTGGCACTGACCAGTCTCAGAAGACAGGATACTGGGCAAGGTGGACCATCAATATGACCCAGGGTGGCCATTCTTATGTTAACAGCCACTCCTTCGTTTATCAATACACTGAAACCATTCAGCAATATCTAACCAGATACAGATATCCATCTTGTCATTTGTGTATCTATTAAATAAAGCTCTCAAATATTATCTTTGAATTAAATTTAGAAATAGATCCTGTAACAGGGCAGGACTCACCGCTGCAGCACCTCCTGCTCTGGCCATCCTCGGAATTAGCTTTCGTTTCACCAGAGCACCCTCATCTAGTGATGTCTTGCACATCATCACTCTCGCCTCCACTTTTAAGCCCCACGTCACTTCCCAGACTGTGATGTCCTCTTCTTGACACAATCCTTCAGCTGTACCCCACTTGGTTCTCTATCCTCCCTTCCGAGGGACCCAACAGTCCTCACTCCAGTCACTTGCCTCTGTGGCAAACTGAAGTCTCTGGTCTAGCCACTTGCCTCCATGGCAAATTGCAGCCCATGCACTAGCCACTCCCTTTGATCCCCAGTTGCCACATCTGCTACTCTAGGCCTCAGCCCAGGGACCTCCCCCCCGCCAACTTATTACTGCATAGCTGAGATGATCCAATATGCCAACTGACAAGGTAGAAATGCTGTATGCAATGTTGTTGTAGCCATGTTGGTCCCAGAATATTAGAAAGACAAGATGGGTGAGGTAAGCTTGAAAGCTTGTCTCTATCATTAACAGAAGTTGGTCTAACAAATGATTACCTCACCCACCTTGTCTCTCTAAAATGGAAATTCTGCAGAGACCTCTCACTTGATACATGCATAACCACATGGCCCTCCTGCAATATCCCCTGTAACTCTCAGCAAACCATAACATAATGGATACCATCCCTTCCCTTGTTTTTTTAATGTTAGAAATCAATATTGGCAGAAAAAAGATCAATATGCTCTCAGAAAAAAAACATGTACTCTGAACTTCATCTGAGCCTACATCCATTGAGTATCATTTGCCATTGTCTAAAGTCTACAGAGATAAAAGAGCAGGCACTGCTTTTGCCTTTTCTTTAAAACTAAATGTATTTCTCTCTCTCCACTTCCAATAGTGGTTATACACCTAATTAAAAAAAAAAAAAGTTAAGCAGGGCATAAACAACTTTATACTTGATTTTTTGTCTAGTAAAGAAAAAGTCCTTTCTTTCTCATTGCTATTTCATCAAGTTCTTTGCTCCAAGTCCTAAGACAATAGACTACTTTACTAAGGGCTGGTCCTCACTAGGGCAGGGGATCAACTGTAGATACGCAATTTCAGCTATGTTAATAACGTAGCTGAAATCGGCGTATCTACAGCCGACTTACCTGTCGTCCTCATGGTGGCGGCGGTCACCGGCGCGCTCCCCCGTCGACTTCAGCTTGCGCCTTTTTGCAAGCTGGAGTTACAGAGTTGACGGGGGCGCCGCTGGCGATCGATTTATCGCGTCTTGATGAGATGCGATAAATCAATCGCCGTAAGATTGATCTCTCCCCACGCTATTGAAGACAAGCCCTAAAGGAAACTACTTCAGTGCTTTAACACCTGTGGACTGCTGCCCTGACTTTGCTGTTTTGCTAAGGGTGCAAACTGCCCTAAGCACTAGGGACTTTCACTGAGTAGGGAGGAGCTATTTTGCAAGCTTGTCAGGGTCATTTTAAATTGTAAAAGGGATTCAGAGAGGCAGTCTAAAGTTAGACTTTTAAGATTATAGTCTAATTAATTTAATAATGTACAAATACAAATATTGATTTGTTTGCACTATTAAAGCTCATGGGAAATCTGTCTCCGCTATAAAGCCCAGCTGTTGTGATTCACTATATTTTGGTTCTGGAATTCTTGCAGTTTAGGGAGTGCTAAATGGATGCAGCTGTGATACTGCTCTGACTGGCAGGAGATAGCACCTGGGATGAAATAAAAGTGAGATGGGCTGTTAAAAAAAATAAAAATAAAAAAAGCTATTACAGACCTTATTTTCTTTGTGTGCATTTTGAACAATTGCTAGGATTAATAAAATGGATACTAATATTACTCAACTGGAAGTCTGGGGCAGGGAGTATTTGTTCTGAATGCTCACTCACCCAGTTGCTACAGCTGAATCATAGGAAAGAGTTAGATATGAAGTGGGATTTAACCGAAAGAGATGCATCCAAATCTGAACCTCCACAACTATCAGGCATATTCAGAGATGGAACTTTATTTTACATTGGTATAAAAACAGGGACCAAGTAGAAAGCCCCAGCTCCTGCAAATGGATCCATGCAGGCAAACCCTTTGTCATTGTGGGGTTTGCCTCACTTCTCCCAGCTGGAACTTGTCCAGTGAGGAATCTCAGTACTGAAACTTAGCAATGCCACAATCTCATGAGCAATAATCAAAACCGGTGGGGATGCTATCCAGCCACCCTATAAACAGAATAAGAAATGAGACCTTACAGTCTAATTTCTCTATAATTCCTTCCTGAGGGTTAGAGACACAAATGAGAGGAATCAGTCTATGCTAGATCATTGAGATTCATACCCCAGACCTAGTCACAAATCTGAGTTTAATTAACTATCAACTGTTAATGGGATCTGCAGAACCAAACACTGCAGTGCCTCCTGAAAAAGTTGTGACAAACATCAAACATTGGACTCATGATTGGCAAGAGGACATGGAAGAAAATATTCTGAATTACACAATTTTATTTTAAATGGGACTTAAGTGGTGCTGGACCTCTGCATGGGGGAAAATGTATGAGATAATTCTGATCTCTCGGAGCAGGGTATCAGACTTTAATTCCTTAGTCCATGGCTCATATAGGGAGCTTCCCCTCACCCCTATATTGAGGGTAGGTGATCCAGAGTATGGTTACACTTACAGGATTATAGCGCTATTGGTTATAGCGGTCCCCTTATACAGCAATATGTATAGCGCTATTGCGTGTCCACACTGAGACACGCCAGCGGTATAGCATGGCCACATTTGTGGCACTTCAGGCGGCATTAAGAGCAGTGCATTAGGGCAGGTATCCCAGCATTCAGCTGGGTGCAACGTGCTTTTCAAACGAGGGGGGTGAGGGGGGACATGTTGTGTTTATGCGGAGGGAGAGAGCCAGTGGTTTTTCTGTCCTTCTGAGAGCCTGTCAGCGAGCCTGTCAGCACGTGTCCATTCACAGAGGGCTTTGTTTTCACACAGGCTCCCTCCTTAAACATTTGCATTGCTTATCTGCCGAGTTAAGAGAGAAACTCTAAAGAGGTACTTCCGCATTCCTCCAGCCGAGTTCAAAACAAAGAGAAGAGACATCAATTGCCTTAAATGGCTCTAGGCATCTCAAGAGATCACTTGTAGCGCAGTGGGTGTCCACATTCTCACCGTAGTGCTACAGCGGGAGCGCTACAGCCCTTATTCCCCGTGCAGAGGTGGATTACCAGGAGCTCTATAACTCTGCGGTTATAGTGCTCTACGTGCCTTGCCAGTGTGGACGGGTAGTAGGTTATAGCGCTCCTGGGGGCTTTATAGAGCTATAAAGTCCCAGTGTAACCATGGCCTCAGTCACCTTTTAGGTGTGTTACTGTAAATCAAGGGTGTCGGTATTGATTCATAATAGTCTTTAAATCAGAGCAGGCTGGAGTTTTGCATCTGAAAAAAGTTTAAACAAGAAAATGGAATTTCTTAGAAATGAAAGTTTCTCTCTTTTTCCAAGAAGAACCCAATTCTTTAAAGAAGTTTTCACTGGAGTATTTATTGTTTTCCAGCCAGCTCTAGTTTACCTTTCCATGAACATGTTTCTTTTTCTCTCTGACAAAATTATTATTATTATTAGCAAGCAAAGGTTATTCAAATGGGCCTCAGTCCTGTGAGGTAACAAGTGCTCTCAGTTTCTGTTGACGTCAATGTGAATTGAAGGAGGTCAGCACCCACCAGCATTTCAGCTTCCTACAACACAACGTGAAAGTATTTAAAGGTAATCAAAGTAACTCCTTAGTTAGCTTTGCGGAAGTCTTCCCACTCAAACACATCATCAGACGCTGCTCCTGCCTTAGTTTCCCCACTCTTGTACAAGCTAGCAGGCTAACTCACCAGCTAGCACATCAGTAACGCTCCCATTAGCATCAATATTTCAATCCTTTCCCCTCAAGACATGTTTATTGTTCCAATGCTGTTCAACATCAATGAAAACAAATAATCCAGTACCATACCTGAACCTGTTGCTTAGTGAATTTCTGCTGCTATCTTCACAGCACATATCCCCAGTCATTTCTTCCACCTAGCTAGTATGACAAACTTGCTTTCCAGGTCTAGCCCTGAACAAGGGCCTCTTATAAGAGTCTATGACTCACTTCTTTAAGGTAGCTGCTTATAGGCCTTTTGTCTCACCCGCTGGAAGACAGTCGATTAGTCACAGGTGGGGGTAAAGCCCCACACTCAGAAAGGGCCACCCCACCCTGTGACTCAAGCACTCTCTGAGCATGCTAGAGGGAATGCAAGCTAATATTTCTGAAAAGTTGTTTGGTTCAGTTAAGAACATTAAATCAGAGACAGCAATCGTAGGGGTCACATTCTGCTGAATAATTGTACAGAAGCAGAATCAGGCCTCTTTTTTCAATAATGGGAGAAACTGCCTTAATGTAAGAAGCTGAATGATAAAGAATGGTGGCACAATATTCCAAGACTAATGAAAACAGAACTGCAAATGAACATTTGACACCATATTCATTATGCAACATGGAACATATTCATTATGGAAAGGAAGAAAAATAAGCCAAAGATAATAAATCAATACAATGTTCTAGCTTGATGATAAGAGAAAGGTTTGTAAAGAACTTTCTGATTTATAACTGGGTACTTTTCCCCCAACTCTGGATGAGGTGCAGGTAAAAGAACTTACCAAAAAGAAAGCAAAGTGTTACAAATCAACGTGTCAGTAGAGGTTTTCACAGCAAAGGAAAAGGGAGTAATAATCTGAGGTTTCAGGGATATCAGGCTGACCAAAGAGCTGGCGGATGTGCATAAGCAGGAACAGCAAGCAATCTGGGCAGCTACTTGGGAGGAAGCCTGGGTAACAGGCAATCTGAAAGTTGTCAAGGAAGGGGCATGGGACGACAACACATTGGGAAGGCATCAGAACAACATGGAGGGGTCCCACTGAGAAGCAGTTAGCCTCACACCTCTCTTCTGGACTGTCTCTGTGGTTGTAAGTTAGGATCTGCCAGGCTGATTAATTGCTGTAAATGATGAAGTCCTTGTACCTAGAGTATCTGTCCCTTTTATTTTGGCCAGCCCTAGTAAAGGAATTGTGATATTTATTTGAAATGTGTGTTTAAAGGCACCCATTGAGGGCTAGAGCCTGTGGAGCATAATGCTTGGAACACCTACAAAGCTTGCCTCCAAACCTGTGGTATGCCAAACACTAACATATCTAAAGTGGGGTCAGTCAGAAGGTCTGTAAGTATAGAAACATAACCAGACCACTGATGTTGGGATTCTGGGTTAATGATACACAAAATTATGTTTGTTGCTCTTAACATAATCAGCTTCTTCTGTTGTGTGGTGGAGAATAGATTTTGGCTGTTTTAACTGGCCAGTTTGCAGAAATTGACAGTTACAAGGTCAAATCAAATATCCAGGTTACAGAAGGAGGTAGTAAATATGATACGTCGAGCCAAAATCTGACTTGATTTACCAGGGGGTTAATAGAGAGTATCACCTCCCAAATCAATGGAATTCCTAAGCCTAACCCACTTACAGTTGTCAGGCTCTGGAACTCCAGTCTGAGTCTGCAGAGGGCCTTATCCAGAGGATAACTATAATGGTTGCTAAAGCTGTCTGACCGCATTGCCAGCACGCTTGGAGCCAGGTTGTGGGCTGAAGAAACTACAATAGAACCTCAGAGTTATAAACACCACAGTTACAAACTGGTCAAACACACACCTTTTTTGGGATTGGAAGTACACAATCAGGCAGCAGCAGAGACCAAAAAAAGTGCAAATACAGTACAGTACTGTGTTAAACATAAATTACTACAAAAATAATATATTTTTTTTAATTGACAAGGTCAGAAAACTGTTTCTGTACTTGTTTCATTTAAAATAAGATGGTAAAAGCAGCATTTTCCTTCTCTATAGTAAAATTTCAAAGCTGTATTAACTCAATGTTCAGTTGTAAACTTTGGAAAGAACCACCATAATGTTTTGTTCAGAGTTACAAACATTTCAGAGTTACAAATAGCCTCCATGCCCAAGGTGCTTGTAACTCTGAGGTTCTACTGTAGTCCCTACTGGAGGAGAGGTCCCTGCCTTGGAGAGGTTCTAGGGAGGGAACTGGAGTTTGGAGGTGTTCAGTTATGAGAAGGCAGGAAATTATCTTATCTATGTTTAATAATTGTTAGTTATCTTTAACTCCCTCTGTCATTCCATATAGCTACAGGTAGCCTAAAATCTCTCCTTTACTTGTAAGGGGTTAAGAAGCTCAAATAACCTGGTTTGCACCTGACCAAAAGGACCAATAAGGAAAGAAGATACTTTCAAATCTGGGGTGGAGGGAGTTTTACTTTGGGTTCTTTGTTCTGTTCTCTCTCCGGATGGAGAGGGGCCAGGCAGAAACCTCCTTCTCCTACAAATGATCCTGAAACAAGTCTCTAATATTGCAAAAAGTGTAAGTAAGCAAGTCAAGGTGTGTTAGGTTATCTTTTGTTTTAGCTTGTGAATTTTCCCTTTGCTAGAAGGAGGTTTATTCCTGTTTTTTGTAACTTTGAAACTAAGCCTAGAGGGGAATTCTCTGTGCCTTAAATATTTTTATTTTCCCTGTAAAATTGATTTCCATCCTGATTTTACAGAGGTGATACTTTTACTTTTTTAATAAAATTCTTCTTTTAAGAATCTAATTGATTTTCAGTGTCCTAAAGACCCAGGAGTTTGGGTCTATGCTCACCTGTACCAACTGGTGAGGATATTATTCTAAAGTCTCCCCAGGAAGGGGGCTGTAGAGGTTTGGGGGGATATTTTGGGGGAATAGGAACTCCAAGTGGTCCTTTCCCTGATTCTTTGTCTGAATCACTTGGTGGTGGCAGCATACCATTCAAGGACATTTGTGCCTTGGGAAAGTTTTTAACCTAATCTGATAAAAATAAGGTTAGAGAGTCTTTCATGTGGGTCCCCACATCTGTACCCCAGAGTTCAGAGTGGGGAGGGAACTCTGCCACCTTCCTTCGCCAGATCCAATTTTTCTGTTTCCCATAAAGTCACCTCCTCTGTCATGCGGATATTTTTGGTGAGTCATTCTTTTGCTGAACTTTGTCTCAGGTACTTTGTCTCCTGTATAATGTGCTTTATTGTCCATGCCATGTAACAATATCATCAGTGGTTACATATCTGGCACAGTGAGAAATCACTGGGGTGGAGGCACCAACCACCAATGAAAACAAAAATCTAAAACCCAACCAACATGAGGTGAGGGGAGAAGCTGCTACAACTGGGATAGCAAGCACCAGGGAGAGAAAAAGAAAAAGAAAAAGGGGTTAAGCCATATCTCGGGGAGGGCCTGCATAAGAATTTACCTCAGTGTATCTGAGGGTACTTTGTCCTCAAGGAGGAACATTGAGATGGTGATGTTGTGCTTTAGAGTACTCCTCGTACCTGTTAGTGCTGTAGCCTATTAGTTGTGGATACAGGGAGATGAAAGGAGATATGGAAGACATATGAAGTTCCATATACTCAAGTTTCATGCTCACCAAATTAACAGAGGGTGAAACTCATTCCTACAGAGTGACTTGCATAACTTAAGTCGTACTCCCATAGTAAATAGGTCTTGTGCTGGCCTTCTGCCTAGGGGTGAATTTCATCCAAACTGAGTTGATTCATGTTACACATACTCCTTGCTTAACAGCTAATACAATTGTTGTCAGTGCATGCATTGTTCTCAGTGGAAGCTTGAAAACTGTGTGTGCTGGGATGATTCAGCATAGTTTATGTTTTGTCTTGCTAACATCTCTGTGGAAAACATGGATATGAGCAGCTTACAGTCGGTGAGTAATTAAAATGTACAGTTTCACCCACACCCATGTTCCCCATGTTCAAATACAGAAAAAAACAACCCACCTCTGAAGAGTGCACAGAAAGAATATGCTCTAGAATAAAACTAACTGAAAGCAGTAAAATAAAGTGATTGTGATGAGTGTTTCAGAAGGGAGACAAGCAGCGGAGAAGAGCACTTTAAAATGGAATACTGCAGCACAAGGAAGCACTTTCCATAGCAGAGTAGATAATCAGCAAGGCAGTGCAGAACTGCACTTTATCACAGAATGCAGACGGCATGGCAGCAAAAGATAGTGCTTCAATGCCAGATAGAGGCAGCATAGTGAGGTTGGCAGCACAGGAGAGCACTTTTGTAACAAAACAGACAAGCATTGTGGCAGCCTATTTACTTCCATGGAGAACTGATTAAATAACTAGGTGCTTAAAATAAACAATGACCTGAGGGTTTTGGTTTTTTTAAGTCAAATATATACACAGATTTCTCTGTGCCCATTTGCTTTCGAGGAATATCACTAGATTGGACCAATTTTTGGAATTGGAAGCTTCCAAAAGATATTTTTCTTTAAAATATGCGAGGACACCTGTAGCATATAGACTCTTTGAAAATGTTTACTATTCAGAATTCCTATATCAAACAAACATATTGGATTTGAGCATAGTTCAAACTTTAGAATTTTATAAATGTTTTACCCTTCCACAACTCTGATCTATATATTAACTGGGTGTATTAGAAATTTGTTCAAAAGGTTATCTAGAAATATACTGTAATGTTAATTATGACTGACTTTGGCAGATATGTTAATATATATGCTGGAGCCCTGAATGATGCCCTTACCCATCTTAGGAAATAAACTCACGTTAAAAATGAAAACTGAACTGCTAAGAGGCATAATACAAATGTTCTTTTCGTTGCCAATTATTTTTTTCTTAATTTTATTAAATTGTTAGAATGAAATTGACAAGTAAATCACACAATCCTATTAATCCTTTTTCATAATACAAGACAAGGAGATATTGAATTAAATTGAAAGGTGGCAAATTTAAAACTGAAAAAGGAAATACATTTTAGGCGATATATAGTTAACCTGCGAAACTCATTAACACAGGGTATCATTGAGGTGAGAGTTTATTAGGATTCAGAAATTTGCATATGGCTAATGAGCACATCTCACAGCTTCATGAGGCAATTTTTTTAAAGATGTTTGGAAAAGATACAAACCAACATGCTTTAGGCATAAGTTGGCGCATAAGGCTTCTGCAGGTATTAACTTCCCATATTCCATAATTGCTTATTTAATGGTTTTGTGAATCTTTCTCAGATGCATCTGGTACTGACCATTAAGTGACTGGATGCTGAACTAAATGGATTGTTGGACTAATCTGGAATGGCAATTCTTATGTTCATATGACAAAGCACCATAAAATCTAACACAGGGATTGACAACTGTTGGCATGTGGCCCATCAGAGAAATCCACTGATGGACTGAGCCAGTTTGTTTACCTGCAGTATCTGCAGGTTCGGCCAGTCGCAGCTCCTACTGGCTGCAGTTCTCCGTTTCAGGCCAATGGGGACTGCAGGAAGTGGCGCGGGCCAAGGGATGTGTTGGCTGCAGCTTCCCAGAGCCCCCATTGGCCTGGAATGGCAAACCACAGCAAGTGGGAACTGCCATCGGCCGAATCTGCGGACGCTGAAAGTAAATAAACCATCCCAACCCGCCAGTAGATTTCCCTGACAGGCCGCATGCCAAAGGTTGCCGATCCCTGCTCTAGATTTTTAGCTTTCTGAAGGAGCAATGTGTGAAATCCTGGTCCATTGAAGTCAATGGCAAAACTCCATTGACTTCAGCGGGGCACGGATTATACCCTATATGACTTCCTAACTTTACTACCATGTACATCTTATAAAAAATGACATGTTTTTAATATCTTGTACAATTTTGTGATCATTTCACTGTCATTTTAATATCTTATAAAGCATAGCATAAAATAGAATCAACTGCTGATTCTGAAATAAACTAGATCATATTACAGTGTCATACATTTTGTTAAACATATCATTGAAACATGGTATGAAATGAAATGATTAGCTGTTCATACTGCAGACCATTCCAATGTCTTATCTTTAAAAGAAACCCTGCCATAATAAGCCATAATTGAATCTTAGCACATGAAATAGGATTTTGGTCTATCATTATAGAAATATTGACTTGAACAGCTCAGTGCTATCTTTGTCAGTTTGTGTTTTCCCCATCTATACAGTATATAATGACAGTCTGAAAAGAAATTATTCAGCAATAAGGATTAAATTAATCATCTTTGCAGAATAATACAGAGTTCTCATGCCATCGCCTTTAAAACAAGAAGATATATCAAAACTGAACTGTAGATGTTCAGGTTGACATACTGGCCCTATTGAACTCAGTGGGGATTTTTCCACTAGCTTCACTGGGACCAGGATTTCATTCTTAGAGAACAAACAGGAAAGACTATTCAGAAGGAGAGAAAGCTGATGATTAGTAGTGTATTATATAGTATATTATAATATACTATAATACTAGTATATTATATAGTATATTATTAGTAGTATATTATAGAGTATATAGTAGTCTCATAATCAAATGTTCCTGAAGATCCTCAAAATAGGTTATGCTCTAATGAGAAATCAAGATTGGTAAATATTACCATTTGTGAGATGACTATGATTCTCTGAAGTGAAATCCAAATAGTTTTTTATGTTGTAAATTCTGCATAGGGACAATGAGTCTGAAGTGCAACTCATCAACTACTGCACTGCAGAACTGCAACTATTCACTTTCACTAATGTGACTGGGATCCCAGTGGGGACCAACTGAGGTCACTCAGTTACGTGAACTGCAAAGAATGGGGCAGACAATCCCAATAAAGCTGGTGGATTTCTCAATACTTAGATTTACAAAGCCAGCATAAAACTGCTTCTTTATTACTTCGCTGGTTGCCCAGAAACCAGCAACAGAGTTCCCTTAAAGTAACCCTGCCTCAGGCCTCCATCCAGGTATCTAAGTCAAATATGAAGAAGATTTCTGAAAATCTTTTTTCATCATTTAAAATAAAAGGTTCTACCAACACCAAAGGATTGGATATATTACCACCCAAATTATTGAATATTCCAGATCTTACCCAAATACACACAGCCAATTCTTATTAACTAAACTAACATTTATTTAAAAAAAGAAAAGAGAGAGGTATATTTAAAGGACCAATATACATACAGACATGAGTTCAGTTCTTGAGGTTCAGATACATAGCAGAGATGGTGAGCTTTGTAGTTGCACAGAGTTCCTTTAGAATTTAGTCCATAGGTTATAGTCCAATGTCCAATATCATCATCAGGGAGTAACAGCATAACTAGGATTTCAGTCTGGTGACTCAAACTTCCCCTGCTGAAGCTTAGCAGATCTGAGATGACAGAATCAGGACCCAATGGTCTTTTCTACAGTTTTCTAGCAGCCACTTGACCATACAGTCCTGGGTAAACAATAGGCTTTAGATGTAACCTGCTTCCTAAAAACCACTAGTAATCAGTTACACAAATTATCATAGGGCAATTTATTCATTAGGCAGCTTATCACAAACTTCAAAGAAACGTAGAGACAATGACATTACTTCACCCAAGATTCATCTAAATGTTAATATTCCCTTTTGATCTCTGAATTAATAGTTACAGTAACAGATAGGAACTGTCTGTTTACATGGCTAGCATCAAAGATACACACAATTAATGTTACCTCTAACTTGTAACAACACAGGTTTGCATTTCAAAGTTCTAGCCTATTAAGTAATGAATGGCGTTAATCACCATTTCTAACATGACTTGAAAGGTAAGCTCTGGGTCATTCAGCCTGCAAGCTGTTTGACCTTCTCTGGCCATGAGTTATATTTTGTATAAGATTTCCTGCAATTATAACGCAGTGGCAGCAATAATGGTTTGCATAATTATAATTTAATCAGACGTCACAAGTAGTAAAATAGATTCACAGCTACTAATACATACTACGCTTTTTCTGTATGTAGCATTTTTAGCAGGGCCGGCTCCAGGCACCAGCCGAGGAAGCATGTGTTTCTGGGTGCACATTTTAAGGGGTGGCGTTCCGGCCAGTCTTGGAGTGGCACATTCCAGCCTCCTACCCCCACTTTTTCTTTTTTTTTTTTTTTGCTTCGGGCGCAAAAAAGTTAGAGCCAACCCTGATTTTTAGGCACAATTTCTTAAACTGTTAAACCGATTAACCAGGTGACTAATGAACCAGTTGCGATCTTGATTTGATTAAGCAAAGTATAAAATAAATAAAATTATGCACTGCAGTTCTTCAGCAACATACAAAGGTTGTACAGGAAAGGTTTGTCATGCTGCATTGGCAGGAAGATGGATAAACTATCCAGTAGGAAATAGGTTCGTTATCTCTAATTTTTTATTACAGAGATAAGGAGAGAATAGATAGATTTGAGTATCAGAGTTAGAGACTAAGCAAGCGAATGATGTCACTTGGGGGATGATTAGGGAAGGTTTAAAAAAAAATCGAGAACCACCCCCTGGAATAACAAAGGGGGAAAGGAGGAGAAAGAGGCAGCATCAAAAAATGTGAATGGGATTAAGTATTACGAAAGGCTCATTCCAGAATCTCAAGGAATCTCAAGGAAAAGTAGGTAGTTGACTGTTAAAAGCAGCAGAAGAGTCCCTGGCAAGCAAGATGTCTTCAATGATTTGTGTAGGCAGTGTCAGGGAAGCAGATTCAACAAAGCAGTCACTCAAACAGGATCCAGAGGAGAAAAAGATATCTCCCCAGTACTTCCCTTCCCAGTTTTCTGGTAGTCTTTCCTCCAAATAAACAAACAGCAGGCATGGTTGCTCCTGTACATAGGAGGGAAATGAATACATTTTCCTTATGTTTTGTATTTGAATTCACTTTTGTGGTAATGCCCTAGTGGTTGGGTACCTCTGAGAAGTGTCGTGAACAAACAGCCCCTGAGACTGCGTGGTGGGTTTGTTACACTTTGGGAAGTTTAAAATAAAATTTACCCAGTGATGGGGAATTATTCTTTTAATGTGTTTCAAGGACTTATTCTTTTGTTGGATGACTGAGGTCACAAATCAAGAATAACAAGTGACGCTCTTATTAACAAGTAACACCTCTTTACAGGGCTTCACTATCTTTTGACTTGTTGAATTCTTTTGTGTCATGGGATAGTAGGAAAAAGATATCTTGGCTACTGGCGCTTCTGGTTTCAAGCACATTGGGTGCTGAGCTATTTCAAACCTGAGGGTTAAATCTTGATCCCTCTGAAATCAGTGGCAAAACTTCTATTCAGTAGGGATAGAATTTCACCGTGAATCTTATTTAGGTGCTTGTGTGGGTGCTGAGTGCTATAAAAGCTGGCCCTCTATGTTTTGCTTTTCAGATTTCTTCTGATCTACCAGTCAATGAATTGGTATCAACTGTGCCCATCAGTTTATCCTCTGTCAGCACCTTACATAAGTCTTCAGTTGGCACCTCCATGTCTAGATCTTTTCTGAGATAACAGCAACCTGGCTTAAGGAGGAAAGTATAATATGTTTCAACATGATTGGAGGGATGGAAGAGGGGAGGTATATTGTAATATTTATATAACAGGAATGTGACCAGGTAGTATCCCCAAAGTACATTACCTTCAGGTATAGCATGATCTTGCAGGTAGGCTACCGTCAGTTCCCTCTTGGTTCATTACAATAATTTGCTATCAGACTGGCCCCTATTAACTAAATCCTTTTGTTTCTGGGCCAACAGAGGGAAGCAAACATTGTTCCTGCTGCTAGTATCTTCTTTTTATGAGGAAGGAGGTAGCATATATAGCCTTCCTTCCCAGGACTCATTATGATTGGTGGGGAGAGAAGGGAGCTTTGCCCTGCCCTGAACTGCAAGGGTCCTGGTTCCAGGTTAATAAAGGTATGTCTACCAAGCGATTAACACCTGCAACTAGCCCTGGTCAGCTGACTCATGCTTACAGGGCTTGGGCTGTAAAATTGCTGTGAGAATGTCTGAGCTTGGATACAGCCAGGACTCTGGGAAACTTCCTGCTCACCGAGCCCAACTTTGGAGGGTCCCATAGCCCAGCTCCAGCCCAAGCCCGAATGTCTACACTGAAATTTTACAGCCATGAAGCCTGAGGCTTGTGATTAAGAATCAGCTGACCAGGGCCAATTGGAGATGTTTAATTGCTGGATAATTGCTGGATTAATACCCTAATGGAACAGTGGGATAAGTTTCCCCCCGCACGCTAATTATTCCCTGGGATCACTTCCTCGTCACCAGTATCTGTCTGTACTATTTCCTGGGCCCATGTGTTTCCCAAAATTCCCCAAACTTTACAGATCCATGCCATGAAACAGAGGTAGGCTGATCCTAGTCTTTACTACCTTCAAAGGGGACAGAACAAGGCATTTCTGCGTACTCCTTATTCACCCCCACTTTGTGAATCTCAAACAGTCTTTTCTTTTGTGACTAGAGAAATTATTGTAACTTTTTCAGAGGTCCAGTTAAAATCTTAATGTAAAACTGACTGTACTTTTATGTAACGGGATTTCTCTTCAAAGCTTGAAAAATTAATTGAAATTTGAATGTGCTGCCTTTCATTTCACCCTATGTAATTATTTTACCAACACAATAATCATTACATTAACATTCAACTAGTAATTACTTATAACCTACAAGGTCATATTGTATGATGGCAGATATGTCCAGGGGCATTAAGTCACATATTAATCCTGTTAATTTATTTACACTCTGACTGACTAAATGCTCTCACAACTACATTCTGAAGCCAAAAACAATAACTACGGTACTGTGAGCAGTTCTGTAGCTGCTAAATTATACTGCCTCTGTTAATAAGGCACATAACCAAGAACTGTCAATAGTGTAAGATTAAGTGACAGTAATTAGATTGTAACTTGTAAGTAAATACAATTACATCTGAGTTTTTACAAAGTAACATTTCCTAATACAGTCGTTACTTAAAAAGTTGCCATATTTATGAATTTTCAGCCTCTATCTGGAAGTTGTTTGGCCTCGGTTATTACTAGCTATTTAATGACAGACTGAAGCTTGTTGGCCAAGTTTTCAGCCCACTTTTATCTATATTTTGTAGACCATATAATCTTTTGAAAATAACAGCCTGGGCTATTCAAGGAATCTTTCCACATGAAGGTGTCCCTTTAACAGGCAGATATTATGATTTGATTTACCTACTGTGATGGAAGGGAGGGGAAAAAGAGCAGAATATCTGTGAGAAGTGTGGGCTGCTCTGATGATCATGAATATAGTGTTTGGGTCTTCTACTGCCAGGTGTGCTTCAAGTGGTAGTGGATATATCGCCCTGAAGATCAGTCCACTAGAGAAAGAGAGGAGACCCTTTCTACTAATCACTTACCGGGATCACTTAAGGGTCATTAAATGATTATGCCAAAGGCCATATCCTTAATGGCTGTAGCTTGTGGTGATCACCACAGCATGATCCAAGGGAGCTGCACTGTGGCCAGGTCTACACTAAAAAGTTAGATCACGTTAGCTATGTCATTCAAGGGTGTAAAAAATCCACACCACTGAATGATGTAATTAAGCCAAACTAGCTCCCGGCATAGTCAGCACTAGATCAATGGAAGAATTCTTCTGTCAACCTAGCTACTATCACCCTGAGATGTGGATTAAGTACAGCAATAGGAGAACCCTCCTGTTGCTGTAGCAAGTGTCTACACTGAGGTAAAACAGCAGTATTTCCAGTGAAGTAGCCCAAGAGACCCATGGAGCCTGGGAGCCCCAGTCATAGATCAGGACCCAATTATGCTAGGCTCTTTACAAAACACAGAACAAACAGTCTCTGCCCCAAAAACCTTACAATCTAAGTATAAGACAAGAGACAACAGATGGACAAGGTCAGCAGATGGGGAATAAAAGGAAACAATGAGCCAATACTAGTCATCATGATAGGCAGTGATACCAGCACACCAGTGTTAGCCTGGATAATCAATGCCCATTTGTGAGCAGCTGCAATGCAAAGCCCTACCCAAGTTACAGGTGCCGATTTCCCTGGTATGGCATATACAGGCTTCTATGTGCTGCAGTAAGTGGAATTGCTTTACGGTTCTCTCCCAGTGACTTCTGTGAGAAGTTGTGTCCTTCAGGGAACATAAGTAATTGTGGGAAGGCACTGGAGGCCTGTCAGCACTTGGATAATTTAGTTTGTGTCCTCATAGCAAAGTAGAGTAGGCCAAAAGTCCAGATCTATTGATGTTAATGAAATAGATAGTATTTCTGGAAAAAGTTTGTAAACAAGGGTTGGAGTTTGTTCATAAGCTGAGTCTGCTGAATCTGAAAATGGTGCTTATCAACCTGAATTTTGAACTTTAAGTAAAAAAACAAAATGGCTATCATTTGTAACTTCAAAAAATAAATAAAGGAGTGAAACACATGGAATGTATCCCAATTTGGAATACTGGGCTATCAGAAAATGCAGGGAGCAATTCTTGTTCAAGATCAAACTCTTTACTTCCTCTGGTCACAGGATGATACGCACTTGAATATTGTTGCTTTTGCAGTAAGGATGACATTTAAAATTCAGTAAACAAAGTACTTTTCAGGTATTTTTGATACGTGAAGGAGTTAAATACACAACTATGCGTTACACAAAGTATCAGATACAATATAATAGGATATAGCTGATTTCCATAAGTTCTCCTCTTTCAAAAATATAAATTAGCTAGTTATCATCCTGATTCACTAACCTAACCTAAAGCTGACTTTTAGTTAAAATGTAAGCAGTTTGAGTATTTATTTGTATATCTGTGCCATGGCATAAGCTACATACCAATAAATACATATTATTTATTCAATATCCATGTGGTAGTTAATATTTATTATTATTGTAATATATTCCATAGACGAAACATGGAGGCTGCCTTGCACCTGAAGATTCTCCCAACAGTATGTTATGAACAATGCATTATTTGCCAACAAATGAAAAAAAAAACATTTTTGCTTCTAGTGAACAGAGACTGGCTACAACACAAGGCAGAAACTCAGGTATTTCCAAAATATGGATACAATTGATAGAAGAATTCTATCTGCTCTTCAGTCTGAATGTAGGCAATCATTACTTTCACATAAAAAAGCTGTTACGCAATGTACACGTATAAAGGTAAAATTAGCAGAATTCATAAATTGATTTGAAGGAACTTTAATCAACTGGTAAGGGGGAACTCCAAACCTAGTCTTGTGTTACAATCACCAAAATCTCAATAGTGTTTTGGAGCAAGATCCCCACAGTGAAATGAAGTTTTTTCATTTTCTGCCAGGATGGAAGTTTCAAACAAGTACTTTCTTCAGGAACAACACTCACAATGAACAAATACTTGAGACATCATAATATGAACATGAGCTTAGTGTACTTGTAGTTGGTGTAAGTGACCTTATAGCTTCAGAAGGGAAATACCACACTAATCATTATAAATATTTCTTTAGAAAAGGAATAACAAAACCTAAGCATGAAATCACTCATAGTAGTACTGACTTGACATGGTCTGGCTTAGCCATGACTTAAACATTGTGCAGAAGAAGTCAGTATTTTGGAACTTTCACAGCAATGGAGTCATCATTTTCTTACAAATGAATGTGAAACAGCTCCCACAGTTTCATTTGAGAGTTGTATGGCAACCTTCAATAAAAACTTATTGTACATCTTGATGGTGCGTCCGAGTTCATTGTTTTATGTAATCAACCTCGTTTGGGGAGAGAACATTTATTAGTCCCTGTGAAATTCCATGACATATCTTTCTCTAAATTGTTAGCCAGTGCAGGAGAAGAAAATTTATCAACCATTCCAGTTTACAAAACTGAGATGGAAGATGAATTTCTCTCAATTGTATATGTAGCACTGAAATTACACTCACATGTAATTGCTCATCCTGGAGACCAGGGACTTAACATCAGTGAGGAAGAGATACTGTGGGCCAAAGACTATGTTTTTGCAACTCCTTTTGGCTTGTCAGTCTATCCTTGAAGAAGGCGCTCCAGAGTAGATACTTTTGCAACATCATGTTCTGTGCATGATGAGAAACAGGAAACATAAACAGTTACTTCTGAGAGCATTTCGCGCCCAAAAGATTAAATTCTGGCAACAATGTTTTAAAATTCTGCAAAATTCTGCAAATTGTATCTACCAAATGTGGAGGGTCCCAGCATGTCATTGGGGACCACTGGCTGCACCGAGGTGGAAGATCACTGTCCAACTCCTCCTCCTCCCCCCACCTCTGAGACACTGGATGCGGTTGTGAAAAGGCTTACATAAGTCACACATTATATTCCATAGAAACATATAGTCTTGACTGTTGATCAAGTACTCTTCCACATTCTGATGGAGCTAAAGTAGACTATAAAGCAGAATATAAAGATATTCTGATTCTATGCATAGGGAGTTTACACACATCAAAGAACTTCCTAAAAGGTCTGGAGCAACATACACAGGATGCTGGATTGGTGAGTGTGTGGACTGAAAGTGGAATTTTAGGTAGATGAACAATGGATAATGTACTTGCTGGTAAAAACTGTGCAAGAGCCACTTGTGCTTACAAGATCATTCAAACAGGAAATATGTTATTATCATAACATCTGTGCAACCTACAGTAAAATGACAAGAAGCTCTAAGAAAATCTGGATTTTGCAAAATCTGATGCTGCAGAAGATTACAATAACCTAGTGTTTATCCCATCATTGGCAAGTTTTCATGACAGGGGGCATCATTTTGAGTTGAACACCACAGATAATCAGCTGGTGGCAGAACATGGATGTGGTGTGTTTCCTCACACTCTTCACCAGAGTTCAACAGGATGAATGATGAGCTAAATCTGTATGTCTTCAAAAGAATGCCTCCGTTCTTTCACTGATATGACCACACAAATTATGTTAAATGGGATCTGTGTACTTAGCAGAATGAACCCATTTCCTCTGGTGTTACCTGAAGAGTTCCAAAGAGGCAATTGGGTTGTGAAATGTTCCAATTACAGATTAAATCAGGTAGATCAAGACCATGTCCAGAGTGGCTCAATGACACTGGTAAAAAGAGGAGGAGGAGGAATTACAGATATCAAAGCAAAGGCCTCCGCACTCAGCGGATGGGCTATTTCCTATAATCTGCTTGATTAAATTGCAGCCCAAACTAGAAAATTGTTCAGTCTTGAACTTTATGACTGAATAATGTGCAACAAATCCACACCAGCACAAAAGGTGCATGGTTATGTTGCTGAAGCCATTCAGAAAGCTTTGCTGAATGCAGAATTATTTGGCAGGAGCAACTGAATATCACTATGCTGTAGCATCAGAAATGCCACATTGGCATGCATGGGACCGGTAAATGCAAGGGGTGTATTGGCGCATATAGGAACTGTTAAATTATGCTTGTCTCAACAGCATGCAGGACATACAGAAACTATTTGTAGTAGAATAAAAACCATAGCCATTTACTATTTTTTAAAAAGTTTTACTTAAGTTTTGAACTCCAATTTAGAAGGTGAAATATTCAAAATTCAGGTTGGTAACTCCCCCGCCCCCAGTTCAGCATATTCAAGTTGTGAAAGATAACTTGTTTACCTATTTCCCCCCCAAAATTCCTCCTACATCTTATTTTATTGAAAGTGTGCCCCCCACCCCCTTTGGAGAGTTACAAGTCCAAGTGGAGGTGGAACCCAGGCTCTCTTTCCCCAGCCATACCAGCTAGTCCAGGTTCCATTTACCACTAAACTCAGGTGAAAGCTTTGTAGATAGAAGGGGGATTAGGGCAACAAACCAGTAAGAGACCAAGATAACTCTTCAGTGAAGACATGCCAAGGGATACACAGGAGGAACTGGGCTTGCTACGAGAATGTTATTTGGTTCTGTTGTGGTCCTAATTTATCTTGTAGTGAAGTGCAAGATTAAATCAGACCAAGTATGCATGTAGGCCGTTTGTTTTAAAATCCCCTTTTCACTGATACTTTATTCCAACTGCTAAAAAAAATACTTTGCTTTAAGAAGGCTGTTGCCCATCAGTGGTGGCAAGTTCCTGAATAGAAGAAATGCAGGCGCCCAAACCCCCATTGAACCTGAAGGATGATAAGGTCTTTGTATACGTGGGGTAGTGCATCTAAGGCCTATTCTATGGTATGGCACAACATGAAACAATGCTGTTTTCTTAACCTTGGTTAGCTAACTTGGTTTAAAATGCTGAAGACACAGCAACTCAGCTTTTAATTCAGATGAGCAGCTCAAGATCAACCCCAGGCTGCCTGATGGGTTAAAGCTTGAGTTAAAGATTAAGTTAAAAGCTGAGTTGCTGTGTCTTCAGCTGCTTTGTTTAACCCCAGTTAGTGAATCCAAATGTAAAAAAAAAAAAAAAAGCAGCTTTTTTTTTGTTGTGTAATCATATGCTAAAAAAGGAAGAAGCATGAGATTCCATTCCAAGACAGGTACAGGCAAGCAGCTGAGGGACTGCACTCAGAGAATCCAGAAAGGGGATGGATGGACAAATGGCCCCATAATTGTAACAAGTATTGGCTGATCATTCTTGTGGCAATAAAAGCTTTCCCTGGATAATGCATACCAGTGAACCAAGACCCAGAAACAGTAATGACTAAGGCAACTATATTATAGAGGATTAATACATGCATTGCCAGGGCATTCTGGTGGAATGTATTAAGGCATATCAGATCTGTGACCTTCTTTCCTTATATATTTAAATTCCTAGACTCACTCTCTTTTATTTCAATAGCCTTGAAACCATGAACACAAATACCTTTTACTCCATGCTACCACAGCTATGATAATGCAACTTGTTAGTGTAGACAATATAATGCAGCGTGTCTGGAAGCCAAAGTTTTAATTTGAAGGGGCAGAGGCTTCATCTGTATGATTGTCTGAATTCAAGGGAATAAAAAGAGATTGTTTTCTCCAGTACTGCTGTCTTCCAATTAAAATCCCCTGTACATTTCACTTCTACTGATTTGCCTCGTTCCATTACTGTCCATCAGCAATCTCACTATAAACAAATTATAATGAAGAAAAGGTTTTATGGGGCGCTTGACAGTTCCCCATGTTAACATAAGTTGTTCAATGTGCTAGACAGAGCACAAGGGGAAAGGTTAAACTGTTACCATCTGAAACCCTGAATTAGGGAGGGACACACTTATTTAGGAAAACAAAAATCAGACAGATGAGTACATCCCCTTCACTCAAATCTTATTTCAGTTTAGGATACATTTCACTTTCCTCTTTACCATGCTCATTCCCTCCCTAAAACTTTTCTATCTGCCCACTGTCCCTTTCCCACAGATTTACTTTAATAATCTGTGGCCCTTCAGTAGTTCCATGACTCCCTTCTGTTCCATGATCATCTGTATTTAGTGGCACCTAAAGGTTCATGTGTGATCAACACCCTATTGTGCAAGGTGCTGTACAAAACACATTGTAAGCTTTTAGTGCTAGGGAATGTTTCTTACAATCTAAATAGACAAGACAGGAGAAAGGAAGTATTATTCCCATTTTACAAATGGGGAATCTCAAGCACAAAGAAGAGCAACACTGGCAGTTTGTGGCAGAGCTGAACATATTAAACCAGATCTGCTTAGTACCAGGCCAGTGTCTTGACTGCAAGACCATCCTTCCTCAGTGCTAGAGCTAGCCCAGAAATGGAAATCCCTTCCCATGTTAATCCTGAAGGCCTCATCTGTTTTTATTCCTATGAATTCAGACAAAAAACTATTCTCAGTACAATATCTTAATTTACTTGAGAGCTCCACCTGTTAAACGCAAACCATAATTAGATGGTCTCAACATTTAAGATGTGTTCTTGTTTAGTTTTCCCACAGGAAGGGTCTCCAAAAAAGATTCACGTTTCGGAGAGGCAAAATGGAATTTGTTGGCTTCTCAGAAGCCCATCTGTGAAACTGAAAAGAGCTGCCAGCCCATCTGCTAAGCATCCCCACTCCCACCTCCAGAAGGCAGAGACCATGGTCACTCACCTTCCCTGCTCTGGCGCTGAGAGACATAGAGCTTGGGACACTCCGCCTTCCTGCCTCTTCCACTCTCCCAGCACCAGGAGCTGGAGAGGAAGAGGGCTCATTTTTACTTTCCTTTCCCTTTGCAATTAAAGATGAGTTTTCACAGAAACAGGAATTTTGGCACATTCTTGTTGATCACTCTTTGATGCACTATTTAAATGTAAGTATAAACTGGGGATATCAACCACAAAATACACTATCAGCCATAAACAGTACTTTGAGATCCTCAAAAGTAAGGCACTTATATACATGCAAACCAATTTACAAATATTAGTGAATTAAGCCTCACAACACCTAGGTGATGTAGGGATATATTAACCTTGATTTCTAGATGGAGAAACTGAGGGATAGCGAGAGTAACTGATATACTCAAAGGTCACATACATGCCTGCACAGAGTCAGGAACAGAATTCAGACTTCCAAGTGTCGAGCTTCAAATAGCCTGTGGAACTCACTGCCATAAGATATCATTGAGTCCAAGGATTTAGCAACATTCAAAAGGGACTAGACAAGAGTAACAAGAACATTCAGTTTTGATGGATAGGATTTGTTTAAAAAGTCATATACTCACTCTTCAGGGTCTGAGCCACATTCTAATGGTGATGTGGGGGTGGGGAGTAAAATATTCACACTGGAAATGTTATTCCAAAATTGCTCACTATTGGGTTTCTTGCACTTTCATCTGAAGTATCTGGTACCCAACATTGTTGGAAACATCATGATACCAGACTAGATGAACCCTTCTTCAGTGCTGACAATGCTATAATTATTTGAATTCATACTTCTCCTGTTATTGTAAGCATTACAATTAGGAAGTGAACTTCAGAAATTAGTCAAATGTAAATCTGAGGCCTATTTCCTTGTGCACACTAGTGAACTTCAATATCTGCTTTGGCGGCTCACAGGGAGAGGAACAGTCTGTCACACAGCCAGGATCTATACCTTGTAGGGCTTTCTAAATCAAATCTTGACTAGCACCCTGAAAGAAATGGGGAATTGATGCAATTATTGGAGAATGGAAGTAATATTTCCCCCATGATTTAACCTCTCTAACCAAAATGAGCAGCTGTATTTTGCACCAGCTGTTGTTCCCATGTTGTCTTGAGGTTACACCACAAACTGTGGATTGGGTTGCAATAATCTAGTCTAATAGTCAGATGGTAACAGTTGGAAAGAAAAGGTCACCAGAAGCTAGTCAAATGTAGATATCACAAGAAAACCCCAGCACTTTGGGGCACTCATGCCGCTTGTAATTCAGTACCAAGTAGGGACCCAGAAGCCCACCCATATGGCAAAGATCTTGGCAGAAGATTCCCCTCACTAAAGGGTCAGAGCAAATGCTGCCACCACCACAACTACCTTTCCCTATAGAGCTTTCCCCTAAGCCACTAACTTCACCTCCATCTTTTTGGGGATTAAGCTTCAACCTCCTTGCCTGCAGCCAAATCCCATTCTCAGACACTAGGAAAAAAAGAGACTCAAGAGACTCAACCTCTTCTGGATCAGATGAAAAATCAGGCTCAGTTGCATGTAATCTGTATTCTGAGAGCACTGAAGACTGGCCAGTGAGACTATCTCCACCAGCACCCTCAGATACAAAATATACATGAGGAGGCAATAAACCACAGCCTGGTAGAATCCCCTGTGAAGCATGCTGAGGCAGATGAACAATTGGTCTTCTCTGGGCCTTTTCTGTTTATTAGCAAGGAACAACAATATCAAAGGATCCTGAGTGAGCTAACAAGATCATCATGACAGCTGACCTTTGTCCATCACGAGCAGTTCAACCAATGAGACTAATGCGGTCTCTACGCCATACTGAAATCTCATCTGAGAGAGAGTGGAATAGATCCAGACTCTGATCTCATTAAATCAGTAAATCCACTGACCCCTCTGACACAACTCTGGGTTAAATAATGTAGCTAGGATCAGAAGCTAGCTAGTGTTAACAAAAGCAAGTAATAAGATGGTGATAGTTATCTCACTCATTGGTAATTGGTTTCAAGTTGTTCTTTTGTGCAGTTCCCTATTCAAGAGTTGAAATGTATTTGCATAAGAGAGAGAAGCAAAAAGCATCTTTACATAAGTTTTGCTAGGGTTTTAAGCTCCTAATGGAGATGACACCAGACTCTGTTGAAGGGGTTTCTTTATGCTGCACTTTTCTTCTGCACAATGATAACGTGAAGTTTTGAACTGTGGGGTGAATACTGAATAGTCACATCTTTTTCTTCATTTTTTTTTAAGGATGATGTTCATTCAATAGCATAACACCAAAGGGTATATAATTATAAAGGGTGAAAGAAGTTGCATTCAGATTACCCATGAGTCCAAATGCTTGGCTCTGTATAATTACTTTCAAATTATTTCTGTCAAACACACGTTATAGTTGAGTTAGTCATTTATATTTTTAAAAGAAAATTAGGGAAATCAAGAAAGGACTTATTCAGAATTTTTAATGAGACTAGTTCATTCTTTAAAAATAAGTCAAGGTTTTCAGACTGGAAATAAGATCAACAAATTAAATACAATGAATATTCTGGGAGAGAGATTTGCAAGTTAAAGGCTAGAATTCCAGCACACAAATGCATAGCATTACTCCTGATAGTTTTTGAAAATGATGACCTCAATACATAAAATTTGAGATAAAAATTGTTAAATCTTTGCATGTTTTCAAGTAATGTCCTTTGCTATGAATGCCTAGGTGAGATAGGGCAAGGCCGGGGCAGGCAGAGGAGGAGGTTTGATGGGAGGGAAGATAAAGGAACGGTCCTCTGTCAGACTGAGGGATATATTTGTTTTTAGAATTGTGGCTGTTTGAGATATGTAGAGGGGTTCGATGTTAGAACAGTCTTGGTGTTGTGGATTAGTGGTCAGTGTTAGAAGAGCCAATTAAATGTGCACTCTCTATGCAACTTAATACATTGCATCTGACCAGATATGTATTTTTGGCTATATAAACACACCCACACATCTACTTATAAGTGTGGTGGTGATAGACGTATATTCAATAACACAACTTTGGGGGGAAATAAAAGTTAATACAAATCTGCAGTTATCAGGAACTCTGCCCACTATCCATTTCCCCTTGGAATAGCTCACACTTTTTGGTATCAAAAAGATATTTTTACTGTTTTAAAGAGACCACTCAGTGCAACAAAAATAAGTCTACTTACAGAACTGCCAGCTGGGTACTTGTGGCTTTATTTCACTGCATCACAACAGTGTGGGGACAGGGGAAGGGGAACTCCCACTGATTAAACAGGAACTAAGGGAAGGTGAATAATGGTGCTATTTCATAAGACTCGGAGGTAATCCAGTGAACATTATCGTGGCCATTTTTCTACATTTAGGCCATATCTACACTATGGACCTGACAGCAGCACAGGACAGCTGCAGCTGCACCGCAGTAAGGTTTGTGTAGCCATTCTATGACAGCAACGAGCGCCGGTACATATATCAGCTCTCCCACCGACATAGTACTGTCCATATCGCCACTTTTGTCGGTGAAACTTGCAATGTTATGCGGGGTGTTTTTTTCACATCCCAACTGATAAAAAATGTGTTTCCAAAAGTGCTAGTGTAGACAAAACCTTAGTCTTTCCTAAATTTTGTGATTCCCTCTCATCCCTGCACATCCAAACTCATGGTAACTAGGACATCTGGAGTGAGAGTCTCAGCCGGGCTGCAGCTTCTGTATGTGGTGTAAAAGGGCTGCCGGAATGTAAAATGGCTCTAAAATCCTCCAGCTCTGGCTATGAGGGAACCCCCCCAGAGGCAGGGACTGATAAAGACAGTCATAGGCTGTTTTTCTAGGATTTTCATTCAAGCCCCATTGTGGGGATGTGTTGTTGGGTAGCCAGTAGGGTGCATCATTGTGGGAGTGTGCTGGGCCAGAGAGCACAGTCATGCTTAAAATCACCTTTAATCTTCATCCCCTGGGGTGTGACTTCTATGCTGTCTCTCTCTAAAATTATGACTACACTGCAGCGGGAGGTGTAATCTCCAGCTAGGGTACATATGCACATGGCAGCTTTGAAGTATCAGTGTACATGCAACAGCACCAGTGGCAGCATGGGTTAGCCAACCAAGTACTTATCTAGTGTCTCAGACACGATTATACTTCAGCGAGTAGCTCATTCCACCATCCACTCCATTGCAGCTGCCTTGCTATTTTTAGCTCACTAGCTCAGATCAAAGCTAGCTATGTTCGTCTACCAGGGTGACCAGATAGCAAGTGTGAAAAAATCAGGACACTTTCTTTTTTGGAGGTAGAGGGGTATGTAGCAGAACGAGGACTCACCCCTGTGGCACCTCCTGCTGGTCGTCCAGGAATTAGCTCGTCTTCAACACTGGAGCACCCTCTGCAGGCTGGTGTCCCACTGTCCGCTGCTGGCCCTGTATCCCTCCCGGACCATGGTGCCCTCTTCCCCGGGGTGCTGCACCCCTGCAGCACCCCAACAGTCTCACTGGGTCTCCCCTGCCTGGAGAACCCCCAATCCTTTGAGCCCCACCTTGCCTCAGTCTAGGCTACTGCCAGTCATCATCAAGCCCCCTTTCACTGGGGCCGACTGCAGTCTGTATAAGCCAATCATCATAAGCAAGGAGGATTTGGCCTGCTGCCTTTGCCTACACATGGGCTTTCCCCTGCAGCCCCAGTACCCCTTCTAGGCTTCAGACTAGGCCCTGCAGCCTGCGGAGTTGCCAGCCTGGAGCTCCCCAGCTCCTCTGGCCTTTCTCCTCAGCCCTGCTCCACTCCAGGTACCTTTTTAAGCTTCCCCAGCAGCCAGGCTAGTCTGCCTCTACAGCTAGAGGAGGAGACTCTGCCTGTGCACCAAACTCTGGGTCCTTATATCAGGGCCAGCTGGGCCCTAATTGACCCAGCCAACAGCTGTGGCTGCTCCGCCCCAGCTGCTTTCTCTTGCAGCCCTCTGCTGTGCTGCATTTCTCCCCAGCCCCAGTCTCTTCAGGGCTGCTTTTAACCCACTAAGGGCAGGAGCGGGGTGGTCACCTGCTACAGGATGTAATAGTTACCTATGTAAGACAAAGCCCTGAATGTTGTGACATTCCTGATAATACCGGGATGTCTGGTCACCCTAACATCTATCCAAGATATAAATTACACCTCCAGCTGCAGTATAGACATACTCTAAAGGGGCAGAGGAGCATTTCAACCCTACCCTGGAGTGATGAGCTATAACTCTTTGCAGGTGGGAGGGGGGCTTGGAGAGCATTGTCCCTTCCCATGTAAATGAACATTGCAAAGTCATGTTGTTAATAATCTTAAGCAAGGTGTGTGTTGTTTGTGTCTTTATATATAAATATGTGGCACACAGATTTTTTTTTCAACATGAGTATATATGAGAATGTATGTGTAGGGAGAATACATAAAACAACTTCTTTCTTTCCAATATTCTCTCTTTACTTACAAGTAACAACCTAGGCTTGAAGCATGAAGTTTCACATAAAAGCTGCTTGTCCAGTTATACTGAAAGAAGGACAGGAGACATTTGATTGGGTTTAATCAAGCTACAACTTTATTATTAGATATCTGGGACTACCCAGCAGATAAAAGTGTACAATGCTGGTAACTGCATGTTCATTCCATAATTACCCTGGGGGACTTCTGCTAGCTCCCCCTCTTTTTCCATCCAGGTGCTCCTAGCCAATCCATTGTTGGGACCTTACCATCCACCCCCAGGGCTATATTGTCTCCCTTCCGTACCAATCATAGGAATCTCCAACCGCCTACTCCATTCCATTCTTTTAGTGAACACCTCATTTTTAAGTCCTTTTCCAAGCCATTTATCTGGCCACTGTTTCTGATCTGCTAAGGAGATCATTTCCTTTTAGCTGATTAGACTGGTAAGACATGGTGGATATGCCTACAGAGAGGCATTTGTGATACAGCAATTTTCATCATAACATTTCACAATAATGCCATAATGTCAACCAGAATTAATAAATTGTACAGACAGATTACTAGATTTCATGATAATATCCAACATCCTCTTTATTAAGATGGGGAAACTGAGCAACATAAGTGAAGTTATTTGTCCAGTGACATTTGTTAAAAGTAGACTGGTTTTTTCTTATTTTTCTTTTTAAATTTTAAGGGTGAAAGAATGTGCTTTGCCTTTAAAAGGCATAGCACAGAACTCTCAGCCCAGAAGATGAATGAGGGTTAAGGTAACTTTAGGACATATTTGCCTCATCCCAATCCTTGACTGTTACAGGCCCCCAGCATTACTTACAACTGTGGTTCTTGACTAGCAGTATGCATACCTCTGGGGGTATGCAGAGGTCTTCCAGGGGGTACATCAACTTATCTAGATATTTGCTAGTTTTACAATAGGTTACATAAAAAGAACTAGCAAAGTCAGTACAAACTAAAATTTCATACAAACAATTACGTGTTTATACCGTTCTGTATCTTATACGGAAACATAAAGTGCATATGCATGTATTACACATGCATTTTATGTCATTTACTGTTGCATGCAAACATGTTAATGATGCTGAAGTTGTCATGCTGTGTATCTGGTTGCATTGTAAAAACTGATAGATTTTTAAAAGGAGCTGAAAGTGGTGATAGTGATGACAGTAAAAATGGTAAGAAATTGAAAATGACTGAAAAAGCAGTCAGTTCTGTGAGGAATATTTTGGTTTTGGATTCACACCTACAAATAGTGATCCACCTCAAGCTTTGTGTTTCCTTTGCTGAAAAACTCTACCAAGTAACAGTTTGAAGCCAGCGCCTCTGCAACAACATTTGAAAACAAAAATAACAAGGAGTCCAGTGGCACCTTGAAGACTAACTGATTTATTTGGGCATAAGCTTTCGTGGGTAAAAAAAAACCACTTCTTCAGATTCAACAAAACATAATGCCCTGTGAATGGGGATAAACCAGTAGAATTTTTTCAAAGAATGCTTTCTGAGTTCCAGATTTGCCAGGTTAAAATGAAAAAAAGATTCAACTATGTCTACAAAAGCACTTGAAGTTTAATATGTAGATCATTTGTCCCACATGACATCTGAGTTCAAGTCATATTTCCCCAACATTCAACACAACTCAGCTCAACTCAAGTGGCTAAGAAAACCATTCATTTGATCAGATATTAGCAGCCGTAACTTCTCTGCCAGTCAGCAAGAAAATCTTCTTGAGCTGCTCTCAGACTGTGGTCTGCAAATTATGTTTAATGACTTCACGCTAACCCAGTTCTGGTGTTTAGTACAGCAAGAGTACATTGACCTTGGGAACCATGCTTTGGATGTTCTGTTACCTTTTGGGTCAACACATCTTTGTGAAGTCTCATTTTCTGCTACGACTGACATCAAGACAAAGAGTAGAAATAGACTCAATGTGGAGAAAAATTTAATTGTTGCTGTTGCTTCGCTGCCTCTCAGAATGACAAGGCTCACAAGTGAAAAACAGACTCAAGTATCACACTAAATGCAACTACAATATGTATTTTCCAATCAATTTACTTTATAATTATAGACATGTCGCGCCTTATGCGAGGGTTCCGTTCCATGATTTCTGTGTAAAGCAGAAACCGCATATAGCCGAAACCCCATTGACTTCAATGGTGGGCGAAATCGCCCACTCTAAAGAAAGTTTTCATATTTTTATTTTTCCCTTGCTTTTTTTTGTTTTGGTCGACCGTGTAAAACAGAAATTGCACATATTAAATACGTGTAAGATGCAACAAGCCTGTATATGGTAAGAATGAGAAAGTAAGCAATTTTTTTCAGTAGCAGTGTGCCGTGACACTTTTGTATTTTTATGTCTGTACTTGTAAGCATGTAGATATTAAGTGTGGTGAAATTGGGGGCACAGAGACAAATCACAGACTCCTAAAAGGCTATCGTAGTCTGGAAAGGAGGAGAATCACTGGCTTAGAGAACCCACGGGCCATATTTAAGTTATAATGGGGCTGCTGTATGGACTGCAGCACTGCTCAGAATATCTGCAGCACTGGCTCCTAACCTCAGCTCCACTTATGGCATACTCCCTATGAAAGACTTGCAAAGTGGTTCTCAGAGGGAAGTCTTGCAACTATCTCTGTACTGCCTCCACAAGGGAGTCCTCCCCATGGTTAGATCCAGGGTTTTTAGGACCTGTTTGCCACTCCAGCCCTTTAGTCAGCTGTAAATGGCTATCACAAAAGGTGAGGATCTCACTCAAAATGTTTAAACAACCACTATTTTTCTTTTTGAGTGTGTCATTTCCTGCTTGGTATAAAACACCCACAACCAAATTTTTGGCAATGAAACCCTGAACCCAAACTGTATTTACAATTACAACAATGAAAAACCAGTTAAAATTAGAACCTTCTTAAAGTTCTCTCTGATCATCATAGCTCCTACATTGGTCTTTCCCTATCTCCTCTCATTCTCCATGCTCAGAGTAGCCTCATCATTTTTATTTATTTTGGTCTTTTCATGCATTTTAATCAGATTCTTATATAAGTAAATAAAAGCTTTGTAGAGAAAAAAATATATATAACAGACGTGACTGGAATGGATGGACCAAAGGCAACAAGAAGTACAGTATATTAGAAACTACATTCATTTTCCAGCTTTTTCTTTAGAAGAGTTTAGAGTGCTATATAATGACTTAGATAGCCATAGAATACACTTGCTCCATATATGAGTAGTGTGCAACTTAAAGTGTTCTGAAATACAAGACCATTATCAAACTATTTTAATGTAGACTTTCTTTCCTGCAGCCATTAACTCTAACTGCTGTGCACATGGCTTTCAGCCAGTTGTTAATATCCCATAGTTCAAGATCTTTCCATTATTCCTTATTTTTGGAGAAAATGAGATGAAATTGTCTACACAACTTTAGAGTGGATTCAAATTTTCTGAGTAACACTGCAGATATGAAAGCATTCAGACTCCCAGATAAACCACAAACGCTCTTTAGGAGGCCATTCAGATAGTTAACATAAGTGTTCTAATGGTCTGCTTAGTTTAATAGAATTCTTACAAGATACTTACTACAAGTTAATATAAAGGTTAGATTTTATGCACTCCTTATAATACAAGCCTTTAAGGTATAGTACTAGTCATTAAACGTTAAAAGGTCAGATCTTCAGCTGGTGTAAACTGACATAGCTACTTTGACTTCAAGCAACTTACTTTCTAGTGGTTGGTGAAAAGAGCCTCTGTGTATTTTTTTTCTCTCCTGTTTCTATATTGATGGAATCTATGACATTCTAACACATCACAGTTTCTTTCTGCCTTGTTCATGGAATTCAGTCATGGATGCATCTGACTGCTCTTCCTGCATAAGGTGGGCCCCTAGCTCATGATCCAAGGCCTCATTAAATCAACATAAATACTGCCACTGATTTAAGTAGATTTTGAATCAGTATCCTATCTCACTAGAATAGGTACTGGTATTGCAGTAGGCTTAGTTAAAGCATAATATTTTATAGTCAATAAATATACTGGTTTTGGCAATATTCCTTTAAGTTATTTGCATTATTTCACTGTCCATAGGCCTCAGCTGGAGTCAGGGCCTTATTATGCTAGGCATTGTATAAATACAGTCTCTGCCCTAAAGAATTTACAATCTAAATTGACAAAACAGATGAAGGAAGTACTATTATTAGAACCCTGCACAGATAACAAAAAATTGGATCTGCATCCAATCTGCATCTGCAACAATTAACTTGTATAAGACCCACAAACTGCACTCCACCTTTTATATGTATCTGCATGTGCACACACACCAGCATCCTATCTCGCTGTAGAGCCCTGGGCAGATACAAACATTTGCATCCACATACAAACCACAAAGATGGTAAACGATATGACTGCATCCACGTCCACAGATACAGATATCCACGGATATAAAGCAAATATCCAGGAATTGGCAGGGCTAACTGTTATCTCCATTTTATAGATTTGTAACCAAGGCTTTGAGAGATTGCATGATTCACTGAAGGTCACACAGGAAGTTTTAGGTAGAGCCAGAAACTGAACACAGATCTCTTGAGATCTACTTTCACTTCTTAACAAGATCGTCCTTCCTCTCATGCCAGGAAATGTCATTTTCCAGCAATTCTCTTAAGAGCCTCATGATTATAGTTAGATTTACAGTGAATTTTGTCAAATAGATTTTCATCATTTTAAATCTCCAAGGATCCTGCTTAACATTGTCAAGCAGGCATTTCAACTATTGCTTTTATTTTACGTGAATCAGGAATTAAGTCATCTTCTCTTAATTTATGTCCAGTATAAATAACTGCTATCATGCCATTCTTATTTAAGTTCAGTGTAAGCTTCCTCTTGTTCTCTATAAAATTTTCACAAGTCTTTCATTATATGTCTTTAGGATGGCAATAGGCTGTTCCATTGTCACAACAAACATCCCTATTGAAAAAGGAAACATTCTCCATTATAACCTCTGTGTGTTATAATGTTTTAAATATTTGAGACTATTCATTTGAATATTTTAGGAAGAAAACTGATTCACTTTTAACATTCATATGGTGCATTAAAAATCCTAACAATAGCTTGAATCCTCTAACCAAAATGCATGCCTTGCATTTAATAAGAACATTTTTTGCTCCTGAAAGCTTAGCTTCTACTTCAACAGTTTTCATGGCATGTTTTCATGCCTTAAGGTTTTACTGAAATCGCTGGAATCTGTGCATATCCATATTTTATTTGGCTTTTCCATTACAGCTACTGAACTAATAGTCGGAGTTTGCACCAACCTTTCAGTAGCTCTTAGCTTTCTGAAATGATCAAAGGTAAGATTTTGCTTTATCTGTTGGGGGGAAAAGTAGAATTCCTCTTGAGGGATGGATAATTGAAGTGACTGATTTGTCTGTCTAAATGTGCTATTCTCTCCAGAAAGCCTACACCTAGGATAGCATCTGAGATTTCTCCCTATAATTGCTCCTCTAAGCTTTATGTATGCAGTTTTATGGCCTTTACAGCAATGTCTTTAACTAACTTAATGGCTAAACCAGATTCTGATCTTACCATAGGCAGTATACCTACCGTTACTATTCGGAAATCTAAAAAGCAATACTAGTTTTCAAAATAAGTTACAACAACTGTCTGCACTATTTTCATGGCCTGAATACAAAGCAAGCGGTTTCTTTACAGTTTTATTAGCTATGCTATTATTTATTTTCTTTGGAAACTATGAGCCAGATTCTATTATGTGACTGAAATTCACTCAGAGCAAAGAAAGGACATGACTTCAAAGAGTTATGGCTCCCTGATCCCATGCCCCAGAATATGTTCGCTAGCCTGAAAACATGTAAAAGTTGGAGAGACCAGGACGTTTTGAGCAGAAAGTCCTGTAGCAATAGCAGGGATTGGAAAGAAGGGAAGGCCACCCACATCTCTCAAAACCTTTGCTCTGGTCATTTAGTTCATCCCTGCCACCTTAGGCTTTCCAGAAAAATATTTTATTGTATTTTATTCAGCTGATTTAAAATGTCTCAGGAGATGGGATTTTCATGACTTTGTATCACAACAGCATCCAGAAGCCCCAACCAAGATCGGGGTGCTGTACATACACATAGTAAGAGACAGTCCCTTGCCTAAAGAGTTCACCATCTAAACAGACAAAACAAAGGGTGGGAGGAATGAAGTATTAATAGCTCCATTTCATGGATGAGAAAATGAAGGCATAGACTAATCAAATATTTTGCCCACATTCACCGAGAAGTGCATGGCAGAAATGGCAACTGACTCAGAATCCAGGTTCAGTGCCTTAAAAACATGACTGTTCTTCCTCTCTATGATTAGTGTAAAATTACAAGATTCCTTGTAGGATTTACATATCACATTCTAAGGGCTCTACTCAGCACTCCATACCTCTCTTAAACTCAGTCAAATGGGAGTTTTTCCTGAGTAAAGTCTTAGCAGGGAGTGCTGAAAAGGGTCCAATATATATGATTATTAGGAATTCAGTCTACCATTTTCAGTCGCTTAATTTCTTATAACCTTCAAGTAATAGTAGACAGCTATAAAATGCATTAAATTTATAATGGTGTAGAACTGGCAGTATTGCCATTAAGTAAAAGATCCACTCCTTATATAGCCTGCTGCAGAACTGTGGTTGGCATGTAATAATTTATTTATATTGGACTGTCAGAGAGTAACTAGTGCCCTGTTTGTTTCTGCATATAACACCTTAAAGAACCTTTTAAATATATATAAAAATAACTATTTTTCTCCTAAATGCAAATATCTCCAAATGCTTATTCATACTAACTTTGATACTGTGAGGGATGGATATTAAGAATCTAAACTCTAGAACATGATTGATTGAATATATAGGATGCTTAGCAAGAGTGAATAAAGAGCATATACAATCATATCTGTGTATAATATTTCCTGACACAGCAAATGTGTTTTTTTTTATTTCTAGCTGCAGATATGAAGGAATGTAGTGTTTGTTCAATTAATGTCTATTTAATTCCATTCCACAACGTAACTTGTAGTTTAGAACCTTAGTCCTTTTTTTAAAGATTATCTATTCTTAACATATCTGCCCTTATGGGGATCAAGATGGAAGAAATAGCAAACATAGCCTAGAATGCACAAAACTAGAAATCTATGTCCATCAAAAATTTCTTGAACCGTTTTATATGAAATATTTCACTTCTTCCTCAGCCTAATTAAGTGAGATGCATCATTTATCATCATTGATTGTATCAACAATGTTTCCAAAATGATGGAATACCAGGACAAAAACAACTTGGGGATCATGCATCATCATCTTGGAAATTTGATTGAACCTTTAAAAATGAATAAAAGAATAGCAGCAATTAAAGGTTCTGTTCCCAAATGTTTTGTACAAGGTCACAACATTTTTCTTGCTCACAAAATGTATGTTCTTGCAAAACACTTGTGTGAATCTACATTTTTATGGATTAAAAATCAAGTGCAAGCATAGCACTACATTTAAAAACCTGTGGTAATTATTTAGACTGCTTGAAAAATTCATGATTTAAATCAGTCTAAAAAATTAGTCCACTGATGCATGAGGACACAACTCTAATGACTTCTCTGGAATTGCACCCATTTTCATCAGTGAATAATTTGCCCAATTGAGTCTAAATTGAGATATGCAAATGTTTCTAGGTTTGCTTCAAATTGTGTGTGTCAGAAGTAGTTTACGGACATTTTTGCTTAGGTTTTGCCAGAACAGGAACTTGGACCAATGAACATATTGGAAAATACCATGTGATTTGTCTCCTGGATTTTTCCAGGAATACATTTCAAACTCAAAATTCACCAATGAACAGCAGTTTCAAAATGTTCATGGTTAGTTTTGATAAAGTTACACTTGACAAAAAAATGGAAAATAGCTTTTCCAGACTTAAGCATGTCACAATTTATGGCCAAATATCTTCCTGTGATGATTTTGAGCTTGCTATTTCCCCTTTTCAATTGTATAAAGAATTAAAGACAATGTAAGTTAGGACCTAAATACCTTGGAGTATTTGGTCTGTTCCTGTAGTGTAAGGTCACAATATAACACTCCTAAAAACCTTCACTGGTGAAGTCTGTGGAACTCAGGAGACCATACAACAGGATTTGATTTTAGCTTCAGGGCCATAATATTTTTCTATCAAATATGTCACCTAGAGGAATATTGTGACTAATGTATATTGATCAGAATTCCTTCATTAAAGCAGAAGAACAAATATATCAATATTGTGTTAGAATAATATCTCCCAGCAGTCAGGTCAACTTAAGGGTTTCAAAGGGCAGCATGCATTTTGCAACATGCAGTATAAAAATTAAATTATTTAAAATATTTGTATAAAAAGCAAAGTACAAAGTTATAGGAATCATCCAGTTTAAACCAAGTGTTTACATTAAGTGACGGTTCATATTTGAAAATATTCAAGTGCCGTACAAATTTTATTTCTTTAAAGAAAATGTAATTTTTTTTATTGTCAGGATGATTGTTATTCCTATTTTCAAAACAAGAATGATTAATAAGAGTATTTTACTCTAATGCCGTCTGTAAAATTTTGTAGGCAACATTTGTTTCTATTTTGTCTGGTTGTATCACATTTCCATATTACTATGTGCCTCTGCAGGAAGCTTCATATAATGGCAGTGCTTGAAAGGTTAATGGCATTCATTGCACTCCTAATCTATTCTTTCAACCACTGATTAGCATTGAAATTGATTCCAAGCTTTTTGTGGCTGAAATGACATTAATCTAGTCTTTGCTGTTAAAAATGTAACACCTATTTCATGTTACCAGGTGATAACACATTATTAATTTGATGGCTTCCATTGTTCCCTCTTCTGTAGAACACCTAAAAGTTTGAATGTTGGTCAAAAATACACATTCCATTCATAGGGGAAGAAAGCTACAGCACCAGACATCAAAGCACATTTGAAATGTACATTGGGACTAATATTTGTGAATGGCAGGTGCCAACAGAATCAAAGAATATCAGGAGGTCATCTAATCCAACCCCCTGCTCAAAGCAGGACCAATCCCCAATTAAACCATCCCAGCCAGGGCTTTGTCAAGCCTGACCTTAAAAACCTCTAAGGAAGGAGATTCCACAGTTCCCTAGGTAACCCATTCCCGTGCTTCACCACCCTCCTCGTGAAACAGTTTTTCCTAATATCGAACCTAAACCTCCCCACTGCAACTTAAGACCATTACTCCTTGTTCTGTCATCTGGTACCACTGAGAACAGTCTAGATCCATCCTCTTTGGAACCCCCTTTCAGGTAGTTGAAAGAAGCTATCAACTCCCCCCTCAATCTTCTTTTCTGTAGACTAAACAATCCCAGTTCCCTCAATCTCTCCTCATAAGTCTTATGCTCCAGCCCCCTAATCGTTTTTGTTGCCCTCCGCTGGACTCTTTCCAATTTTTCCACACCTTTCTTGTAGTGTGGGCCCCAAAACTGGATACAGTACTCCAGATGAGGCCTCACCAATGTTGAACAGAGGGGAACAATCATGTCCCTCTATCTGCTGGCAATGCCCTTACTTATACAGCCCAAAATGCCATTATCCTTCTTGGCAACAAGGGCACACTGTTGACTCATGTCCAGCTTCTCATCCACTGTAACCCCTAGGTCCTTTTCTGCAGAATTGCTGACTAGCCATTCGGTCCCTAGTCTGCAGCAGTGCATGGGATTCTTCCGTCCTAAGTGCAGGACTCTGCACTTTTCCTTATTGAACCTCATCAGATTTATTTTGACCCAATCCTCCAATTTGTCTAGGTCCCTCTGTACCCTATCCCTACCCTCCAATGTATCTACCACTCCTCCCAGTTTAGTGTCATCTGCAAACTTGCTGAGGGTGCAGGTCACGCCATCCTCCAGATCATTGATAAAGATATTGAACAAAACCGGCCCCAGGACCGACCTTTGGGGCACTCCGCTTGATACCGGCTGCCAACTAGACATGGAGCCATTGATCACTACCCATTGAGCCCGACAATCCAGCCATCTTTCTATTCACCTTATGGTCCATTCATCCATCCCATACATCTTTAACTTGCTGGCAAGAATACTGTGGGAGACCGCATCAAAAGCTTTGCTATAGTCAAGGAATAATACATTCACTGCTTTCCCCTCATCCACAGAGCCAGTTATCTCATCATAGAAGGCAATTAGATTATTCAGGAATTACTTGCCCTTGGTGAATCCATGCTGACTGTTCCTGATCACTTTTCTGTCCTCTAAGTGCTTCAGAATAAGGATGGGTGCCAGCATTACATTTTGTCCAAGTGGACACAACACTACAGCTCAGCAACAAATAAAACTATTCCAAAAGACAACCTATTCCAGTCACAGTGAAGGATGAAAACAGAAGCCACTCTGAACTGCCACTAACCTGTCTCCATATTGCTGCTCAGATCCCAAAGTCTCCCTCCTAAATCTCACCAACTTGCTTAAACCCAAAGGCCATATGCACAATTCCCAGGCCTTTAGCATCATACAACACACTGGCCAAGAAAACATCAAACCTCACTGTGGAATCTTAAGCCTCTCTGTGAAAAGAAGCACAGAAGGTGAGTTTGATGACTAATTCACAGGAAAAGGAATCTGGATGAGCTCCCCTCTCTGGTCAGTCACCAGGCTGCTGTATGGGACCCAGACTTTAGATTTTATATATGTTTAAGCATACTAAGTCTGACATTTCACACACACATTTGGGGTACAGACTGCAAAGCTGGTACTCATTCTTGGGATCTGAGCCCCTCCTAAGGTCCAGTTGCCCTGTGCCTCAAGGTCAGTGTGGACCCACCAAGTCCTCCCAATAGCTCACACATGTCTTCTCCGGAGCTACACCTTCATGAGTACCCTGCTTTATCATTTAACTCTTTGACAGTTAAAAGTAGAAGGCACACAGGCTTTGAAAAAGAATTTCTAAACTAATCATCTTTTACTCATAGATGATGCACAAGAGGTATACAGATCTATGGAAAAACAAACAACTCTGACCCTCCCTCACTTTTCTCACCCTTCTGTAAGTCCTTTGTATCTTAGGCAGTATCCTCCTTGGTGTCCAGGATCATTCGGAATACCCTCTCCTCATGTTCTGTCTTGTCTTCGGTTCTTGTCTCTCCTCTCCTTGCTAGAGAGAGTCTGCCTCCAGTATTTCCTCAGGGTTTTTACATTCTCCAATCCTCTGTGTTTGTTACAGTGGATCAGAGACATTTCTAAGTTGATAATGTTTGGCCAATAATATCCATTTTCCTACTAAGGCCCTGGCTCTGCCCTATGCTGGGAACAGTTTGGCCCCTTGGATTTGAACAAAACCAGCAAAGGTCTTGAGATCTGTATTGTTTAGCTAAGTATCCAGTGATCGGTCTATATAGAATCAGTGTCTGCCTTTCTGCAGATGTGTAAACCCCCACCCAGGACTAATATAACTGTTGGTATCAATGTAGCAGACATCATGATAGTAATCAAATAGTCAAAGATGTATATTATATTAATAAAAAATACAAGTATCATCTATGTTCATCACAGGTATTAGCCCATCTATCAATCTCTGAGACAGTGGGAGACCTAACTATTCCCTGCTAAAGGGAAATCTCACCATTGCTTTCAGGACAGAACACTACAGACACACAAGCCTCGGGCTAGCTAGCATACTCCACCAGCCAATGGTTTGCAAGACATCAGTCCAAGACAATATGCCAGTGCTGAAAAGATAAGATCCCTTGACCAAGAGCTGTTTCCCATATACTCATATACAGGGCAGTCATTGAAAAGGTCCACATGCTTCAATTTGGTCCCTAGACGAATGAATAAAATCTTATCACCAGGATATAGTCTTTCCATGACTGTTTCACCATCACTGGTGACAGCAGTTTCACCATCTTATGACAGCAGCATGAACCATTCCAACGTGGTCACTGGAAAAACTGCCTCCATGCACTTCTGCTTCACCAGGATGAGCGGTTCAGTCCACTTGTCAGCATCACATTGTTGCCTTCCTGAAATGGCAACAATTTTTGATAGCGACAGAATGCCAATTGTTATTGACCTAGCATTCTGATCATTTAAGAATTAATTAGCTCCACTAGGAGAGGTCTGATGGAGCAGAGTACTTTATTGTCTAAACAGATTGGGGGTTGATGAGTTAAGGAGCTAATTGTCCAAACAGCTGGGGAGACTAGTCAAAGACACATGAGGGAAGTGCAAAGGAAAGAGGGGCTAGCAGAGCCAATAGGACGCTAGGTCTCTGGCTAGTGAGATTGCTCCTCCCCTTCTCAAAATGGATGAGAGCTGAAGGACTAGTCAGAAGTGCTATACATGGATTATGATGGGGACTTGGTGGTGGTAACATTAATAAAAATCACAGAGGGAATTAAATGCAAAAAACATCCAAGGCTGGAAGTCCAAGGTGAGAGAGGAGCCTGCAAAAGTATTTTCAAACTGTCTCAAAAATTAAGGGCTGAACCACAAGAGTTGCACATTCTCAGGCAAAATCCTGAGATCTATATCAAATCACTTGATAGAGTGATTTGTGTACAACCTCTGGCCAAAGCTTCAGTTTGAAATCCTCTTCTGCCAGTATGAAAATATATTTGAAAACAGCCATAGATTTGATATAAACAATTGCTACCCAACTGTCCTGCAATCCAGCACTGACTGTACTTCCTGAGACCTTTTGGCTCATAATCCTCAAACTACAAAGGATCTGCATGGGAATAGTTGAAGGTGGGAATTTCTCTCATTATAAGGTTCTCTCTTTTAATAATCTATTGGATGCAGGGCTATTGCAGCACCTTAGTTACCAAATACTTTAAATGCCAAATATAAGTACTCCTTGATCTAACAGTTTTAAAATCCTAGGTCTCATAAATGGTTTTTATATAAGTAAGTGGAATATACATTAATACCACCATTTGCAAGCAAATTTTCACCTTTGCTTTTGTAAGCGACACAATACTTTAAAAAGAAACAAAACACAATAATATTGTACTCAGTCTTTCATTCTACCCTCTGTGATAGAGGAGGGTCAGGGAGCTGCTATAGAGTGCTTGAGGGGAGATATGTAAGCTCAGAGCTAATTGAGGTGTGGCTCCCTGTGGACTAGGGAAGCTGGCGGCAGATTGAATGGAACACCTGCAATCAATTAAGGCCCTGTTAAGAACCTAATAAAATCCCCTGCTTCAGGCAGACAGGGGAGGAGGATAGGAGTTTGGAGCAGTGAGCAGTTTGGAGGAGTTGGAATAGTGAGCAGTTGGAGCAGTGAGCAGTTGGAGGAGAGTTTGGAACCAAGACCACCCAGACCCTAGGTAAAGAGACACCTGACTTATATAGAGAGAGGGCAGGAAGCCCCATAAACTGAAGGATAGGAGAGGGAAGTAGCCCAGGGGAAGGAATAGCTAATTCAGGTGGTTTACCGCTATCCTCAAGGCCCCTGGGCCGGGACCCGGAGTAGAGGGCGGGCCCAGGTCCCTCCCTCTCCTCTCCCTCTCCTCTAGGATACTAGTGGGGCAGTTAATACCCTGTTCAGGGGCAAGAAATGGCTCCCTGCCCGCCACAAGAAGAGAAAGCGCGGACCCATCATAATAGTGCCAGCAATTTGCCACACCTCATACAAAACATTACAACAAATTAGCCTGCTATTAAACAAATTTAATTTATTTTACTCACTTAAAGTCTTCTACAGAGAGGCTTTCTAGTGAAAATATGTGAGCTGCTTCTCTCACAGCAGAGATACCTCAGTCCACCTAAACAGACATATAATTCAGCAACTATAACCATCTTAAAATGAACTCATTATTTATGTTTAGTTAGGGTAGATTAAAATTATTTTAGTTCAGGATATTCTGTGTTGTGGAAATTAAACCACATGCGTTGTGTTTATCAGAAATATCTGAGGCCTTTATTAAGTATACCACAAAATACAATTGCATGCAAGAGGTGGCAAGTTCTGGACTGTCCAAAGACTGCCGAGGAGTTGCCCAACAGACCAAAGGATTCTATCCCTATTTATGCAATAAAACACACACAATAATGACTCAAGCAAACTTCCGTTATGACACTTCCTATGGAACAAACAAGCTAGTGACTAAAAGGAAATTTTGCATGCAACGATGATGTGTAAGACCTTGTGAGGCCTTGCGGTTAGCGGTGACCAAAGGTTGGCATTTAGCAATCTACTTTCACCCCCACCCCTTACCCCCAACCTCCTTGCATTAGACCTAGAAAAGCAGAAGTGTACAAAGATCAAACAAAAACCTTAGTCATAAAACTTTCCTTTAACATTTGTTGAGGCCCTTATAGCCTTCATAAGTCTGAATAAATTTTGGTCAAGCCTTAGGCTAGCTATTCTTTTCTCTGTCAATTCACCCCTTTGGAGGTTATTTAGCTCCACAAAATTGGCCTAGGCTTGAATATTTATAAGCTTGTTTATTTCCTTCTCTTCTTCCCTGTTCCTATTCTTATAAACTTTGCTTTGCATATACAGGAACCTTATATATACCTTTTCTTTGGACTTAGGATATGTTGTGTACTTCAGCTTGTAAGCTAGAAATAGCATCACTGTTGCATTTCCCAGTAGTTCCATGGCAGCCGAAACGTTAACGGTGGCCTTTTTAAATTCACTGATCCCCAGCCAAGGGAATATCGCTCTTAGAACCTGATGTAACTTAATGGGGTGCTTGACCAGGGGATTTCTATCTCTTCCCCAGCAGATAGGACAGCTTTTATTTTTAACCGGGGAGGTTAAGATAGGGGCTGCAAGGGGGCTGGTGACCTTTTGTGCAAAAAAATATCATGCAAATTTAGCAATAGCAATAATAGCATGATTACACACATAAACCAGATGGAGGGCATAAGCCATTCGCACACCATGGCTGATTCTCGTGTTCTGGCAGCCAACTCAGTCATGGTTGCAGGGTGCCAGTAGGCACTAGGCTCTCTACTGGTCTTTTAAAGGCGTTATTATGGCCTTATGACCCTTGTGTCTTCTTTACCAGTGGCCAAAGCTTAGCTGGCAGTTAAGGCAGATCACAGGAGTCCAGTTCTTTTTGTTTCCTGAGGTTATACGTAGACTTCTTCTCCAGGTCATGGGAGGATTTACTTAAACTTTCACCCTGGTTGCTTTCGGAAGCCTTTGCTGGTTGGAAGTCCACAGCCTTGGGGTCCAGGAGCGGTGCTGTTTTTTTTTTTTTCTTTTTGCAGTGGGAGGCGCGGATCCAACTAGTAAGTCCTTTGCACTTGGCCGCTGTGTGGGTAGATAGCAGAACCTGGTAGCATCCCTTCCAGTGACGCTCCAGGGAGGTCTTCCTCTGGTGCACCTTAATGTGGACCCAATTTCCAGGTTGCAGAGGGTGACACGGGGCATCAACAGGTTCAGGCAGTGCACTTTGTACTTGTGAGTGAATGGACCTAACACAGGGTTTCTCAAACTTGGGATCGCGACCCCCCTGGGGGTCGCCAAGCGCTTCCAGGAGGGTTGCGAGCTCCTGGCACTGCTTAAGAGCCGCCGAATGAATTACTTTTGCATTCGGCGGCTTTTCGGCAGACATACCGAGCTATTTTGGGAGCATGTCTGCCAAAAATAGCCACCGAATGCGGAAGTAATTCATTCAGCGGCTTTTTGGCGGACATACAAGGGTTCGCCACAGCAGCCGAGGAAGGAAAAATGGGTTGCGGTTCTCAAAAGTTTGATTAATTTTTTTTCAGTATTCTAGAACAATGTCATCACTGAGTTGTAGATCTAATTGATGAGGGGATAAAGGAGGGACTACTGGCATCCTCATTGGTCTTGTCATGAGGATTTTGTGTGGGGATAGGCCATGCTTGCGTGCGGGTGTACTTCTCATTTGCATGAGAGCTAAAGGCAAGGCATCTGGCCACTTCAGACTGGAATCTGTACAGATTTTAGAGAGCTTATTTTTCAGTTCCCCGTTCTTGCGTTCTACCACCCCAGCACTTTGTGGGTGGTGAGCACAGTGAAAGCGTTGTGTAATGTTTAAGGCAGTGCAAATTTGTTGCATAATTTGGCCTGTAAAATGAGGACCTTAATTACTATTGATAGAAACAGGTAGGCCAAATCTATTTTGACTAAATTGTTCTTGTTCCAACAGAACTTTCAGAGTTTGGAACAATTGCTATAAAATATTCCTGGAACCAACGTGAGACAAAAACTAATATAATTCAGTTTTCAAAATATGACCCCGATTCAAAAAAGCATACCTGTCCAGCAATGGCATTTCATCAAGTGCTTAATGTTCAATACATAATTAAGTAACTTAAGCACATGCTTAAAGTTCATAGATTTTTATGGCCAGAAGGAACTATTATGATGATTTATACTGTTTTGCATAGGCCATAAAACCTAAACCACTAATTTCTACATCAAACCCATAACTACTCTTTGAGCTACAGTATAGACATTTTAGACAGACATTATGTCCTGAGTTTAAGACCTCGGATGACGGAGAATACACCACACACCTAAGCTGTTTCAGTGGTTAAGCACATGGCTTATGTGCTTTCTTGAACCAGGGCCTATAGCTATAAAGAAGACTGGTAAGAGATAAAACACTTTACCTGCAAAAAAATCAGGTCAAGTGTTTGTTATTCAGATGAACTACTTGAAAAAGACTGAGCATGTCAGTGTTGTCAGTAGGAACACATTTTATTTAGCCTCTACCTGTAATTCAAGTGGTTTCATAAGACAGATATGTGTTCACCTTGAAAATAAAATAAGAAATGATTGGAATGCTACAGAAGCCTTTGTAAATACAACTTTGTTTCCTGACAGTATTTCTGACACTTTGAAGGTTAAAATAATGACACGGTGTAACATGCGGCAATCTTAAAATAAGTAAAATAATAAAAAGTAAGAAGAGAACACAGTAAAGAAGTCTGTGTGCCATAAAACATGGAGGAGGACTGCATAAAACAGTCAAACACTAGGAATTTTACAAAAAATAGAGCCTTAGAAAAATCTAAATAACAACTGTATTTTAAAAAGGAAACAGATGACAGAAATTAAAAGCACTGTGCTGTTAAACAAATGAAACAACTGGGAGTACCATGTACTGATACAGCATGGCATGGGTAGAGAGAGAAAAAGTTTGTAATTTACAATAGTACACAGCACAGATCTGAAAGGGGGAAAATATTAAAAAATAATCCAAGAGCAAGTGTGTATTATTGTGAGAAAAAAAGGGGGAAACTATGGAGTATTTGCATATTTAAACATCTGTATGTAGAAAAGTCAGACTAGTACAAATATCAAGTTAATCAGAGTTTTAATTATGAAGAATGAGCTAAAAAAAACTCATCAAGATTACAGGTCACTATAAGTACATTCAGATAATCTGAGCACAGTACTGCAGTCCATCACAAGGACAAGTCTTCCACAGATTACAATGGAAATTTGCCTGTGTAAGAACTGCAGGATAGCATGAGAAATCGAATGATTCAAAACGAGTAAAAAGATAAGTCTCTAAGTGCCATTATTATCTATGATATAGAGTAAAAGTGAAGTCTTTGCATAAAATATTCAGAATGCAGAAGATTAGTAGAAAAGTGCTAGAGGATCCCTGTCATTTAATAATGAGACCCAGTTATTTGTATAATTAAATATGAGGAATAAAAAGACTAATGGCAGAATTCAAGAAGTTAGTCTGGGTGCATCAGTATGAGGAATTGGAACAGATTTCGAAAAGACAAATGCAAGTACCTCACAGAATCAGAGTGATAATTTGCTAATGTAAAAAGATCAGTCTTGTTAGGAACATAAGAATTGTCATATAGGATCATACCAGTTGTTAGTATACTCCAGTCATTTCCCTTCCTCGCCAACAGTGGCTTGTATCAGCAGCTTCAGAAGAAACCCCGTGGAAGTTAGTTATGGACTAACTGACCAAAGGATAGTCTCCATTAGTTAGAGGTTGACTTATGTCCTGAAACATGAAGATTTATATCCATTCAAAAATTCTCTTTTTAATCTTTACTAACTTCTATCTACTCTGGATGTTCTCACTATCCACATAAATGTTGGACACTCTTTTTAAACTCCTGGCCAGATTTTCAAAGGAATTTAGGCTCCTGAATATGCAGGACAGCATTTTTTCAAATACTACCAAGCATCTAAGCAGATAATTGCCTAATTCCCATTGATGCTTTCAAAAATTCCACTAGGCATCTATTTGCATCTCAAGGCACCTAAAGACTTTTAAAATGTGGACCTCAGTGATATCCTGTTGCAATGAATTCCATGAGCTACCTGTCAATTTTGTAAAAAAAATATTTCTTTTTATTAATTTAAAATTTGCTGCCTTTCAGCTTCACTGAACATTTCCTTGTTGTAGCAGAAGATTGGAAACTTTTATATTCACCCTATCTTCCAATGCCATTCATTGTTTTGGCTTCCTTTATTACCTTCGTTCTAGAATAAACAATTCCAGTCTTTTCAATCCCCCTTCATACAGACATTTTCCATGCCTCTACTCATTCTCCTCACCAATTTCTGTGCCCCCTCTATTCTCTTAAATCCTTTTTTAGATGTTCAGCATATTAAAATACACTACAACATGAAAAGCAAATTTTGAAATCTATTTGTTAAGTCCTCAAGGAAAACTCCTACTAAAGTCAATGGGCCACATTTTCTCACCTGAATTGGTGCAACCGTATTTTATTCATTGGAACCATACTGAATTTGGTGCTATGCATCTCAATGTGAATATTAAAAATAAAAATGGCACTGTAAATCACACTGACAAAAGGACTATGAGCTCTCATAACAACTCATACAACTAAAATATAATTCACCCTTTTAAATTAAAATAACAGAAAAAAATTGCTTTGCTATTTACTCTTGGATTTTTTTTTATTCAACATACCTCTTGCTTTTTTAATGCATACGTTTTTTCTACATAAAAGTGTGTAAGATGAAAGCTACACCATAAGTAACATATGTAACAGTGCCAAAATATTTTAGGTCCTCAGCTGGATTTCCATGAAATATTCTGAGTCAGAAAAATCCTTGGCATTGTGCAAAAACACAATTAATTTAATGAGGAGAGAGCTGGAAACATTTAATCAGAGAAAAAAAAAGCAACAGTTAAATTTAGCTCTGGGGAAAAATACTATTTCAAAACTACCACATTAGTCCACGCAGACATGTAAGCACAGTTCTTTTTTTATTATTATTATTCCTGTTCATTACAAACCCACAAACAAGATATTTTTCCCCAAAATTTATACAGAAGACTACTTTAATGTCATACAGGACTAGTGCTGTACTAGTAAGAATAGACAGGGAATGCTTTCGTTGTTAAAAGCTATTTTACCTACGCTGCTAAAGCGATACATTCAGGAAGAAGACACTTGATGATGAACAAAGTAAGGGCCAAGTTCTACAAATATTCTACAGACATCTCCTACTGTTCTCAATGGGACTTCTACATATTAAGGCCCTAATCCTGCAAAATTTAGCATCTACTTAATGCGACTTGTTGCACATACAGGATCACACACATACCCAGACGTTTGCAAGATTAGGTCCTAAAGACTTGCAGAATTATGTCTTAACTGACACAAGTATTTTGCATGGGTATCCTCTATACAGCTGTAATTGATCTTTTTTAAAAAGAAAACTTTTGTTGTTTACAAGACAATCTCATCGAGACTGAGAAAGCTCTCCGTTCATTATAATGAGTATGAAAAGTTGACTGTCAACGTCAATAGAAGGTGACTGAAAAATTCTTCCAGATGTAGAAGTTAGAGGATAGAGCACTTTTAAGATTATCCAAAGTCTTGTCATTGTCAGATAACAGACCACTTGTCTCTTGAGGTGTGAAAGAGAAACAGTGAACCATGAGGGAAAGGAAAGAGAACATCACAGGATGAAAATATCATAGTCAGCTCTAACACCACATTTTAATTGCTTTTGATTCTTGTTAAGTCTGGAGATATTTCAGAAGCTTTAAATTTAGGATCTAAGTGTGTAGGTAAAAGGTAACATTTTGACATCTTACATTTCTGATCTCTTTTGACACAGGTTTTCCAGTTATCTCTGAAGGGCATCCGCTACTGATATTTTTTTTTTTGAGGGGGGAATTGTTTTTTAGCAGATGGTACTTTAGAAATCAGATAAGATGATGACCTGGTTCTGAGTAAAAGGTGATATCCTACGAGGCTGTTGCAAAGGGAATGAATATTAGGCAGATGTTTTCCATTATCACCCACAGTTAAGGTGCTACAGTAACATTACTTTATCACCAATCAATAGTCAAAGAAAGCAGTAATTAGACACAGTTTGCTTCTTTTTTAATAGACATTGAAGCATGTAAAATAGGATTAATGCCACCTTCTGAAAATATTATTTTCACCTATTAATGTTGAAAACTGTTTATTTGCTAAAAATGATTAAATATGCATCTGGCTTTGTTACATGTCTATTTTAGTTAATCACTTGAGTTTATATAACAGAAAAAAATACAGCAGTTGACAATTAGACCACATGACCCTTAAACAATTTTTTAACAAAAATACTGCTTAGCTGAACCCTACGTGCAACTTCAAGATCAACAATCTACTAGCAATGCAGCACCAATGAAGAAAATAGGGATGCCAGGGGTGCTGTTTTAGAGTGTGTTTCAAGTGACCTTTTCATTCATTTTGGTAGTCTAGACTTTGGGGCCTCACTTTCAAAGTCCAAGACATCACTGGACACTGTGGAGTAATCAACATTTTTGAAAATAAGGCCACTTATTCAAATGCCAGGTCTTGATTTAGAGGTTTTCTTTTAGACTCCTATTTGTAAAATATCTTGGGCTCAATGTGAAATCTGATCCTGCAGCCCTTATTCAGGTGAGGAGCCCTTGGTCTCACAGCTAAGGACAATGAAGTCAAGCACACAAGCCATCCCATTAAGTAAATGGGAGTTGAAAAATTGGTCTCATGTGTTGGTTTTAGGGGAAAACGAGCCAATTGTCTGATATGTTGCACTGTATAATAAAAGGCTAAACTATAACCAGAAAAAAAAATAACTTTCAATCCCATTTCTCCTTCCTCATGCCCCACCTCCAAAATCCCCACCAACCTGAAAGCCTTAATTCTGTCAGCCTGTCTTGACCCCATCACCCATTTAAAATCTTCTAGATTCATGATAAATAGGAAATTCAAACTGCTCCAAGCCCTGGGTAAAAATATGTATACTGAATACCAAAGTAACCTTTTGGAACAAAGTAGTGTGTCTTGTTCTCATTCTAAACATTGCATATTCCTGTTGTTAACCAATGGAGTTTGAGAGTAGCCCAAGAACTCTCTGAATTGTACTGGAGACAAGCAAAGAAAATGAAGTAGATTGAGTCCCAAATTTGTATTTTTAAGTGCTTTTTCCTCAAAATGCATTTGACAAATGAAGTTAGGAGTATGAATAATTGAGGCAGATATAAACCCCAAAACAATGCTGTTTAGTGTTTTTAAACACAAAATAATTTAAAAAGGATGGAAAACAGGAAATATGGAATGAGCTCAGTCAACTCACAATGGCTTGTGCTGAATCACTGTATTTTCCATATTTTTTGGATTGTTGTTCCTCTTCCCAGGAAACTAGAAGCACTTTTATCATTCAAGTAATTGAGTTTCCAGCACAAATAATGCTGTGTAAATGACCATTTGATTCCTCACTGTAAACTACTGACCAAACTTTTGTTCAAGAAGAAAAAGGCCTGCATTACACTTTGTCAGTCACTAAGCTGGCCTCACTTTGAGCTTCTGAACTGTGTTGTTATGAGGAATAATTATTTTCTCAATATGTTTTTATTATCATTGTCCAACAAGATATGGACAAATTCTGTATTAAAGTAAGGTGGAAAACATTTCCCATCAGACACTGTTTGCAGAAAACCAGCAGCAATTGCAAGGTATTTCATACACTGTATTAAATAACAGCACACAGTGTTAATGCAAGTATCTAACAATACAAACTAAATTGTTTAACCACTATATTGATCAACAATATAGTATTTTTGGAATATAAGTTATGTAACTTTTGCACTTCATTTTTTTCAATAAAATAAATAGGTCTATTACGTACTAGACTGGGACAGAGATTGTCAAAGAGTACAGCTGGTGAGAGAAAAGTAAAATAGATTTTCCAGATAAGGTCTGTTTCATTATTCCAGACAACACTTTGTATTGATTCTTCTCTATTTGTTTCTAATTTTGTTGCCTCTGATTGAGCTGAGCTCTAAATCTTGTGATGGCTTACACGGTGTTAGGATGCAGCATTACTATATGAAGTGCAAGATGGCAATGTTCTCAGTTTAAACTGTAATTTAGTCTGATTTGCAGCAAATTAAAGGCGTCTGAAGTGGCATTTTATCACAAGAGGCTGTAGCTTTGTTATATGCCTCCTATTACTTGTATAGAAAATAGTTTGCCAAGTATTCAGAGCAGCTTTACGCTGACTTCACCAGGATGTTGGAAATAACTCATTGAAAAATCAAAAGTCTCTCATCTCATCCAAATCTTTACCTATAATTTAAAAAACAATAACGCAAAAGTGTATTTCACGGTTACCATTCACAATGGAATGGGGGTATGGAGTATTGTGAAAAACTGAATAGTACCATGGGTGATGTATTAGCTTTAATCTCCCTGGAGACCTAGCTTTAAAGAAGTCAAAAGTGAAAGTGAGGTTACTGGCCTCCTGTTAATTCCTATTTGTGCAGGTCACAAATCCATCATGTAATCTGGCAAAATTCCACATGACTGGTACTCTTTACTCAAGACGAAGCCAGGAACGGAAAATAGGGTTGCAGATGAGGACAGATACATTGACAAAGCTGTGTGGGAAAATGTGCATCACACGTCCCTACATTATACCTGGCTCTTGCCTGTGCTAGTGGTCTGTTCCTGTCATGAGCCTTGAAGTATTATTATATTTGTTAAACACTTGTCTTGTAGTAGCATCCAGAAGCCACAGTGGGGATCTTTGTGCAAGGTGCTAGTGTTTCTCAAATGCAGCCACTGTGGCCGAATGCAGCCACCAGGGGCTTTTCTTGTGGCCACAGCCTTATGGGAGGCAATGGGGAGAGAGGAGGGCAAAGCAGCAGGCCCTCCCTTTTGTTCCTGGATGTGCCACCTTGGTGTTGGCTGCTGGGCCTGCCAGCACAGGTTGGGCCATGCCCCTCTGCAGATATGTGGGGCACAAGACTGGAGGAGCAGGCGTATTGAGAGTTACCCACCTTCCCGGGGGCAACAGGGTTCAGCCCTGGAGCTTCTGGCCAGCTATATGGTGGGAGATGGTGGGAGAATTGAGAATAGAGCTAAGCCAATAACTGTGCATAGGCTGAGATATGCATATGCAGTACCGGGCAAGGATAGGTGACTTTGACAAATGAAAACAAAATATTCTGCAACAATAAAAAAAAATAGTGGATTGGCAGCTCCGAAATAAAATGTTTCAGGCCAACTTAAGACAACAAATTTTCAACGTTTTTGGCAAACTAAAAAGTTTAATAAAAATCATTTTGAGTCAATCAAAATATATTATTCAATCTCAAACAAAGTTTAATATCAATTGAGCCTCTTAAAAAAATCCTTTTTGTAATAAAAATGAAGGAAATTTAAAATAAAGCTTGTTTCAAATTGAAAAACTGTGTTCAGAAAATGGCAAAATGAAATGTTTAAATATTTTCATGTGTTGTTTTTGGAGGGGACAGCAGTGAAGTCAACATGAATTTTCTTAGTCTGTCATTTGACTTGAATCTGCATTTTTTGGCAAAAATAAAGTTTTGGTTAAAAAACAAACACACACAGTTCTAATGAAGTAGATTTCTTTAGTTTTTAATATCCTGACCTGAGTGTAAGGTTTTGTCATCTCCATGAACTTTAAAGCCACTCATTGGGACCAGTGTTAACATCTCCAATACTTATTGCTGGAAGGTATGTAAGACCTTGGGAATTTGAGATAGGAAAGAGCCGCTTCCAACCAGTGTGGGTGGCACGTTTACTGGAAATAATCACATACCTATGACACGATACATGGAAATGCATCACATACCTATGACATCATACATTACAATCTGCATATTTCAAGTCTGAGGAACAGTACGTTTTGCATTCTTAAAAGAGGGAAAATGCAGTCATCTGTCAGAAGGGAATTTTAAACTAAACACTTCATTTTCTTTCCTTCACATTGTATTTTTAGCAAAAGATAGAACCAAAGTCAACACTCCTCTAACCACAGAATAGAATAGACCCTAAAATGTGTGTGCTTGGTAAGTGAATACTAAGGAGCAAATAAGAATTACCAGGACCTTGCTGCGTGACGAAAATGCACACAGGCTGAGATATGCACATGCAGTCATGGACAAGGGCAGGTGAGTTGGACAAATGTAAACAGAGTATTCTACAACAATAAAAAAGTGCACTGCCCATATGGAGACAAAGGAATAAATTATGAGACAATAGGATTCAGGTTCTCCAACTGGCAGAGGCAGCCAAAGTAGGGAGTCCTGCAGTTGGAGGGAGGAGGTAAAATGGGCTCAACTAGGTCTCCCTTCTCATGGACCCAGAGCTGTACAAAGCAGACCTCACACAAAGTTTGAGGGCACTAAGACCCAGATAGTGCCTCCCATCCCCCCTGCCATGTGTAGTTGGGTGAAAGCTGCAAAGAATTGCCAGGGAGAGATTTTAGAAGCAGCAAAGCAAGGACTTTTGGGCCTTTGGAGATTTTACAGTTTTGACTGGACTTCCTCTGTTCTGTGCTGACTCTCTGTTTCTTCCACTCCTTTCTCTGCCCCACTCACTTTCTTTATTTCATTGTCACACCTTTTAAGCTCCTCTCCCCTCCCTGTCCACCTCACCCCATTCCTTTAAATGTCCCTTCTCCCATTCCTTTAGTTCAGGGGTTGGCAACTTTTCAGAAGTGGTATGCCAAGTCTTCATTTATTCACTCTAATGTAAGGTTTTGCTTGCCAGTAATATATTTTAATGTTTTTAGAAGGTCTCTTTCTATAAGTCTATAATATATAACTAAACTATTGTTGTATTTAAATTAAATAAGGTTTTTAAAATGTTTAAGAAGCTTCATTTAAAATTAAATTAAAATGCAGAGCCCCCTAGAGTGGTGGCCAGGACCTGGGCAGTGTGAGTGCCACTGAAAATCAGCTCGCGTGCTGCCTTTGGCATGCGTGCCATAGGTTGCCTACTCCTGCTTTAGTTTATCCTCTCCTAACTAACCCCCTAAATACATTTAAAATCATAGACATAACATCATTTTTGATGCCATCAGATTGTTCACTCTGCCTGTGTGTACTACCCTGTGTCTGTCTTGCCTATTTAACCTTAGCTCTTCAAGGCAAAGACTGTCTCTTTGTACTATGTTTGTACAGCGCTTAGCAAAATGGGTTCCTGGTCCATGACTAGGACTCCTAGGTGCTATTGTAAAACATATAATTAATAATATGTTTGGTTATTATTGGTGTCAACATAAAATACCAAACAGACATCCAGCACAAGCTACACAGATTTTTTTCTTTCTATACCAAGTTGCACTTTGTTGGCACCTCCTGCCTCTATGTTCCCATTTTTACTTACTTATAAGGAGGACTTGTACAGAGCCTTGGGTAGGTTTCTGTGAACTTCCTCATTGGGCAGTAAGTAATTTTTACTGCAGTACCTGCAGTCCCAGTTGTCACTACAGACTTGCTCCTATCACACAGGATTTGGTAGTTTTTCAAGAAAAGAGTAGGGCTATATGGTGCTCTTTACTCTCATTCCTGCTTTGCATACACATTTTAGGATTTGTCTGTATGATCAATCAATACACAACTATGTGAAATAAAAAAAAACTATAGAGAAATACAAATAACAAACCTATGTAGCCCATTGCAGCACTAGCACATACAACTAATTGCAGGGTTTCTTCTTTACCTAGTTCTCAATTTTCTAACATCTTTGTATAAATTAATCACTTAGAATAAAGGGAGTTCTGAAACAAGAGATCTGTCAGCTCTAACACAAAGTGTTAGCCTTGGACGTCTTTACAGAGACTGTACAAGGGTGTGCCAAAATCGCCTAAGACCATCATATTGTGGGGCCATGTCAAATAGAGGGTTTATTTTATCTCAGGAGACCATGCTCAGAGGGTACCTGTGTTACTGCATTCATGTACTGAATAGCTAAAAAATCAACAAAGGTGTGTGTAGCGTGACTACTCAATAGCAGCCCATAGTTTGAACAAATTACAGACTGAGCCCTGAAATTTAGCTACCTTTCAGAAGTTTCATTTTCAGCTAATCTATATGTCCTTGAAGTAGCAAAAGTTACAAATGTTTCATTTACAGAATATGTGTGCTGTCCTGCACTGGGTATTCACCTCACTTCCATTGACATAGTTGGGATTTAAGTTGAGAGGGAGAGAAACCTCCTCACCCATCTCTTCTTAATACTGCACTAACAATAACACATTAGCATAATGATTGAAAAATGGTGTCACAAGAAGAAACAAGACTTTAAACATTTTGGGTAATGATTATATATAAAGAAGGTGAACAAGTGACACTATAGAGACACATTTATTCCAGTAAAATTTAGGTTAAATGTTCAGCTAGGTGTTGTATACGGCTGAACTGAGTCATGTTTTTCACCCTGGAGTATTCACATCCTGTAAACTCTTGGTAACACAAATATAGTAGTTAATTTTATTGCCCTTAGGATTTATGATTTATCGAAGCAAACAGGAAATGTAGGGAGGCCCCTGCTTTTATCATATGAAATACCCTAATGAAAATTTCTATTCTACAATTATCTATCTTGTTCATCGAGGAAAAACACCCCATTGATACTGTCTCTGTGGACTTTATATAATGAAAATTCATGATCTATGAAGGTGAAAAGTGGCTTACTTTATTTTTTCATATGTCTATTGGTGACTCTTGCCACTTTCAAAAGGCTGTGCAGATTACTAGTGGGAAGGCAGTCTTTTTTGCATAAGTCATCTGCGCAGAAAGTTTCTGTAGCCACAGACTGAGTGCAAATAGTATTTAACAAATAAGAGTCTTCTGCTGATTCCCTGAATTCATTTCCTTCATTTGGCAGAAACAGATGGGATTTGATTTTCTTACAGCTACTTTGACCTGAGAGTAACATTTAAATAGGCCCTGAGGAGGTGGAAATGTACAACAAAAACACAAAAGCACTCTAGCAGTCTGAATTACTGAACTTTACAAATATGACTTGACATGTTGAATAACCACAACTACCACATTTGTTGATTACCCTTCAGCCTATGAGGGGTCCTTAGATGGCATTCAAATGAAATATGTTTTGTTGGTTTGCTGGTTTTGTTGGTTTTATTTATATTATAT
>ML677341.1:62706245-62832304 GCA_007922305.1 Dermatemys mawii
GATATATAAAATATCAAATGAGACTTATATATATATATATATATATATATATATATTCATACAGCTCCAGCTGCCCACCCCTATAAAACCCACTAAAACTTTTTCCTGCTACTAAGCCAGCTGATTTACTCATACTCTTTGCTTTAATCTATTTTCCTTCCTTTCCACTAGCCTTTGTACTTACATAATGTCAACTCTGTAGTGCTACCCAAACACAAGATACACTTAAAGTTGAAGATCAGTGAGATGCAGAAGAAATTTAGGGACTGGGGTGAAACCCAGACCCACGGAAGTCAATGGGAGTTTTCTCTTTCCTGAGGAGCAGTGAGAAAAGGGTGGAAGAAATGCAATTCTCTATTCTTCTAGTCTCTGTGCTTCGACTCTCTCATTTTCTTCTCTCCTTTTCCTTGCCTCAGGCTCCCCACTCTCCATTATCTCTATTATAGTCCTTTGTTTCCCACTTTTTGTTCTAGCACAGGGGTCAGCAACCTTTCAGAAGTGGTGTGACGAGTCTTCATTTATTCACTCTAATTTAAGGTTTCGCGTGCCAGTAATACATTTTAACATTTTAGAAGTTTTTAGGCTTCTATAAGTTATAATATATAATTAAACTAGTGTTGTATGTAAAGTAAATATGGTTTTTAAAATGTTTAAGAAGCTTCATTTAAAATTAAATTAAAATTCAGTGCACCCCAGACTGATGGCCAGGATCCGGGCAGTGTGAGTGCCACTGAAAATCAGTTCGTGTGCTGCCTTTTGCACCTGTTCCATAGGTTGCCTACCCCTGTTCTAACACCTGCTATAATATCAACTTCATCTCTCCCACCAGATCCATGGCCACAATCCAATGCTCACCTGTAGTCCAGGTGAAGTGAATAGAAGTGAGGATGCCACCTCAAAGGTAGGGTGGTTTGTTGGTGATAAAATGTTTTGAAGACATGGCAAACAATGATGTGGATAGCACTGGACTAGATTAGTACTAATCCTTTTTTATGGAGTAAGCAAATATATTGCTATTTAAAATAATTAACTGTTGTATAAAACAGTTAAATAATTCTGAGATAAAATGTTGTGGCACCTGCTTTCCAGTTACTCTGCACCCATTAGTACGTTTAGGTTACCCTAGAGAACATGAGGAGTGTCAGATAACTCTGGTTCTTGGACTTCATGATAGTGGCAGACACTGGGGGTGAAATCCTAATCCTTGGAAGTCAATGGGAGTTTTGCCATTAACTTCAAGGGGCCAAGTGTTCACCTTTAAAATTTACTTGCCTGACATTCACCACTGAAATAGTTTAATTGGAGATAAGGCAACACTTTGTCCAGTGTAGATGTTTGTCCTTTGATTTATTAATTGATTTATTTTTTAAAAAATATTCAACTGTCTGGTCCATTTTCATTCCCATCCTTTTCTTTCTCACCACCTCACACTTTTTACACTTGTATTCTTAAACAAAAGAGTTGTTCTGTCTGCTATTTGTTTGCTAGTTCATGGCTCTGGTTGAGGGTTCTTCTCAACTGAGCACTCAATGGAGTTGCATAGCAAAACTAAAACTACTTTTCAACTAGGAATCAACACACTTCGTTTTCATGTCACTCTACATCTAGTAGTAACATGAGCTAATTTTGTTCCCATCACAAGAACGCACAATAGAAAAATCTTGCTGTACCGCATGTTGATAGGTGATAGCAAGAATAGCATCTCACATTCAAAGGAATTACAACAATCGCCTCACTCTCCCCACAAAAAACCACAACAAATCTTAACCATCAGACTAATCACAATTGTTATGTTAGAGTTTCAACACATTCATATCATATCATATGACAATGAGGGAATCAAGAGAATTTAAGGGAGCAAATCTGAAATGAGTAAGAGTGAATACAGTACTTTAACATTTGATAAACCAATGGAACTCATTGATAGATGTTACTAATATAAATAGCTAAATAAGTTTCAAGAGAGATTTTGGCATTTCATAAATTATGCAATTTACAAAGACAGCATCTCCCTTCATATCTCTTTATAACTGTCCTGCCTATTTACCCAGCTTTATTTTTAGGTCTCCCCTCCCATTCTTTCTGGTCTACTGACTCTTGACACACCATTTATCTGCTTCTCCCACAGCGGTATCTGTGTTTTCTCCCACACCTGAGTTGATCTTCAAGGCCATCACCCTTTCCATATACAAATCTCTTCCGAAGATCCTCTTCTCCTTTGATGCCTAGCTGACTAGCAGCAAGGTTGAGAAGTATGTGGGGATAGTTTGTGTATCTCTTAATCTACACAGATATCTAACTGTGATCAGTCATTACCTTGACTCTTTTACCTACATCTTGCACACTTTTCCCTTAACTTTATCTGTCAGCCTTTTTAAACTGTAAGCATTCCTAGACTCTTTAAATTGTAAGGTCTTCAGTTGTGCTCTTCACCAGTGCAAATAATGGCCACTAGATTACAAATGATTAGGTTTATCAAGTATTATTGAGGGAATAGCCAGGGAAAGGGAAACATCTTCCTTGTTGTATAGTACTGCACAAGCAGCTGCACTGTGGGGATGACTTTCACCTGCTTCAAAACATCTGCTTTGAATATTGTCAAGGCCAAAAATACATAACTTTCAGCCTTTGTTCAGCTTCATTTCAGCAACTCTTATGATTTGTGCATTAATATTTTTTATTAAAATCATCTAGAGCCAAGTTTTCAATGAGGCACTCAAACTGACCTCCATTTGTGAACCTGCAAACTGCAATCAAATCAATGGAGTTACATATTTGTAAAACAGGGGCAGCACAATGATGACTATCATAGTATACAATACAGGTAGTCAATAGGCAAACAATGGGCCAAATCCAGAACGTCAGATGCTTTTGAATGGAATCTGAAATCTTTTTTATTTATTTATTCTCATTACTGTTATCTGAAGTCTGGACCTTGACTATACCTTAACCAAGAAATTTGGAACTTGAAAAAAAAAATTTGACTACCCTTGATCCACAACTACATACAAGGGGAAAAGCTTTCTGATAGTAGATGGCTCTTAAATTTGAACAAAAATGCATAATGAAATCCATTGGTTAGAAATTCAAGCTATACATGTTTATTCAGACTAGAAATGGGTACATTTTTAACAGTGAAGGTAAAGAACTACTGGAATAACTTACCTAAGGTGGTGTATTATACATTTCGTTAAGTCTTTAAATCAAGACTGGATGGCTTTCTAAAACGATATGCTCAAGTTCAGCCAGAAGTTATAGTTTTGATTCAGGAATTACTAGGTGAAATTCTATGTCCTGTATTATGCAGGAGGTCAGACCAGTTGATTATAATGGTCTCTTCTGACTCATAAAACTATAAATGACAAACATGTAAACCTTTAACTAAAAATAAAAATAGAATTCTTTAAACATATTATCTGTATCTGAGTTCAAAACCTTTTTTTTCAGGGAGATAACTATTCTAAAAGAATAATTGGGCAGTCCTTTAATCAGACAAATTGTGGTCACTTCACACCCTACATTGTGCATCTATTCACATAATTGAGTATTCGCACTGCACACTGCCTCTGATTAATTTATCAAGCAAAGACCTACTGTTCGTTTCTGGGATATTTTTTCCCCCAGACGAGGTCAGATATCTGAAAGCTGATTTTACTTTATTCAGCAAGTATAACAAGGCCAGCATTCCAATAACAACTTCTGAATCTTAAATTCCTTTTTCTCCATTGCAACAAATAGCACAGCTCACAAGCAGAGAATTATTAGCAGGCTTGTTAAAAGCTTTCACTCTGCCTCCCCCCCGCGGGCCCCCCGGGCCCATGCACACACACACACACTTCATTTTAATAGGATTAAAGAAAAAAATCAACTGACTAATTTAAAGATGTAATGTGTCCTTGGAAACTATTCCTTTTTCAAAAAGGGAAAATTCTGAAGAAAATGTCATTGAAGAAATCTGTCTCCAAGGGCATTTTCATTTTAAAATTAATTAGTTCTTGCACAATGAATGGAATTTATTGTACTGTACTCTATGTGCATCAGTGGTCTGTAGATTAAAACCCTGATCCTGCAATCCTTATGCTGCAAGTAGCAGAGTGCAAAAGTTTGTTGCACTCTAATATAAACACAAATAGAAGTTACAAAAGTGTGGGGAGGCTGAGGTTTGTTGGAGGGATGGTCTATTGGGGTTAGTAAGGGCTTCATCAAGGAAAGATTTACATGGGGCTTTGGAATTAAGGTGTCTGCAGTGGTGAGGGGAGGGAGAAATCTGACATCCAAACTCTTAGAATATATATATTAAAAAAAGCAATTAAGGGCTGACAGGTGAGTAATTACACTACAAGAGCAGGGGAAGGCTGTGATTTGCCCACTACAGACTTGTTTTGCGTAGAAGCCACTCTTCCTTCACAGGAAAGGGTATTACCTCAGGAATGGAAATTCCATTGGCAGTTGAATGTATTGCAGAGGTTCTCCTGGCGAAGTGGGATCCTATTTACTCAGAACTGGATTGTTTACATTCATTGCATGACTTGGAATAAGGTTATACTTACCGATGGTGGCATCTCAGTGCCAACAGGTTATACCTATCAAGGGTGGCATCTCAGTGCCTACAAGGGCAGACAGGCCCACATTGGGGAGCGCAATAGATTTTTTTTAGAAGGTGCTCTAAAATAGGCCCAAACACAATCCCACTTGTGCAGACGTCTACTTCAAAGTTTGTGCAAGCATAGCACAGACTATTCGCTTCCCCAATTCAGTCTCTAATTCCTGTATCAAGATTTCCTGGATCTTTGCTCAGAGCCTCCAGGGCTCCCCAAACAGTCTCCCCTCTTATTCTAATGGGCACACACCCAGTCACTTCCACTTCCTGGAGGATGTTGCAATTCCCTCCCCCTCATTCCTGCTTCCCTCTTTTATAAGGGTCCACTAATTAAGGTTTCCCCTTCTTTCCTCAGGTGCAGGAATGGGTTAATCAGACAGACAGGCCAGCTCCATATCCCAGAGGAATGCTATCCTTTACTCCTTCGCAGGAAGGATAAATCAGTGGTTTATATGTGCTAAAGTCTTCCCATTTATCCTTTCCTTTGCAATCATATTCATGGGTCACAGGGGTTGATGCACGCATAATATTTGGCCCACGAGTGGGTGATCAGTAACCCTGGATGTTCACTGCCATGCTTCCACATCAGCGTGGATGGAATAACTGTAAGGGAAGCACAGGAGAGTTAGCTTTGGAGTCTGGAGGCATTGGGCCCAATCTCTGGGACCAGCTGATACTTCTTGTACACTCTTTGAGACCAAAAACAGCCACCTAACATGACCATAGTACATGTGGAAGAAAATATTTTGGGATTTTCTTAGTGGGTTGACTTCCCCATCAGGAAGCAGAAAAATCTAGGACAGAGCCAAGACCTTTTCCCAGGGATGACTCTCAACTGGTCTGAAATGCTGCAGTGGAAGATATAGTGGAGAGCTTCCAGGTCTCCACAGGTTGACAAGGCAAACATAAGCATCTAGACAAGGGATCAATGTTTACCTACCAAAAAAGATTAGCTTTGGTATCAATGTGGTATACTTCTCCAATGGGGGAGCACACATTTTTGAAAAGTGTTAGGGGTGGAATTGTTAATTATTTGGTAAACCAGTAGGCAGGCTGGTGGCTAAGTTAATTGATGGCACCTTCTTGTGTCAGCTATCCTGTGCAGGTACTTGTTAAACTGGAATTTATTTAAATAAGCTGCGGAATGGGGTTGGTACTCCTACTGCCCGGTAAAGCAGGGAGACAACCCCCTTTCTCCAGCCCACTATAATGGAGGGCAGTGTGGTCTCCCCTACAGGCTCGGACCAGCTGTAGAGAGATGGGGGTGGAGGAAAAGGGAGAGTTGATGATAGCCTTCTTCCAGGTAGAGGTGATTAAGAAAGGAATCACAACCTTCACTATACAAGTTACTGGAGACTTCCCTAATACTCTGACACAGCGGCAACTATACTGCATAGTTCCCCAGGAGTTAAATAATAAAATGGTAACCTAATTAAACCACATCCCTTGCAATGTGCCCTTCTTTCTGATTTTCACTAAAAGCTGGGCAGCAGTACATTTGCATTTATATGCACTTGTGACAGTCTACACCCATATGTTCACCCCTTTTATAAGATTGTAAGTTTTGTCCAAAGTATGTCTTGTGAAGTATCATTTGAAAACTGAGAATTTGCTGTTCATTATTGTCCTGGTAAAATGTGTGTGGCAACATTTTATGTAAGTTATGAAATTCTACTGTATGATATTAATGAGATGCTCCAAGTCTGAAAAATAACCATAAACCAGTTCCTCAGAAACAAAAGGCAAACAGATGCCTCAGCCAGCTACCAACAAGATCAAATGGATTATTACTTGGTTAAGGGGGTGAGCAAGAAATCTACATCATGGAAAAGAAACAACTGGAGGTTCCTGTCCTCACAGATTTCCTGTCTCCGGAAGCTCAGCTGGTGCTGATTTAAAAGAAAGAACTATGAGAAAGGTGAACAGAGGCCCCAAGATATACCTCTCTTTCTCCCTGCCATGGCATCAAGAACATCTGCAGGACAAGGAAAGTAACACTGACCTGAAGGAGGGGTCCTGCCTGAAAGGAGTCCAGCCAGTAAGACCGTTGAAGCATGTAGTGAGAGATACCTGTGTTTTGAATTCATTTAGCTTCTTAAGTTAGATATTAATTACATTTTACCTTTTATTTTCTTATAATAATTTCTGACTTTTAAGCTCATTACTTGTTATCACTTTCTTTGTGTGGTTAATAGACTTGTTTTATCTAAACTGGTGTGCTTGAATTGAAGTGTTTGGGAAACTTCAGTTGAGATAACAGGATTTGTGCATATCATTTTTCTATTAATAAAATCTCAGGCTTTATATGATCTTGTGTTGATTGGGAGGAGGCTGGGTAGTACAAGACACACATTTCTGGGGAAAGTCTGGGTCTAGAAATTTGCTGATGATGCTCTGCAATATAATCCAATAGTGGTTGACCATAGCATTCATACAGTATTCCCAGAGTAATTTACATGTTGGAGGCTGTGTGTGAGCAGAACAGGAGGGGTGGATCTCACAGCAAAGTTGTTTAAAACGCACCCCAAGTGTAGAATCAAGGAGACACGGCTGTTCAACAATCCAGATTGTACTTGGATAATATTACAATACTGCTCTTCAATAACAAGTATTAAGATTCAAGATTTTCCATTCCTGTTCTTGGACATGTTTGTGTACCTGTTAGTCAAGATATTTCTGAAGAAATGGAGGTGTAAAAGGGATTTTGATGAATAGCACCAATAAGCCTAATGTTTCCCTTGCTCCTACCAAGTGTAACTAGAGTTGTGCAAATAACAGATTTGTTTGGTTGATAGCTCTGGAAAATTTAAAAACGTAGTTTGAGGTCAACCTAAGAATTTTAGGGAGATTTTTGGTGAATTAAAAATTTTGAAAATAGTTACATTTAAGTCACATGAAATAGGTCAAAGTATTTCATTCAAAACAATACAACCCAGAACTAAATTTTGAGTATGTTGTTTTTAAACACTTAAAATTGAATATTCAACTGTGAGAATAAGATGCTGTTCACTTCACTGAGAAAGGTAATTCAGACTGGATTTTCTCAGTGACTTCCTTTCTAAATCCAAGTAAAATTTTTAACCTCAGGCTCTCTTCATAACTATACAATAAAGAAGCAGAGCAAAATTACTGGATTTGATTATTTTTCATAAATGCAATGCTCAGGTAAATAGGTTTCCTTTTTTGTGTACATATTTCAGTGGTGATGAAAATATCTGGACTGTGAGGCAAAAATGTACATCGTTTCTAAGCTTTTACAGAATACACACACTCCCAATAGACTGTACACTCATAATATATTATGGCTACAATCAAATTATGACCAGATATTAGAGCTTACATAATCAGCTAGGAAAATTCCACATCTGCTGGTGATGAAGCATATTTGTGTATTCTGCACATTCCTCTACCGAAGTCTGCAACTGGCATCCTCTGATCCATAGGCATTTATGGAACCTCTCTAACCTAAGCCCTAATTTAGCAAGGCACGTGCTTAAATTTAAAAAGTGTACTTAAGTGCTTTGTTGAACTGAGACCCTAGTCAGACATGCATCAACTTTGTGTCAGCAGGAAATCTCTTCCTTCACAGTTAGCATATACAGTTTATGATAATATTTGGCACAGGTCAAGAGGAACTTAATATTATTGATAATAATTTGACTGAACAGCCAAACAACTGGATGATGATTCAAAGTTTCTACTAGGCATGTCACTTTAAAGCTGTAGCAGGATGCAGCAATGAAGTTAAACGGACGCTAACAAGATTTTTTACCTCAGATTTGACCATTGTCATAATATAATGGGTGAAAGAATACATGATGGTAAATATATAGAGTATTTCTGCCTCTCTCAATCCTTTTCATACCATTCATCTATAATCTAAATACCAGCTAGAAGGTAAATGGAGAACGTTGGCAGAACTTCTCTCATGAATGTTTTTTGTTAAATATACTGAGTTTATTTATGAATTTTATTATGATGCCATCAATGCCTTCAGGAGAGACATATGTACTTAACTGGATATTGCCTGTGTTTGTTAAATTCTGCTGCAATTCACATAACAGGAATCTAAGACAGAATACTGAAAATCCAGCAAGTGCTTAACATAGAGAGCTTCCACAAAAGTCTAATGGAGGTCCCAATTTAGAGGAATGTATGATCTGGCCAAAGACAGGCCTGTAATGAGAATTATGTTGATCAGTCTCTTTCAATCACAACATACTAAATTTAATCTCAGATCCCATGAAGCATCTGCAACATCTCACCCTGTTTATAATCTCTCCCTAATTTGTCTGTGACTAATACACAGCAGCCCCCACCTCTCCAAGTGAAGTGTATTTACTGAGAATGTATTTGATATCTTTTGGCTCATTTCAATCTGTAGTCTACTGACATCTGATCCAACTGATAGAATCCTGCTTCAGTCTAAAAAGTCTGGACCTGATCCTGTGAAGCATCCCTCTGCTCCAAGTTAAATCAAAATTCAGCAGTATGCATGATCAGGCCATATGAATTGATGCAACTCACACTGAAGTCAATAGAAGTTTTTTTCACTGACTTCAGTAGGCATTGAATCATGCCCTATATGAAGTTCAGCAAAGATGGGATGAGATCTCAACACAACTGTATTTATATTAAGAAAAAACTGTACCTTTCAGACTTTAAATTGAGCTAATATTTTCTTTAATCCACTAGCTGTATCTTAATAGAGACTCAAATCTGTTTGAGGGTATATCTACATTGCATCTGGGAGCATGTGTCCTAAATTGCAAAGACAGACAAGCTAGCTGTGCTTGAGCTAGCGAACTAAAAATAGTAGTGTAGCTTAGGGTTCCCCCTCATGCATGCTCAGGGAACTAGCCCGATCTGCCCACCTGCTATCCCCACCTGCACTGCTTTTTTTAGTTAGCTAGCTAGAGCTGAGTTAGCACATAAGTCTTCCTGCTCTGGAAAGCAGTGTATCAGCTGCAGCATTGATGTACCCTTAATGAAGAACATCTGTGTGTCATTTGTGAATGGTTGTGAAGCCTTTTCCAAGTGCAACTTTAAGTGATGTGGCACCTTTAAAAACTAAAAAGAAAAGAAAAGCCAACAGCTATCACAGTTCCCTCCAAAGAGTATGGGGAAATATGGGTATCAGTATGTAGAAACTACTGCTAAATAAAAGCTTTTTAAATAATGACGCCTTGAGGTGTATATGTAGTACAGGACTTTCTCTGCAAGGCAGTATGCTGAATATTTCTAATCCTAACTTTTTTTTTTCTGGCAAAACTAATTATTTTAATATTTCCCTTTGAGTCAATATATATTCAAAGATAATTGCCAACCTCCACCCCACCATATATATACATTTGAAATCTTTCCAAAGAACTGCAAGTCAGTCAAAGAATACACATATAGCCAAAGTTCTGCTCCCAGTACAGACACTGTGGAGCAAAAGAGAAACATCTTTCAAGTTTATCCGCAGGGACTGTCATCTACTTAAGGCTGCCTAGTGTGAAAAAGCCCTGGGTAAGCAAGGCAAAATAGACTGGTTTTAATCTCCAAAACACCTTTAAAGCTACATAAAAAGATTGCGGCTTTTATGAGCTTTTCGATACTATATCTATACTGATCCTATGTAATTACAAGATTCCCAAACCTGTTCTTCCTGAGATGGTATGGAAGTGCTTCAGGGTTACTTACAAGTTCTTTGAAGATTCTTTCACTAGGTCTGACTATGCCAAATTGAACTGTATGTTCAATTCCCTCCCCCACCTCCCACCTTTTCATGTCCTCCAGAAATAGCCACAAAGGAATCTAATTTGTTTTCCTTGAGTACAAAGGGCCAGATTCAATAAAATTGCTCTTCAATGTCTTTGTCATAAACACTGAATAAGAATAGGAAAAAAGATATGAATGTCTCTCTTGGAATCATTTCAATTAACAATGGAAATCTAGTTAATTTTCAGATGTCTTGCATCTGGATAATTCCACATTTTCATTTTCAGGAGCGATTAATGGGGACTGCTATGCCATAAGAATGGGTTTCAAGTTGCTGGCAGGTAGGCCAATGCCAGGACACAAAACTGAAGTAGGTTCAATCCTTCATCTTTTTCTTGGTAAAATACCCTCCTACCCTGTTATAAGCCCACATTTGATTGACCGTTTCCTGCTGCTGCTTCATGACATATCCCTCAAGCTAGTGATCAGCAAGAAAGCGGGATTTAATGGAGGTTAGGAGAGAGTAAGAAAAATCTGTTTTGGTGCTGGCAGTAGCAGAAACTAGGGAGATAGATGATAGAAATGAGGTGTCTTAGGATCACTGCCCATTCACTTGGGTGGGTCCTTTCTTCTGACTCTTGATGGGACAGCTAAGCGAGGGGAGGGGAGATCAAAAATGTCACAGGGAACAAGGGGAAGAGACAAGTGCTGGGAAGGGAGGTATGCCTCTTTTTGTAGTGTACTCTTCTTCAGTGCCTTAGCACAAACTAGAGTTCTAAGGTCTAGGGCTAAAATAAATTAGGACATGCTCCAAACTTCTAGGCCTCAGAAAGCCCTGAATATGTTTTACACACACACATGTGCACACAGTTTAATATTTAGCTAATTATGATCAGGGAAAAAAATCTGACATCACACAACATTCAAATCTCCCACTGAAGTCAGTTAGTGTTTTGCCTAGCGTTTTGAGTAAAAACCATTTAGGGCTAGAACTATATCATAAAGATTTTCTTCCTGTTGAGAAATATGTACATAATGCTCCTTTCAAATAGATACAGCATTATTTTAGTCCCTGTATCTTGCAAAGCTCAAGTGAAAGGAAAAGTCAAAATGCAAAAGTTTTCTTTTTCCTCAGAAATAAATACTATTATTTTTACTTGTAAACCCAAAGACAAACTCATTCTACCCAATCTGTAGTTAAAACTCAGATAAAATTGAACATATTTTATCTTAAAAATAGAGCTATACATCATTTGCCACAGTTTATTTGCTAATGTGTACAAGACACACAGTATTCTGTTCTCCATTACTAGACCACATGTCCCATATGTGCTAATTCCAGTGTCGGAAGAGTCAGATTTCTCAGTTAAGGAGATGTGTCATTATAAGGAAAAACTTATATTTTGTAATGACTGCAATATTTTCAAATTTTCATGTGCCTCCAAGCAGCAGCAGTTCCCAGTTATTTCCCCTAAAGTGACAGTGGGGCAGGGTAACCACTTGTATTTTTATTTCATTAGGCACCCCAAGTTAATCCATATCATGACATAAGGAAAAGTTGCTCCTTGACATAACATGGGAACACAAAAATCACTACTATTGATTTTAAGGTAGGAATTGTTTCTTTTATTGCTAATAACTGGTGATAGAACTCTGCTCCATACCACTACATTGTACAGTATAGAGTTGTCCATATGGTACAGGCATGTCGCGTCTTGCGCGAGGGTTCCATTCCGCAGTTACCACATAAAGCGGAAATCGCGTATAGCCAGAACCCATTGACTTCAATGGGAGGCGAAATTGCGCCACCTGCAGGACGTTTTTTTTAAAAAAATTCTCCTTTCTTTTTTTGTTTTTGCGGACCACGTAAAGCGAAAATCGCGTATGTTAAATACGCCTAAGATGCGACATGCCTGTAGTTTTTTTATACACCTTCTATAATACCTAATCATCATGATAAATCATGCCACATAATGTAATAGGGTTTCAAGATATTTACCAATGACATAATAAGTCAAGATAATTTTCAACCTACGCTACCAAGTAAGCATACTATCAATATTATAGTTTCGGGCCAATCCTTCAAAGCATTAAGCACCTTCTAGAAGATGCTAATGCTTTCAAATATTTCTGTGGGAATCAAAAGTACTAAGAACCTTTCAACCTCAGGCCCACATCTGTCACTTTGGCAGACCGACCTTTAATGAAATGGTCAGATTTGGTAATTTCATGAAGCAAATTTTGCAGTCTTACAGCCCAAATGCTGGTGGCCTTAAAAGATTCCAAATGATCATTCCTATTTTTCTGTTTAAATTCTTTCTCTGAGCTGATTTGATTCAGAATTGTTTCCAGCTTTGAGAAACTGGCTCTATTAAAGTTTGTGTGTATGTAGATATAGATATATAAACTAGTCTGGGCTTTATTCTGCTTGTACATTCTGGACTTTATTCTTCTTCCACATTCTAATTTGATCAAGTCATGATCAGTTGTGCCTAAACTACCATTTAGTGAACAGATAAAGAGGAACTGGTTTATATAACCAGGCCAAAATCCGTAAGACACTGAATTCTAGTTACATTATTCACTACTTACTACCATCTACATTTCACTGACACAAAGTCCAAAGGAAAAAATAGTGCATTAATCAATATTTCATCTCAGGCGAGAAATTATTCAAAATCAGGGATAACTTATTTCAGCAACTACTATGCATTTCAGCTACATATACTACCTTCCCCTACATCTATGGTTTTCTCAGAATATATCAATAAAAAAAAGAGAACTTCATATTCAGAGGTGATGGATTTTTCTTGATCAGCTTCCAAAGGGAACTGAGGTGAAGGAAGAGAAAATGCTATCTATTCTTTGGAAAGGGAAAACTTCTATGAAAGGGCAAAGATCTTCAGATCTTAATCATTACTCAGGGAAAGCTCACATTAACTTCAGTAAGAGTTTTGCTTGATTAAGAACTAAGGATCAGATCATTTTGTACGCATCTCAGGGTCTGCACATAGAGGGGACTCTCCACATATTGCTCTACTTTTCTTCTTGTAGATGGGGGGAAGCGGGAGGTGAGTGAGCCACCTACATGGCATATTTTCCTCCCATCTTCTAGATGCTAGAATTCATTCTATTGGTCGAAAATCTGTGCAAGAGAAGGAGTCAGAGAAAGATCTGGTTCCTTCAAACACTTTACATAGAATGTTATTAGAAAATGGATCATATTATCCCTAAAACCACTGTCTTCTTTCTCCCACTGCTTCCCTGCAGAGCTCTTCTCTAGAGTATTCCTCAGTCCCCCTCCTGCCTGATTTCCTCCTTCAGATTTAAAAAACAGTACAGATCCCTGCCCATTTCCCCCCGCCATAGAACCACTCAGTTCCAGAGCCAGAGAGCCACCAAGATCCTGAGCTATTGTAAAGACAGTGTTTCCAGACTGATATCCCTGTCTCCTGTGCAGAGGCAGATTAAAGTTCCATGGAGCCGTGAGTCAGAGCAAGTGGGGGCCCCCTCCACACACCTTCCACCTGCGGTCCTGCCCCATTCTGCCCCTTCTGCCTGTGGCCCCATCCTCTGCCAGGACCCTGGAGCCACAGCAAGGAGTGAGAGCTTCCCTAGTGCTGAGGCCGCAGCAGCGAGCCAGAGCTCCTCCAGTCTTAGGGCTGCAGCAGGTCTTCCCTCACTCTGCCCTGCCAGCCTGGCATTGCTATTGGGTAGAGGAGCGGGTTGGAGTTTGGGGCTTGCCATGCCCCGCCCAGGACTTGGGGCTCAGACACTTGTCTGCTGGGAGCAGGGCACCCATTTTGCCAGGCCTCCCCAATTGGCCAAATTCCGAAGACCTTTAAAATACAAAGGGGTAGGTGAGATATTTCCTGCCAAAGAGATTTCTTGATACATAGCAAGGATTATCATGTAATTTCATTTTATATAAACAAAACACTTGAAAGATCCTGCTTCTAAAATATTTTCCAGTGTGTATAATCATGATAATTGATGAGCACTTGTGAAGACTTTGAACTTTTTCCTTGTTACTGAAGACCCATCATTTTCCCCTCCAGGATCTTAATTTGACTTTCAGTTGACTCCATCTTTGTTTCCAGTTTAAATAGTTAAGGGCCATAACCATCCAATATAGCTTTCAAAGCTCAGTCTTAACCAGTTGCAGACTACATTGTAAGTGGAGAAAGACACTGAATCTTTCTTTTGAGAACCCTTGTCCCATAGGATATACACAAAAATCTGAAAGAATAGATATCTCTGGCTTATCTTTGGTACCCCTCTCTACAATGATTCTGGGACTACACATATTGCAAATGGAGTAAGACACATACAGGAACTGACCATTGCATTTTTACTTCCTTAAAAATAATGTAGTACCATACTGAAGTTCAAGCTGCACTGTCATTTTGTTGCACATCCTGAGCACATATTTTAATAGTCAAACATCCCTGCTTAATTGTTTAAAAAAAATTATATATCTATCTCCATTAAGAAACCCCCATACAAACACTGTTGAGAAACCAACAGTAAAAGGGAGCATATAAAATCAACTCTTTACAGTTTCAAGGTGGAAAGCAATCATGCAAAAACATAATATGTAATGACACACAAAATAAGAATATTTGCTTTCCTTTCCAGTTACTGAAGTGCTATAAATTCGGTTGAGGGTTTTTTTTGGTTGACGTTGATTCTTATTTGAAGTTCAATTACTTTTTATGCACTTAGATTTAAAATATTTTGGTAAAAGTTCCTGGCTGATGAAGGATATTGTGTTAGGGAATCATGAGAAAATATAGCTTTGTAAGTGTCCTTAAATACTAGGCTAAAATATTGCCTACGGTTAGACTAGAACTGCAGAGAAGGAAGCTTAGCCAATCAACAATATAAACATCTACCCATATACATACTGTATTTTTAGATAAGAACTTGAAATATAAACAAAGAATATTGTTTACAAAACAGAATATGTCTGAACTCTTCAGACTCACTGGATTGCCAAAGGCACTGGAAACTATAGCCATTTAAATTCATAGAAGAAAGCCAAGATACCCAATAATATTCATACAATCTATTTGTTATTATTGTCTATGTGCACTTTCTCACTGGATAGTGTCATCTGTAGAGATGATTGCCACAGGCTACTGTTCTCAAAGGTGGATTTATATTTCACACAAATGTATACAATATAAAAACTAAACATAATTAAAATATGTATGAGAAAAGTTTGTTGATCAGCAGGTGTTATGATGGTTATGGGGAAATTCCTTCTGTTTTAAGAGCAAAAGGGAAGTAGAGTGCATTGTGCTCTGAGGAAATTAGCGTTACGTAAACAAGCTTTCAACTAATCTGAACCTTTTTCCTCCCACTTTTCTACAGTGCACATTTTTTTCATTTGTGAATCTCCTCTCCTCTATACCTGGCAATAAATAATTGTTCTATTGAGCAAATCTCCAGTACTCTTATGTTTAGAATCTGGAGGAGGAAACAAACCATTTCCCGGTACTTTTTTAAAGGGATTTATGATTAAAGGATATGCTGCTGGTTAAGGTGTAGGTGCTGACTGATAAATGGAAGGGGGAAGATGGGTGGAGGAGTGAGAGAGAGAAGGAAAATGAAACTTATGTTTATATAGAAATGGAACACACAGTACATCACTCTCCAAACACTTTAAGTTTTACATGCCTCTCTCACACAACTTTCATCATTTTTTTCACCCAAGGGCTCCAGGCTGACTCCAAGTTAAACATTTACCCATGAAAATACACAAAAAAAGACAAAGCTACCATCATGTTTTATCTTGGCTAAAATTGCCTTCTGTCAATTAGAGGACATGCTGTTGTTACTGATGTATGCTGTGGTGTCCAGAGTCATGAAGCAGCCCACCCAAGGCTTATTTTTGGAGTTGAAAAAGGGCTAGTTCAGAGGCAGGCACTCAGGAAGTTGATGGCACAACGAGATAAATTAAGTTCTCATCGCCTTCACATGGAAAACAAATATATAAAATAAAAAAGTAAAAGATTAAAAGATAGAAATAATGAAAAAGGACACGAGAAGCCAAAGTTTGAGCATTAAAGCACATAGCACCTGCTCCTGCTCCCATTAAAGTGAATTGGAGGTTTGCCACTGGCTTCTATGGAACTTCAATAAAGGGGATGTCAGTACATTATATTAGAGATTTCTACAGCTACTGCTTCATCATAGCAATTAACTAGGGGCCAGATCCTGCAGGTCTTGCTCAAATGAGTAGACTCATTGCTTTAAGGTGTGATTATGTAGTTCATTACAGTGTCCAGATTCGAATGCATTAGTTATCATAGCAGAGCTATCATTTGTAATCTCTTTGCTTTCACCTTGCTGCAGAAAGTTAACCCTTGCAGGAATTAATGTTCTCACTAAAAGTCATGCAGATCTGATCTTTTTAGCATTACTGAGTTACTGATGATCTTTAGTGGCCCCCTGTAGTGAGGCAAGAGACCAGCGCCTCTTGCTGGTCGTTCAGGGATTAGCTCTTTTTCCAGCATGGAGCACCCTCTGCAGGCCAGTGGCTCACCTGCTGCTGGCCCCGTGTCCCTCCCAGTGCTCTTTGCCCTGGGGTTCTGTCCCAGCAGTACCCCCTCACTCTGGGTCTCCCCTCCTAGGGGAACCCCCAACACTCTGTCCCCACCTTGCCTCAGTGGCTATTGCCAGTCACCATCCTGCCCCTGTTCACTGGGGCACACTGCAGTCTGTAATGGCTATTCATCATCGGCAAGGGGGGGTTGGACCAGCTGCCTCTGTATTACCCTGGGCTGCACCTTTGCAACCCCAGTACCTGTTTAGGCCCTGCACGAGGCCTGCAGCCTGGGAAGTTGCCAGGCTGGAGCTCCCCAGGTCTTCTTGCCCTATTCCCCAGCACTGCTCCAGTAGTACCTCTCTGGGCCTTTATCAAGGCCTGAAGCCTGGGGATTTACCAGGATGGAGCATTGCAGCTCCTTTTGCCTTCCCCCAGCCCTACTCTACCTTAGGTACCTTGGTCTCAGGCAGCTAGGCCCTCTCTCTCTACAGCCAGAGAGAGACTCCTCCCACAGTTTCTGCCTGACAGCCCTTTTATAGGGCCAGCTGTGGCCTGACTGGGCCATGGGCCAGCTGTGGCTGCCTCCCCAGTCAGCCTTTTCCAGCCACAGCCCTCTCAAGGGCTGCTTTTAACCGCTTCAGGGCCGGAGCTGGGTGATCACCCCGCTACATTCCCTTATCCAGGAATTATCTTTCCTGGCTAGCCCTTAGAAAGGTGGATTGCTCTTTCTGGACCCTGCTCTGCAACAAGCTGAGTTTGGGAAGTGGAGAAAGGGATGAAAAGCTTTCCTGTGCCAAGTGAATTCTGAGCTGAACACATGTGACTGCTTCCTAGAGCCTTTGATCCACACGTGCACCCCAGATGTCAATACACAAACCAGAATGTTACCCAGTTATTGGCTCACTAATAATGACTGTCTGAGCTGGTAATGAAAACCTGGAACCTAAGGTCATTGGTTGTTTTGGCAAGGCTTTCTCTTTAGAGGACCTCTGAGGTGGGGTATGGCAGAACTTGAGAATCCCTTCCCCCAAAAGATCTATCCACCCAGTCACATCCGAATAAAGGCTCATATTTTCTAACCTAAATAGATGTAGCTTCGCTGAATTAAATGCCAGTTTCTATTAGTTGATGTTCAAAATTTTATTTTTGGAAAGATGCTGTAAAAAAACTGTCATACTGTCATACAAAACAAACTTATGCAGCTTATGCTGATAAGTATGCTAAATGAAGACCACTGACTGGGTTTTGTTGGCTACCACTATGCAATCCACTGACAGAGGACATTGGAACCATGACAAGTCTCACAACCTTTACATCAGAATGCAAAATCCATTTTTTTTCCACAAACACTTTCCACAACAACAACCACTGAGCAAACCAAAAACTCCACAATGATGGTTGTACAGGGAGAAGCACAGATCCTTTAGTGCACTTACTTTTAGAATGTATAAGAACTTCAGAAAACATGGCAGTGAAGGGAGGATAAATACCTCACAGATAAGCCAATATAACCCAGTTGTCCAGGCTCATAATCAGTTACTCTACCAAGGGAGCAAAAATTGATTCTCTCCCTGATTTCAAGCCAAATCCTGAGTAGGATTCACCTTAGTCACATCAGTAATCCTCACTGAGCATAACATTTTATATCACACAATTATGTGTTGTTTTGAAGCTGTAGAGCTACAAGAATACACAAGAGGTACTCAGTTTAAAATCTTTCTACTTGGAGCTATATTTCAATTTTATTTTAAAATTATCTGGCTTAATTTGCTGATTTTTTAAAACAACCACAAATAAACTTGAAATGATCATAAAAACTGAGATGTAGTCACAACATTAGAACAGGAGTAGCATCCAGAAGATTCAGGTTATAAGTAAGGGATGGTTATTTGACTTTGCATGCTCCCTGGATTAGTTAGCATTCTGAAAATTCACAAAACAGTTTTGAATGAGAGATTGCTAAGAGCAAAGTTAATGTATTCTCTACTTTTCTCGTACAGCTTGTCATTCTTTACTAAGGCAAATGAAAGGTTTATTTAACTTTAAGTAATAATAAATGGAAAAGGTGAGTTTATGCTTAGGTGACTAATGCAAACCAGAATTGTTTAGGACATTAAATAAAAGTGAACGCCTTATCAAATCCTCAGATCTATCAGTCACGAGAAAAGCATACGTCTTTGTTGTTTTTCTTCTAATATAAACTGCCTAGAAGTATTTTAAATTAGTTTATTTGTGTTGGATGCTTCAAAACAATTCAGGTGCCCCAGTCTGCATTTTAGGGAAAATGAAATGGTTCCCTCAATGAACTAATATCTGGCTACTTAAACTAGTAGAGTTGTGCAAGCACATTGACACAGTGGGAAATCAGCAAAATTGACTCTCTCTTTGTGCTTTCTCATCAGAGTGAATAAAACTTTCTGTCGAGGGAAGGTTTCCCAGTTGCATTAGGAAAAAAATCACTATCTGTGGTAGAGTTGGAGCGCAATGTCAAATGTTCAAATTCATTGGTTTGCATATTTCTTTTTACTCATCCAATGAACAATACTCATGAGCAAAGAAGGCAAGTCACCTGGCAGTAGAAAAAAAAGGAAGATACTAAAAATATTACAAAAAGAAAAGCGTTCAGTTTGTTTATGTTACTACACAAAATATCATACAAGATGGGATTTATTTATTTTTTTACTGGGGGTGAGAGGACTGCTTAGCTGGGAAAGTTCTGAGCACATAGTCAGTATGATGGAGGAGTCAGTAGAGCAGGAATCGGCAATGTTGGCATGTGGCACCGCACGGTAAGCACCCTTAGCGGGCTCCGCTGCTTTGTTTACCTGCCATTTCTCCTACCGCAGTTCCCAGTGGTCGCGGTTCACCGTCCCGGTCCAAGGGGAGCTACGAGAAGTGGTGGCCAGCACTGCGCCGCTTCCTGCAGCCCCCATTGGACCAGGTCAGCAAACCACGGCCACTGGGAGCCGCGGTCAGCGAACCACCAGGTAAACAAAGCAGCGGGGCCCACTACGGGTGCTTACCCTGCAGTCCCACGTGCCAATGTTGCCGATTCCTGCTCTGGTGCATGCTCACATATGTAGACATACAATATTCTGTGAAGTCCCTGGAAGTGGGATAGAAAATGTGTGTTCCTTGTTTATTTTTTCTTCTCTGAACACATAGACTGACCATTCCTCTGGCAGGGGGTTTCCTTCTCTTTGGCTGCATAGGAATCAGATTGCTCAATCAAGATAGAATCAAGTTCCTCCCCTTTTCTACCTGGTGGAAGTGGTTTTTGGGAGATGTGGTTACCAGCAGCATCACCTGACAAGCACTTTGATAATAACTGACCTGATCCAAAACCCATTAAAATCAATGGGGATCTTTCTACTGACTTCAGTAGATCAGGCCTTTTATACAGAAAAATATAGATCTTTGATTAAACCTACTGTTTAAATCCCATCTTAGGAATGAAGAGCTTTGAAAGGAAATGGAAAGGAAAATTGGCTACTTGTTGATTTCCATTCTTTGTGGATCCAGACTCACCATTCCTCTCTTCTCTTGTTGGGAAACTTAAACTTTAAAAACACTATCCTCTGTGGAGATATCGTTCTGTGAAATTGCGTACAACTTCACAAGGATAACTTGATAATGTTTAATTTGGTATTCTGATCTGTGTTTCAACTTTGGAAGCTGTCTCAGCTGGGGATCCTGCCATATACTGTCTGACAAGTCTGAGCCTGCTTACCTTTCTGCCCAAGAGAAAGGAGGCCCTGTAGCAGCACAATGACTCATCCCTGCAGCATCTCCTCCTGGTTGTCCGCGAATTAGCTCTTCCAGCTCGGAGCGCCCTCTGCAGACCGGTGTCTCACTGTCTGCTGACTCTGTGTCCCTCCCAGACCTTGGTGCCCCTTTACCTGAGGTGCTGCCCCCTGGCTATACCCCCAAACTCTGCCTCTGGATTTCCCCTCCCTGCGGAACCCCAACCCTCTTATCCCCACCTTGCCACAGTCTGGGCTACTGCCAGTCATCACCAAGCCCCTGCTTCCTGGGGCTGACTGCAGTGTAATAGCCAGTCATCACAGCCAAGGGGAGATTTGGCCCAGCTGCCTCTGCCTAACCCCAGTACCTTTCTTAGGTCTTTGAATCAGGCCTTCAGAATGGGGAGGCTCAGCTTGCCCCTTCCCCAGCACTGCTCCAGCCTAGGTACCTTCCTCAGCTTTCCAGAGAGCTAGGTCCTCCTCTGTCAGTGTAGCTAGAGTGAGTGTGTGTCCTTCTGGCCCACTACCCTCTTATAAGGGCCAGCTGGGCCTTGATTACACTGACTACAGCTGTGGCTGCTTTCCCCATCAGCCCAGCTGTTGTTAATCCCTTTCCCTGCTATAACCCTCTCCCAGGGCTGTTTTAAGCCCTTCAGGGCAGGAGCAGGGTAATCACCCCGCTACGGGCCTTCCTTGTCAGAATGGTGTGCTTGGATGCAAAAGAGAACAGTGCAGTGGGTAGGGTGACCAGATGTCCCGATATTATATGGACAGTCCCAATTTTGGGGTCTTTTTCTTATATAGACTCCCGTTAGCCCCTACCCCCGTCCTGATTTTTCACACTTGCTCTCTGGGCACCCTAGTGGTGGGGGTATCTGAGGAGAGATCTTTGAACACATCTAGGAAAGAAGTAGCCCATACAGTGAAGGTGGCATGTCACTCTGAAAAAGTAGCAGTGTTGACTATAGTGTCTTTAGCAAAATCCTACCTTGGATAAAAACCTTGTACCTACCTAAATTCTTCCTGTAATTTCCAGTGGAAATGTCTTATTTCTTTCTACAAATCATTGTATTGCACTATATCTTATTCAATACCTGTTGCATTGCTCCTTAGAGTTCTATTTTGGTTGTGGTGAGATGATTCCTGTATGCATGTAAAGTCTATAAGGCACTTAGAAACAAATTCTACTCCCACTAAACTCAGAAGCTCCCAGTGATTTCAGTGGGACCAAGATCTGGCCCTGTGGGATAAAAGGCACTAGTTATATGTCGAAATTATTGATTGAGAAAAAATATAGATCTTTGCCATCTCAGTTTCAAACAAGAGTCCACTTCCACTTCCACAATCTTCTCACTCCCCAAACCTCAAAAGAAAACTGTGTTTCCAGCTTCTTTGTTGATTAGTCAATTTTTATGTGATTTCAGAAACATACAGATTGTATTGAATCTGTTCTTGCAAAATGTTAAGGTTGAGGGGAAAAAATTTATTCTCAACCCTTGAAATAGTAAGGAAAGCATTTTCACCCTAGCTAATAGTTAGAGATGAGTGAGGTAACAATAACATGCAAAAGCATGTTCTAAATGTTGCTTCATAACTCATTTTGTTATGCTGCTCAAAGCAGCTGAAAACAGAGTTAAAATTTCCTTCCCCAATAAAATAGTGTTTATTTTTAATGGGTATTTACTCTCTTACCATTTTTACTATGCAAAACCAGGCAATTAAAACAGCTTTTATTTTAAATTCTATGAATATAGTTTTCTGTACAAGCCATTAGGGAGTTCATTATAAGCCTTTTTACAAGTTCTAGTGACATTCTTGATGCTGCCCATACCAGCAAGAGCCTAAAAAACTACTAGCTGGCAATTATGAACTTGTGCCATGGTCCTAGGATTAGTACAGCATATGAATTGTTGCTAGTGGTGTTAGCCATTGACTGTCATGAGCTGTTGTTTTACTCCCTCTTTTCTCTGACTAAAAAGAATACTAGTATGACAATTAAACTTTAACATTCAAGGTTCTGTACACATGAATGAATGTACTGTAGTGAAATTTCCCTGCATTTGGCTACATTTCTTGACAATTCTGCCATTACACATCACTTGGTGCACATAGCAGCTAGAAAAAGAATTCTGTGAATGTTCAACTGTGCATGAAAAAATCATTTATATGGTACACATACTCTTTTAGTTGCTCAGATAGCCCCCATTGTATCTAAGCACCTCAAAAACATTCATGAAAAAAAATCAACACAAAACCCAGGCAAGGTAAAGAACTATTATTATCCATCCTTTACGGACAGATGAGTAAGGCACGAAAAGATTAAGGTTCTAGTATTGCAAAGCATTTCTGCTCCATTTCAGTAAAGCTTTTTAGTATGTTTAATCACTTTCTTAAACCTCACAGTCCTTAGTTAAGTATATTCTTAACTGTTGTCCTGAAAAGTGATGTTTCCCTGAAACAGGGCATTTACTCCAACAGTGCACTAACTGACTGAAATCATAGGGACCACTCACATTCTTAGAGTTAACACTCCCTTTGCTGGACTCAGAACTAAATGACTTGCTGAATGTCATGAAGGAAGTCTGCGGAAAAGCTAGGCATTGAACCCAGATTTCACAAACCCCGGACCAATGCTTTTACCACAAACCCATCCTTTCTCTCATTTACTGTACTATATCTTTGTTAGATACTTCATCTTGTATTTTGGAGCCATTTAATTAAGCTATAGGATTGCATAGTTCATAGCTTTGTCAGCTGAGCTCATTGCACACAGCAGAGACTCCTTGCAGTCCTCCATCTCCACCCCTTCACAAGATCCCTGTGTGTTACCTAACCTTAATGCCTTGAGCTCTGTGTGGCCATTAGAGAGAAGTGAACTCAAAGAGGAGGCCCGACAATTCGTAACCACCCAAGGCAAGAGGTCATAGCAACTTTCCACTTGACCGGAGACAGACAAGGATAGCCGGACTGTGGCCACAAGAGAGAAGAGAAGTAGGCAGAATTCCACACAGCTTGAATTATCACATTGATACCAACACTTCAGTATGCAAACTATGGAAGATAGCACTTAAGATCCAGCAAGTGCAAGGGAATGGAAAGATGTATAGGATGCACATGTGGATGGCATTTTGACCCAATCAGTAAGAAAAATCAAGCTTACTCACAAAAGGTTCTCCAATCCTTCAAAGTACAGAGATTATCCTTGTTGGAGATTCAATACTCAGAAGAACTGACAGACCATTCTGCATGGGACAGATGGGCAACATTACAGTCTGCTGACTTCCTGGAGTCAAGACACTAGACATCACTCTAAGATTATATGGACTTCTGAAATCAACAGGAAAGGATCATTGGTGATGGACTAATGGCACTGCATCATGGGATATCTCACAGAGAGTAAATATTTCATGGAACTTGGAAGCATAATGTCCAAACAATCTTCTTTGAGATCTTTCCTTCCCGTTGATCAAAGATAGAAGGCAGAAGATTCTGAAAGTGAATCATAGGGAGGAGAGTTTTGGTTTCTCTGGTGATAGGGGTTTGGATGACTTCCACCAGAGAAGAAGGGGACTCAAATTCCTTGGGGACAGGCAAGTTAGGGTAGTCAAAAGGGGTTTAAACCAAAAAGGAAGGGTAAAAAGGAGGAAAATGTGAGCACTCAACACAAAATCGAGATATTGAGAACAAAGTTAATCAATGAAGCAAAGGACACAGAAAAGAAATTATTTCATTGCCTATACGACAATGCTGTGAGCCACAAACAAGAGGAATTGGAATTGTGCATTTATAAATTTGATCTAGATCAGCGTTTCTCAAACTGGCATCTGTGTGGGTACTCCAGGGGGTTCGTGTGCCCCGTTGATCAACTCCTCCCCTCCCTCCCAGCACCTCCTGCACACTGGGGAACAGCTGTTCTCCAGCATGCAGTAGGTGCTGGAAGGGAATGGGAGGAATGTGGACAGGGTAGAAAGAAGGGGGAGAAGGGGGGTAGAGTGGGAATAGGAAAAGGTGGGATGGGGGTGGGGCCTTGGGGGAAGAGGCAGAGTAAGGGCAGCGCTTGGAGCTGAGTAAGGGACTTGGGGGTCCACAACAAAAATTAAATCATAATGGGGGTCCTCGGGTTGCTAAAGTTTGATAACAACTGATCTAGATGGCATTACCGAAACCTGGTGAGATGGTTCACGCTATTGGAATGTTATAATCAATGGTTACCATTTATTTAGGAAGGATCAAATGGGCAAAATGGGAGAGGGAGTGGCATTCTATGTCAAAAAATAGATTACCTATTTCCAAATCACTGATAATGCCGAAGAAAATAATCTCGAATGCCTATGGATCAATATCCTAACAGGTAAACCACAAGATGGGGCATTAGTTGCTACAGACTACCAAATCACACTAGGGAATATGATAACCACTTTCTTACAGATCTATTCAAAACTTCAATCTGAGTGTCATACATTAGAGGTCTCATACTGCTTGCAGTGAAGTGAGACTCACTGGTTTGGTGCCTCCTGCTGGTTTCCCTGAGAATTAGCTTACTTCCAGTGCAGCTTGCCCTGTGCAGGCTGGCAGCTCACCTGCCTCGGGCCCCTATATCCCTCCTGGACCACAGTGCCCCTTTCCCTGGGGTTCTGCCCCAACTCTCTGGGTCTCCCTTCCCAGAGATAGGCAGGGATAGGCAGCTGAGCCAATAGTATCCATTGGGCTGGGGACGAAAGCAGGAATCAGTCCTAATTATCAGCAGTCCAGGGTCAAGGACAGGAGTCAGACAGGGTGAATGCTACAGTCTATATCAGTGGTAAGGGTAAGGCAGATTTTACATTGTTGCTCACCTAGCTCACTGAAGCAATTCCTTGTTTAAATAGTTGGTGTGGACCAATCAGGTAGCTGCAGGGTTCTGTAGTCTGACTTCTTCAGATGGTTCAGCCTACTATGCTTAACCCTCCAATAATTGTTTGGTGGGAGTTTGCCAGAACTGGCCATGTGGAGTTGTCAGATGTACAGGCCCCTGCAACAGCAGATTCTAAACCTGTGGCTCTTTACAGGCACATAGTCAGTATGAACCTTTTGAAGTTCACCCAAATATAATTTCCATTTCCTTGTTTATTAGCACATTACTCTTTCTAACAGCTAGACATATTCTGTCACCTTTCCTTACTATGTGCAGTGCCTCACTCTACAAACAGTCCCACTGAAATCAGTGAGACTACTCAAGGTGTAAAGTTCTTCTACTACTACTACACTGTTATAAAGCATCCATTGGTAGGACCCCACGAATCAGCACAATCATTCAGGGCTCTGGTCAGACACCCTACAGAGCCAGTGCATACCAGCTGTATAGCTCTGCAGCTTAAGAACAAGTTTATCATCACTACAGTCTGGTTCTGTGGTGGACTTTCCACTACTGGAGACATCTGTTAAGGTTCTGGTAGGCATTAGCCAAAAGACATGCTAAGTGAACTTAATCTAATACATTGGAATCATTCCTCAGTATAGATCTTAATAGACTCTCTAACTGATTTCATACAATTAAAACAACTCGGGTCCCAGTCCTACAAGTTGCCCCACACATCTGCACCAACATGGAGCCCCACTGAAATCAAGAAGGCTCTGCTCAGGCAAAAGGATCAATCCCCACAAAACAATATGCATACTAACATGGTTTTAGAGGGTTGCATGTGTTCTAGCTGCAATAATAGGCAACACAACTTAACTTGACACACTAATTATTTTTACATAAATTATAGATTTTGGGTAGCATATCTTTTCTTGCCTATTATTTGCATTTTGTAAAAAAAAAAAACAAAAAAACCCAAAAAAACAACCCAGCCATTTAAAAAAGAAATGAAGACAATTCTGTCTTTAAAATGGAAAACAAATTCAAATGGTGAACTCTGATCACTTACAGGGACCTTTTTTTGATTATGTAGGGGGACCTGCTTTTTTCTCTTCTAAGAACAAAAAATTTACATTTATGAAAATTATTTTTGCAGCTAGCAAAGCTTAGTTTCTAACATTAAGCACCACACAGTCACATAACCCAGGTTTGCAGTCCCCTGTTCCTGCTGTCTGACTTCAATCTTGTCTAGCTCTGCTTTCACCCTCACCTTCATCTAAATTTCATTTACAATCTTAAATCTGTCTCTTCACTAATCTGTTTCAGCTTCTCCTGAAAACTTTTGCTTCCTTAAACTGGCTCCAAGCAAGCTCCCACTGCAGCAATCACCTGACTTACTGCTTTCTGATTAACTGTGAGCAGGAGTAAAATTTTAAAGCTGTGCACAGGGATTTAGCAGCAAGTCTCTTATGGGCATTAAACAAGTTTCAGAGCTAAATTCCCAATCACCCTGAAAGATCCAACAGTAAGTTTAACCCATGTGGAAGATATGAGGACATATCTAGCCATTAATGTGTTGTTATTGCTATAGTATATTATGCTTATCCATTCATATTTACTCATCACTGTTAAAGTAAACAAATGATGTTTGCTTTAGAGTTCAATTTCATCAGACACAATTGTTTTCTCAAACAGCTGTCAAGACCTTAATGAAGGAAGTACTAATCACATATGTAATTCTAAACATATAAATTAGTCCCACTGATGACTTACACACTTAAAGTTCAGCACATTCTTAAGTACTTTGCTGAATCAGTTCCCAAACTTTGCTCAATCTCTTACAAAAAGGATCTTGTTGCAGAAAAGTTGTCAGTTTCCACAGCCCCATTTTAAAAAATCTGCTGCTCAGCCTATTAGAAAATTAGGGGCTGAAGTTTCCCCACTTGGAGAATGTCAACACTGGCCATATGAAGCCTTCAAATAGAAAATACACTAGGTCAGATCTCATCTAATTTTAGATGAGAAGTAGCTTTTTGCTTCCTTATCCGGCAAATTTTTTTGGTTCATATTATTTTAAAATGGAATTCTTCAGGAAAGAGAAAAAAAAACCATTACAGATAATGCTCTCCCAGACTCATCCCTCCAACCAGGTCTGGAAACACTAGCAGATCTCAGCCAAAGCAGTCCTACAGCCCAGCATATTTTCTTGCTTGAATAGTTTGGCAGAGTGAGAAAGCAAAATGTGTGACCTTTCTGCAGCTTTCCTACTGTGGATAATTTCTGCTGAATAGGGCAAAAAGTAATCAGGATACAAAACTGTACAGCATACAGGATACAAAACTGTACAGCATACAGGTATCTGATCTCATTTCATCATTATGGTACAAGTAGTGAATCACATGAAGATTACTCTTTGATTTTAATTTAAATGGATTTTACTGCTAAATTGGATTTTGTTATGCCTCATAAGAATATATTTCATGAAGCAAACTGAATTGCCTACCTTTACAAATTGATATGGATCAGAGGAGAAACTTCATTTCATTCAACCTTTGAAATATCCATACAGAAATGTAAAATTTACTCTTGCAAGTCATCTGTGGTTCTAATGCATTAAGAATTATTTTTATCAAAGCAGATGCAAAAAGCTTGCTATTTAGATATTTTCCTTTTCAAGCCACTCTTCTTTCATCTCTCATATCAAATATATTAAATGTATAATATCTATTAAACTTTTAGTCTCCTTTAAAACTGCCACTTATCTTTTTACACATGCCTTGACTTCCTGTTTTATCCTTCATATGCTTTAATAAATTTGATCTTTTTACAAGTGTTTTAAGTAACTCCCCATACAGTGACATACTGCACATAAGTTTGGAAAAGAAAACAATAGTGCTGTTTCTCAGGATATGTAAATAAACCACAGTATATTTCCCTCGCTGCTTTATACAGTAGATTCTCCACAAATACATTTACAGCAACACTTCAGCAAGGCAACCTCTAGATACCATACCTTTTGCAAGTCTGTAGGGTATGTGTAGTTACACACTGCAATATGTAACTATTCATATCAGTGAAAAGCTCTGGGCGGGCGGGGAAGGAAGAAGGCAGCAGGGAAAGGCTCAGCACAAGGGACTTGCTGGAGTCTTTCCTTACTGCCTCCTCCTGCCTGTCCCTGCAGTGGGAAAGATTCTAGCAACTGGGAGGTAGTGCGACACTGCTACACTGCTAGTGTAAATGGGGATACACATATCCAGGTATAAAACAACAGGATTCAGGAGTGTCTTTCCTCTGCTCATCTAAGCAGTGCCTCACTGTCTACATGGCTGTTTATACCCAGTCTAAGGGTGTATGTAGTATAGGTACTCTACATGTCAACAAAATGAGTATGCTGTGTAGTCATAGGACTCCAAGGCAGCACATCACTTAAGCACATGCTTAAGTCATGGGGACTTAAGCATGTGGTTAAGTGATTTGCTGAATAGAGATGAACTAAAGTGCTTGTTTAGAGTTAAAGTTTCTACACTTACAGAGTTTTGTATGTGATGTTAGAAAATTAATTGTAAAAGGTCAAAACTGTATGGGGAAATGCTGTGAGTAGAGCTAAAATGCTCTGCGAATTCTCAGATGTGTGTTAAGAAAGCACCACACAAAGTTAGTTTAGGAAGCCTGGTTTTCACTGAATTATGCTTGCATGAAGATTTTTGTGTAATCAAAGGAATGCACATTACACTTAACCTTTATATTACATTTTCAATTATTTTTAGTCAATGTCAATATATTAACATTGCATTAATGGAATCCTGTGCAAGTCATTCAGTGGAAAAAGTACTATCACTCAGTTCTCATGTATGTTAACCTAAGATTATATATTCTAATGGATAAATTGCCCATTTTATTTTTCAAAAATATGGAGTTCTAAACTTGTGAAAATGCACTTTCATTTTCTTTAGAACTTGTAGTTATCACTCTGGGATAGGGTCATTCTTATTTCTAATAAAGACTTGAGTCAAAATATTTAAGATGTTTAAAACAACTATTGGTAAGAAAATGAACAATTCAACAATATAAATATCATATAAATGGCTGTGTTAGAAAAGTATGTGTTTTTTGGAATAGTCAGGAGTGAATAACAAGTGTCATGCAGGGAAAGAGGTCACTGATCAATTACTGAAGAAGCAACTGTAGAGCTAGTGCTAATTTGGGGCATAATCCTAATTTTACTGATCTCCATTGGATTTTTGCCATAGACTTCCTTCAACTGGGTCAGGCTCAAGCCTTTGTTCTCTAATCTACATTTTATGAACACGGGAGCATTGGATTGTGCAGAGTCTGGGTAAAGGCAGCTGCAATACTGTTTTGTTTCTTTTAACCATTGAAATAGCTAATCCTTTTCTAACATGGCTATTTTTTATTGAAAGTACAGTACAGCTTTATAGAGCCAAAATGTTCTATTTCTAAGTTTTCTTCTCTCCCAACATGTAAAACATGTTTTTAAAGATTAAAAAGTATGGAGAAGCCAATAACCTTAAACTGAATTAGTGTTCATTAACATATGGTGCATCTTATTTATTAATGTTTACCCCCCCCCGTATATTTACAGAAGACAGGCAATGCAGATGAAAGAAAGATATGAACAGAATGTCATGATTATTTTTAAAATTATTACTTCTGTTGCCAAATTAATTGAATTAAAGTTAATATTTGTCCATTTTGAAGAAACAAAATGGAAAATGTATGTTTCTTTATGAGACCACACAGAGCTATATTTGTGGTCAACAAAAATATTTTGAGCGATGTTGCCTAGCAACCTTCATGAGAGGAAAATTATATTCCTGCAACACAATTTATAGAATATAAGCTTTAAGATAGCTATAAAATGAACTGAGCGACAGTGTTGCATCTGCAAAAGAAACCTAATATCAACAAGCACTTTCCTACCTATTTAATTAATGCTGTGAGTTTGAATTGGACTTCTTGTAGAAAAGAAGCATACCAAGATCTGAAAAAAAGAATATGTAATTTGACAGAAATACTCATATGTAAACAGCCAGGTCATTACACATTAAGAAAATAGGTTGATGTCATTAGTCATGCCTAGTGGTAGAGCAAGCATCAGTAGTCAGGAGTCAGAGCCCAGGATCAGACGTGGAATCAGAGGGCAAGGCCCAGGGACACAGGTGGCAGATGCATCCCATCCATAGGACGGACTGGGGCAAACACTCCAGGCTCCATACGTTGGGATGTGGGGACCAGGGTAGCGGGGAGCCTGGCACCAGCGGCAGTGAATGACCCAGCCCCAGCTTACTCCACTCTGCTCCTTGAGGGGAAGGCATGGAGTTGGGGCAGGGCCTGGGCCAGAGGGAGGGGGTTGTCCCTGGCCCTGCACCCTCCTAGGAACCTCAGGAATCAGAGCCAAGGGTCAGAACCAAGTTACCCGGAATGAGAAAAGACATGGGCAAGGTTGGGGCTGACTCAGGAGCAGAGCTGAGAACAAGCGTCCGCAGAAGCTATCATAATCAAAATAAGTGCTTTGTGCAGCCACTGAACTGCTGCTGCTTCTGGGCTTAAGAGCCAGTCTGCTGACCTCTACAACCAATTAGGGAGCTTACTAAAGGCCAGCCATGCTCATTAGATTGCCTGGAGACTGACTCTGCTGGAGGCCCTAATTTCAGACTGTTTTTACTGATGAGTTGCTACTCATCCCTATCACTGTACAGTTATTTTGAGATAAATAATGCTGTCTCATAATAAAAGATCTCTCTATCAAATTCTGTGTATCAGTGGGTGAAGAAAACAGGTATATGTTTCCTATATCCTGTATCTTTAAAAATGGACTTCTTCGCCAGCTTGCAGGGGCAATCACTGAATTACTTCATGATGGCTGCTGTTACAAAGTGAATCACATTCACTGTACTCTCTCATGGAGACTTTATTTATATATATATATGTATATATATATATATATATATATACACACACACACACACACACACTCACACACTACACACACACACATTGAGAGAGAGAGAGGGAGAGAGAGAGAGTTTCCTTTAATCTAAAATAATTTGGACTGAAAGTGAAGTGAATTTATTCATGTTTGTGGGAATACATAAAAACGAAGAGTAGATACTAGTGAAAGGGTACAAATGTTGCTGTGTCTCAAAATGTGGTCAGTTTATAGAACCACTGAAGTGAGATCTCAATGTCCATGTGAAACTCACGAAAAGCATAGCAGCAAGAATTTTTTCTATTAACTTTTTATTAATTTTTAAATTATATATATATATATATATATATAAATTATACAGAGAAACAAGCATAACAAACTATAAATAAACTTCTCATAATACATAAACTTCTTATAGTATATTTACCATTTGCAACCTAACCTTGGCTTTACTTGAAACATTATATATGAATGAATGGTTAAAATATAAATCAATTACTTGTATTATACAATTTACAAGAAAATTAAGTTAAGCTAAAGAATATGGCAGGGACATGCATTTACTAGGAGGATCATACACATACTTCCAGAGATCCCATCTCTCTGAAACTTTTTTCTTTGGGCTTTCTATTAAAGTGTACAATTTTTCCATGATGGCCAAGTTTATGATGTCTGTGCTCCAGACCACACTTAGTGGCTTTTTGGATTTCCACTTTTGCAGTAGTAGTTCTTTAGCAATCATTAGTTCTCTGCTTAGCCAAAAGTTTTCAGATTTATTCAGCTTCCAATTAGCATTTAATAGCTTTAAAAAGATATATTTAGCTTATAACACAACTTTATTTGATAGGAAAAATATTTCTGCAATTAATTCTTCCCAAAACATATGGGGGTAGAAGCAGTCTCAGAAATATATGGGTAAGTTAGCATCTGCTGAATCATAGAGCCAACATTTGTCTGACTTAACAGCACCTATTGAAGAGGGGGTCCAGTGCTTTTCCTCCATGTGCTTTTCTTCTAGATGAATCTTAAACGGATGTTCAAAGAAGAGTTTTAAGCACTGGCTAAAATTCGGTTAGCAGAGAATAATTGGCCTAGTTCCTCCTTTCATTTCCTTTTTAGGGAATCTATGTTTAATTCAAATTTGCTGGCCAAGTTTACATGTAATGTTGTCATAAATCTTGGCAATCTGGGTAATGGAGAAATGAAAGTAATTCAATGGGTTGCAGGCTTCGAGGCCAAACAGATGGGAGATGGCATGTTTGAGTTGGATATTTTGCAGTTCCTTCTTAGTCCCTACATCGAACCTTTCTTTTAATATTGCAAAAGGGAGGAAGGTATCATTTTCAATAAATTGACTCATGGTCAAAAGTCCTTTCCTAATGCAATCTGGCCAAATGATGGTGTTGCCCGCTATGCAGAATTTCAAGTTATCTCAGATAGAGGCCTTTGTATACAGAAGCGAGTGTTTTTTAAATTTAGTGGACATGGTATGCCAAGTACTCTAGCTGTCATAATAGTTGGTAATTGTTCTTTAGGGAACTGATAATAATCCAGATGCAGCTCATTGAAAATGGGGAAAGGACCAACCAATTCTGTTTCCAGCTGGAGCCAATCTGGGACTCTACATGAGAGGGAATGAGCCACTATGCTGCTTGGCTAAGAATTATTGCCTAATGCTAAAGTTTAAAATTGGAAAATCTAAAAGCACCTGTTTTGATTGGGAGCAGTAATCTTAGTAACAAAATTCTGGATTCTTACCAGGACCCACAAGAAGAACCTGAACATGTTGCTGATTTTGGTAAATTAAAATGAAGGCCTATGGATAGGGAGGGAATTCAGAATAAAAAGGATATTGGGGAGGGCATTCATTTTAATTGCTTATTTTTCCCCTCAAAAAGAGGTAGTGCCTGCCATCTATTTAAATCATTTGCTAATTGCATGATTATCGGGGTTGGTTAAACTTGGTTATATTTTAAAGTTTCTTAGGGAACAGGATGCCAAGATGTCTGAGGTGTGACAATTGCCATCTTAATGTCCCTATAGGAGAGCCATTTGCAATCAAATCCAGTGAGCTGTTTTTTGCTTCTAAATTATTCCAATTTCTCGTGGAGCCAGAGAATTTGTCAAAATCATGTATTGTTTGCAGGATATTTAGAATAGATTGATCTGAATTTTTAATAAATAAGGCTGTCATCTGCATATAAAAGGATTTTGTCTCCTAAAACCCTGTTTCGATCCCTTGAATACTTTGGTGTTCCCTAATTAGTAACATAAGTGGTTCTAATGCTAAATTGAACAGAAAGGTTGAGTGAGGGCTCTCTAATTCGCCAAAACAGATCAAAGTGAGAGGGGATATTGTGCTATTGGTGGTATGCAAGACTTGGGATTGGGATATAATAGCTTTATGCATGGAATAAAGGAATTTCCCAGCTCAGCTTTATGCAGGGTAAGAAACAGATATTTCCAGTTCACTGTCACTTTTCATTGAGTGAAAAAGGTGCATGGACATTTCTGTAATGTTGGTGGAATGCCATTATCGTTAATCAACTGTCATGTTATCTGAACCATGCTTTTTAATAAATCCCCCTTGCTTGGGGTGAACCATATCATTCATTACTTTTTAAGCCTCTTCAATATTTTTGAAAGTATTTTTATATCAGTATTGATTAAAGAGTTGGGTCTATGACTGTAACATTTTTGCATGTACGTGCCCAGTTTAAGTAGTATAATAATTAGGGGTTTGGTCGTAACAGGAGTAATGTAACTTTCTTTAAGACATCTTCATGAATGTGTCTTAGGAGGCAGAATTTCTTTGAGACTTTGATAGAATTGTATGAGTAGGCCATCATGACCGGAGGTCTTGCCTGGGCTTATTTCCTCCATGGTCTTGATTATTTCTTCTGATTGCAAGGGAGAAGACAGCCTGGCCTGCTGCTTTTCTGAGATTTCTGGAAGGTTAAGAGTTTTAACAAAATTATTCCATTCATCTGAGGCAGGTGATGAATAATTTTTGAAAGAACCTGCTAAAATATTAAACGCTGATCACTGATCTCTTTCTGATAAGTTTTAATCTGCTTTTGTTCTGATGCTATTCAGGACTTTGGAGTGCTCTTTTAAATGTGTATGCATTAAATTTCTCTGTTCATTCCCCTGATTTCCAGTATGTTTGAGTCTAAAAAGAGCATAAACGTGTGGTGAAGTCAATATATTTACTTCATATTGAAGATGATTACTTTTTTAAAGATTTCTTTGGAAAGGGTACTTTGCACATTTTAAATCCATAGTTTTAATTTGTACCTTTATTTCCAGGAGCTGAGCTTGGCTAATCCTCTTTCCAGCCATTGAGTAAGAATTGACCCTGCTCCTAATAAAAGCTTTTAGCATATCCTGTATGATGGGTTGGGATCTCTTTGGTGTCACTTGTTTGAAAAAAAAATCTAATTTCTTCTGTGACATAGTTTTGAAAATGTTTATCTTTCAAAGGAGAGGAGTTTTGTCTCCATTTTTTATAAGTCTGATTTGATATATTATCTGGTACATGATCAAAGATCATGATAGACTTGATTTCATTATTTAGCACTGAGGCCACTGAGATTCGAAGAAATCTATTGATGAATGTGGAGAGGAAAAAAAAGTAAAATCTTTCATAGTAGAGTTCTGCAACTCCTATAGATCTTTTAATGCTAATTCTTCCATATAATCTTTTATAATATTTCTAACATGTGATTTTGTACACAGGGGCCACACTAACTTGCCTAAAAAGAGTTCAACACCTCATTAAAATCTCCTGTTATAATGATTGACTGTAGAGGTATATTACTTAATTTGGAAAAAAAAATTAAAAACATCGATCTTTTCTGGGTCCATATATAATAATCAGAGTATATACAGAGTCAGAGATCTTAGTCTTCACCAGCAAAAATCTACCTTCCTCATCTAGAATTTGTAAATTTAGTCTTTTGTGAAACAATATTGCTAAACTTTGGCTGCAGAGGAGAATTTTCTTTTCCCCCATCAACCCTCCTAAATTTCTTTGCCTCCAAGTCATTAAAATAGGTTTCTCGCAGGAAGATAATATCTGTTTTCAGTGATTTCAGTGGTTCAGTGGATGATAATTCTTTTTTGTCGTATCAACCACCCCACTGATGTTCCAAGAAACACAATTTATAAGATTTGCCATAAGGAAAGTTTAGGTCAAATAGAGGCCTGAATAGCATCACTGCTTGGACCACTGTTAGTTCCAGATATATGAGTCCCCCCTCACTGCTTCTGGGGCATGAAAGGAGAAGGGAGAGGTTAAGGAAGACCAGGAAAGGTAAACAATAGGTATAATGGGGGAAACAGATTTTAAAAAAGAGAAAAAAAATGAAGTCGTCAAAACTGACCAAGATCACTTAAAATTACATAACTTATACCCAAATGGAAATAGGACCTAAGTGACAGATGTTTACAAGGGGATGGCATTGTTACTCACCTTCCCCACCCCTCAGTACACCCATTTGGGGTATAACTGGATTCACTCTAACTTTATAAAAAAGAAATAGTATAATATCAAGGGAGGGCAGGGTTTCTGAACTATTCACAACAGTAACATAGTCTAGTGTCTAAAGTTATGAACAAGTCTATAGTGGATCTATAAGAAAGTTACATAGATTGTTTAAATAACCTTACTCTAACATAACCGGACCATTTGAACATAACTTCTGCCTAAACTTTGCACTCTAGAACAGGGGTTCTCAAATTGGGGTTGTGACCCCTCAGTAGGTTGTGAGGTTATTACATGGGGAGAGGGGAGGTTCGTGAGCTGTCAGCCTCCACCCCAGTACTCTGTTTCGCCTCCAGTATTTATAACCATGTTAAATATAAAAAACATGTTTAATTTATAAGGGGATCGCACTCAGAGGCTGCTTTATGAAAGGGGTCACCAATACAAAAGTTTGAGAACTGCTGGTCTAGAACCTCATCCATGCTTGATAGTGTGAGTGCTCAATGGTTATATCAGCAATATAAAAGAGCAAAATGTTTATTTTAACTCATGTGATAAAAATAAAAACTAAAGAAAAGCATTTGAACTAATATTATTTTAAAAAACAATTGAACATCTCATACTAACACATTCTCAGTAATTTGGTGGCTCATAACCATCAATAATAATTATTCTTGGATAGGATTTTAGGAGACCAGATTTCTTTACAGTTGAGGAATTGAAAAAATTCATCATTAAACTGAAATCTTCATTACATTGTTTAAGATCTGGTATTTCTTATTACATTACATTAGGACATTACAGTACATTAGGACAAATGGATTGAATACTGCCTGATTTATTATAACCCCAGAATCTAGGAAATTGGATGGGGATGAAACAAAGTAAAATCATTAAGGGTAGAATGGGAAGACTAAAAAATAAAAATAATAATAATAAGGCCACTGGCAGTGCTGGCTGCTACTTCCCACAGCCCTCATTGGACCAGGATGGAGAACCGTGGCCACTGGGAGCCGCAGTTGGCGAAACAGCAAGTAAACAATCTGGCGGAGCCCGCTAAGGGTGCTTACCCTGCGGTCCCATGTTCCAAGGTTGCTAATCCCTGCTGTAGTCAGAGTTTCAGCTTCTGCTGCTGTCATGAACTAAGCATCTTGCTCTCCTCTTCAACTTTAAAGGAAGCAGGGAAGGAAATGAGGTTGTCCAAACTCAATCCATTGGCTAGGGCTCTTGATCTATTGAAATTAGCCTTCTTCTCCACCACATCTTTGGTGTTATCCAGGAAAATCATCCACCTGTGTCCATTACATGTTAGATTTTTAAATTCATGAGCTTTATGGAGAATGAGTTCCTTATTATTTTGTCTGGGGCTTTAGATTTGGAGGGGTTTGAGGCAAGGGAGCAGTGGGGTCTCTCAATATGTAAACTCTGATCAGGGGGAAGAGAGAAAAATGCTGGCAGTCTGTGGATAAAAACCCCTTAGGTCTCCCTTTCTCCAGCCCATATGGGCACACTAAAGTTCTCACATTGTTTCTCCTTGATCTTCCTTCGAGATCATTAGCTTTTTCACGCAGTGTTTTCATATTCCTTTCCTGCTGCTTTGCAGATGTAGTCACAATAATCACTGTGTCTTCTAGCAAGGAGATTCTGTTCTCAGTTTCATCTAGTCTTAATGCTGAGCCTAGAAAAGTAGCTTGATGTGTATTAGTAATATTTTTTTACCTCAATTATATCTTCAAATGTTCTTCTCAACATAGTCTGATCACTTGAGATTTGTTGTAGCCAGTCCAGAATAGCATCTAGTCTCAGAGGGGCAGCCTCTCCCTTGTCAGCCATCTTGGCTGCAAGAGGCTGTCCAATGGCTTTTGCTTTTAAGGATTTTGTAGAAAGTCTGGAGATGAAACAGCATTCATAATGATATTAAACTAAAAGAAAGGAGTTATAGAATAATTAATGGAAATCAGATGGGAAAAAAAGCAATTTAATTGCAAACAATTGTCAATTTTAAGAGGTAGGGAAGGGAGCTGTAAAGCTATGCATCCTTAGTGGCTCCCAGAAGTCAGAGCAACAAGTATTTAATGAGTCTTTTCAGCCTCTCATCCTATCTGATTCTGAAGGATAAAGATTTTTTTCTGAAGCTAAAGGACACAACCTAATTGGGGTTTTAAATTAATACAGAATATATCTGGCTTATCTTTAACCTCTGACCAGAAGACTATATGGGCTGGGGTTGTTAAAACACCTTACTGCTCAAAATTTCATGTGGTTGCCTGGCATGTGATGGGAATAGAAATTCAGATCTGATTTTTAAGGTCCCAGATAAGTGATTGACACTATTTGTTGGATATCAATAAAACAATTTTTAATTCTTCAAGACTTTCCTAGGTGGTTCTTATGGAGAGGTGCCTCACCTTCAGAAATACTCTCAAAGAGTAAGATCACCACAAATAATTACTATTACTTATATAGCATGGAGGAGTGTTTGATAACAGAAGTGAAGTTGTTCAGAATGTAACCCTTCTGCCAGGTGAATTGTCAGCAACCAGAGCTGGATTCAATATCTAGGGGTTCCTTTTCAACAATACAACACAGAACAGGCTCAAACCCCCACTCGTAATCTGGGAAAATTACACACCACTCTGGGGTGCTGCTAAGAGGCAATACTTCCTCACTCGCAAGCACAGAGTCTGAATGTAGAAAAGAAACTTTTAATGAAAGGAGGAAAGTCATCAGACATTAATTAGGGAAAATGATGCAAGCAGGAAACAATCATAAAACTGTGAGCAGGGCACCCATCCTAGAGTGCATGAGGCAGTGTCTTCTGCCTCATGTTCTTGAGTTCAATAACCAAAAGTTCCTTTACTGTGCCCCGACCCTGCCAAGCTCCCTCACCATATCCCACTCACTGTCCTTGGTCAGTGAGGACCCCAGTGTAGCAGAGTGGCAACTCACCCCTGCAGTGCCTCCCACTGGTCGTCCAGGGAATTAGCTCGCCCAGCCTCTGGAGCGCCCTCTGCAGGCCATAGTCCCACTTGCTACTGGCCCCGTGTCTCTCCCTGGACACTGGTGTCCTCTTCCCTGGGGTGCAGCACCCCTGCAGTACTCCCACAGTCTCAGGGTCTCCCCTCCCTGGGGAACCCCCACCCCTATCCCCATCTTGCCTCAGTCTAGGCAACTGCCAGTCACCACTTGTCCCCGTTCACTGGGGCAGACTGCAGTATCATTGCCACTCTTTACCGACAAGGAGGGTTTGGCCTGCTGCTTCTGCCTTTGTAGCCATAGGCTGCTCCCTGCAACCCCAGTACCCCTTTGTTGGACCGTCTCCTAGGCCCTCAGCCTGGGGTTTCCAGACCAGAGCTCCCCCAGCTCCTCTTGCCTTACCCCAGCCCTGCCCTACTCAAGGTACCCTGTCAAGCTCCCAGCAGACATGCCAGTCTACCTCTACAGACAGAGGAGACATTATATCTGTGTACCAAACTCTGGGCCCTCTTACAAGGGCTAGCTGGGCTCTAATTGACTCAGCCACAACTGTGGTTGCTCTGCCAATCAGCCTGGGAGCTTGCTTGCTCCCAGCCACAACCCTTTCCTGGGCTGTTTTAAGCTCTTCTTTCAGGAGCAGGGTAGGCACTCTGCTACACCCAAGTTCAGAGGTGCATCTTTGTGAGCTCACCTTCCACCCAGGGAAGAAGGCACCTCACTTGTTCTGCCATCTGAGCACTTGCCCTGCCAGCTGCCGTTCCTCGCCACTGGACACCCTGGCAGCTGCTGTTCTACTCTGCTGCCTTCCCCTCCAGCTGCTGTTCTGCTCCTCTGACCACCCTGCCAGCTGCCATCACCTGCCATTAGTTGGTCACCTTCTGCAGCCACCTGCCTCTCTGCAGTGACCCATTCAGGTCAGTCTTTTGAAGTTCCACCCAGCTCTTAGTGATTGTCAGCTCTTAGGTGGGGAATCTGAAGCAGGCTGGGCAGAAACGCTATCCCACCACAAATGATTTCAGCTCTAGTGAGCACTTAACAAAAGACTCCTAATGCAGCCTACTTAGCTCTATCTTTGAACAAAGTGGGAGGGCCAGGTTAAACCAGAGCGGAGACCATGGGGCAAAATCCACGCCTCCTGACAGGGACACTCGTCCTCACCTCCTCATACTTTCACAGGGGTCTGGCATTCGTAAATTCTTTCAGCAAGGGTTAAGCACATTTCTGCTGCCCTCTACTCATACAATATAGACAACAACATTGATAACAACATTTCAATACCCCTACATTCAGTATTAAAGTGATTTGTAACCCAACACCAGCTAAAGCTGATCACTTTGAGCAACATAGTGTCTGTCTGCTGGATTCTTACATGGAGTAGGTGTGTTCATGTAAATACAGTTTGTGTCTGAAGTCTCCTGCCCTCTCCAGCTAGTTGTCAGGGGAGAGCTCATTCAAGACCCAGCTTACAAAAGCAAGTTCTTGAAAAGAAATGGCTACCCCACTTTTGTGGAACTGCAAAAGGATTCAGCTCCTCAGGTACTGCATCAAAGTGGATAACAGAGATCTGGGCAATCCTAGGGTGACATGGCCTCCCCCCCCCCTTTTTTTTTGGTTCACTGCTCCGGCCGCCTTTTGCCCTGGGGTTTCGTTTGTTTGTTTGTTTTGCCACTCTGGCCACGCTGTACCCTGTTTTGGTGTTTTTTTTTGGGGGGGGGGGTTGGGGGGGGGGGGAGGGTGGCAAAAAACCCTGCTGAGGGTCTGTGCATGCCATTTGTGTTCAGAGTTTGCAATCTAGAAAGACAAGGTAGGTGATGTAATACCTTTTATTAAACCAACTTCTGTTGATGACAGAGAACTTTTTGAGCTACACAGAGCTCTGTGTTGTTCGAAAGCTTGACAGTTTGCAGTCTAGGGCATTTCTTGGATTCCTACCTGCTGATAAACAAGAACATCATAGTTTTGAGGAAAGCTATTTTTTCTCTCCCATGCCCACAGCTGCTATCAACAAACTGGAGTCCTCTCAGAGATCCTCTGTTGTCTTTACGGATACAGAGTAACACAGCTGCTAATCTTAAATCTGTTTTGGAATAGAATCCCATCCCTTCATCAGATACAACTCAAATATGTTGAACTAAATATATACCCAGACTTTTAGGGAGGGATGGCAAGGATGAGGCCTGTTTGTGGAGCTGTAGGTATTGTTTGGGGATGATTTTATTGTGGTTAGCTATTCTTGGATTTACAAATGAGAAGGAACTGTAGCTGTTTTTTTCTGGTATGATTATATATTTATATTTTTAGCAAAGGCGCAGAAAAAAAGTCTTAACTTTTGTACATACTTATAAATGCAAATAAGCAATCAGTCATTGGCATATTATGTTAAAAGTGCTGCATTTAGATACATATATATCTTTGTCAAAAATATTGTAGCTTTATTTGAATTCTGACCCTTTAGTGCTATCCCTTGCTGTCTATCAGTGTCCACAACTTTGGCACATACACAGACAAGGATTACAAACAATGAATATTTTAACTATTTTAATGAAAATCTCTAACTGTAAATATAATGAGTTTATTTATTAGTGAGAAGCAGTTAGCATTTATTAACTGATCTATCTTAGCTGAATTGCTTTCCTGTTCTACTTTTTCCTCTCTGGCACAGCTCCTGGAGCAATTTTAAAATGCAGAAAATATTTTTTTTATTAAAAACAAAAACAAACAAAAAACCACAACACAGTCCTGACCTGGGTAAAGCCTCCCACACCAACTGTCACCAGTGCTACTGAGTGTAAAAAGCATGATGCTTCCTCATTCCTCTGTGGCAGATGTTGCTGTATCAAGTGCACAGAGGGCCTGCCAGCTGGCAAGAATATGATTTGATGAAAGAATAAAAGAGAGATTTCAGAGCTGAGCTGCGTTGACTAGGGAAAGAGAGGAATTGAGGGTATAGTCTGAGCACCACTGAATATAGAACCCTAGCAGCTGCAAAGCCTGTGGAGAAGACCTGCACTGAACTCTGTGGCCACGTTTTTCCAGAGTTACCAGGGATTTTGAGTGCCTGGGGTTTTGGGTGTCCAAATTGAGGTGCCTCAAAGAAGCCCAGTTTTCAGGACATGCTAAATCCATTGAAAATCATGTCCCTTCAACATGTCTGATGTTGAACATCCGAAACCTGAGGCACAATGAGTCATTAGGCCAAGGTTTTCTGACGTGACTATCTTATTTGTTTTATTGTACACTTGTTTGCTAAAAATGTCAAGCTCCAGGAAGGAGTAAATTTTGATCCTATTGAGAGTGTGTGGTGTGGGTCCCAGATCAGGTAAGAGAGTCATTTGTGTACTAGTGTTTGAACAGATGACAGTTTTTTCACTGTGTATAAAATTCAATAACAATCTTTTGAATTAAAAAAAGAACACTAATTCAGAAGAGCCCAGAGATCAGGTCAGGTTTAGGTAGAGCAATGAATGAATGGGCAAGGGTCAGATCATTCAACCTGGTTTTACTTGACTGAAAATGGGAACAGTATCCTTATGTTTAATAGAGAGGACAGTAATATCTGTAAGAGGTAACTGAATTTAAGTATATTAGTTCCTTCTAAAAAGCCTGTAAAAGAGGGAAGGATGAAAAAAATGGGTTACCACCCCACAGCCAAATTAGAAGAAAAACATTAACTGCAACTCCCTTGCTGCCCTTAGAGATAAGGCATACAAAGGAAACCCTTTCCATCTTCCCACAAACAAGGTAAGTTTCAGAAGTCTTCCTGTCATTAGGAAAGAGGGGTTCACATTGACTGTAAATAACTCTTCTCCCTTGGCAATTCTGCTTCTGCAGTAATGCTGCCTGAAGATGTAGGCCTCAAGGTATCTACAGTGCAGAATCCATGAAATGTTTCATTGTGAATAATTTATTTTGGCAGGTGCTTGATCTTAAGTTTTAAAAGTAAAAATGAAACCAGGCTTCAGCAGAGTTCAGACATTCATCTTCTTACCTTTGACAAAGTAATACAGACTGGACTTATCCTCCATCTCTTTCTCATCTACTACATCAAGGAACTAGCTTGTATACTCTTGATGGACATATCATCTATTTAAAAATGAAGACCAGGCCTCAAAATTTCATAATAGCTATTAAAATGGAGCAGCTGCAGATACCGCTCCCCAGTGTTTCATCTCTCAATTAGATATACCATCTACCTCCATTCTTTCTTTTGCAATAGTGTAGCTCCCACTGAAACTCAGATGTGAGGCTTGATTTCAATAAAGGCTTCCGTCCATGCAACAGTGAAAGAGCTTATTGCAGTGAAAATACTGTGCTCCCAGTACATTTATTACCTAACATTTCAAATCAAGAACAGGAGAAAAACCATGCAAAGATAGTGGAGGAAATGGGAAAGAGGGGAACTGGAAAGAAAGAGAAAAGTGGAAACAACTGGTCAGAGGAAAGGGAAGAAGGAACAAGATGGTGTGGAGGAAGAAATGGAGGTAGGAAAAACAACTGGAGAAGACAGAATAAGATGCACAAAGGAGAACTGAGGAAACAAGTGTGAAATATAAAAACAAGAATTAAAGCAAATGAAGAATATTAAAAAACACCATGGGAAAGTGCATGGTTAATAGACAAAAATATAGGTATATGGACGGAGATAGCTGATCGTGGAGAATGACAGGTGTTATGGAAAAACGTATTATGAACAACAAAAGGAAGAAAGACTCAAGATTAAAAAAGATATAGAAACACAAGACAGGTAACAGAATTAAAGAGAATTCTATTTAGCATTTTTAACTGGAAAGGGCCTTATTTTCTTTTTATTTGGTTGTTTATGATGTCACAGTTCCAGGAGAACTTAAGGTTTCTGGCTTCCATTTGTCACTTCTCTTAGGTGGAGGCCCGTGTCTCCTTCCTGACAGGGGTTTAAGGCTGCATAGCTCCTTGCCTGACCCTGCAATATCCCCAACAAACCAGTTTGCCTAATGGTCAGTGCCTGTACTCTACTTTCTCTGAGAGGGCTAAGAACAGCATATTGCCAGCTGTTACAAGTTACCACATAGCTCTGTCTCAGCAAGCACTTCGTTCTCAAGGAAAAAGCATTACAAAGAAAACATAAGAAAGTCCTGTAAGGCCAAAGTCTTTCTGATTCTTGCACAAGGGTTGGGGCCCTTGGACAGAAGGTCTTGTCCATTTGCTGAATGAAAAAGACGACGCTGAGTTAGTTTAAATGCAGTCTTGTTAAGCCAAAAGCCCTTTCTTTGTTTTCTTAGTTTTTGGAAATGCAGTTTGATCCAGTATATGTGAACCTCTCCCGGAGCTGAAAGGTGTTTACAAAGTGAGTGATTCATCTTAATCACTGTTTTAAGTCCCAAGGGAGCTGTGGTAACTTTCCTCCATGGAGTAGAACATAATCATACATACAATTCCTGGCCTACAGTGATACATAAACTTAATATAGTATGTCCCTCCACAGATATTGCATGCAGTTCAATATCTGTCACCTATGGCATCTCAGATTTCCTGCTTTGTGGCCCACATTTCAGATTCCTCTAGAACCAATCTGTATTTAGTAATTGCACAGGACTTTTTGAGATTCGTTTACTTCCTATTTGTTTTAAGAAATTTTGGAATGGGGGATCAATTATAAAAGATTCACGGAGATATATAAGAAAAACAGCTGCCACTGTCTGTTTTCCTCTAAATGTTGCATACTATTAATCTGACCTTTTTTGGATCAATTTAACTCTATGTACCAGGACTGTTAGACTGCAGGAAGTATTTTCCTTTAAAGCAACATTAAACTTCTCATGTATGATACCATATCCCTCACTTGCAGACACTGCCACTGGGTATATGAAATAACAACTCTCATTTCATCTAACACCTCAGTTAGGGTTATCTGGTGACCAGTTTTTGACCACAATGCCTGGAGGTCCAAAAGAGATCCTGGTGGCTCCAGTCAGCACTGCTGACCAGGCTATGCAAAGTCCAGTCAGAGGTGCAGTGGGACTAAGGCAGGCTCCTAGGCAAAGGAGCGAGCAGGAAAGTTCTGTGTGCTGCCCCTGCTCCCAGCATTCCACTGCAGCTCCCATTGGCCAGGAACCACAGACATGGAAGCTGTGGGGGCAGCACCTACAAGTGCGGGCAGCACACACCATGCAGAGCCACCAAGCCATGCCTCCGCCTAAGGGCTGGAAATGACATCCGCTTCCGGGAGCACTGCGGAGCCAGGGAAAGCCGAGAGCCTGCCTTATCCCCACTGCACCGCCAAACAGGAGCCGCCTGAGGTAAGCATCACCCAGCCAGAGACCAGACCCCAACCTCCCTGCCCCAGCCCTGATCCCCCTCCCGCACCCTAACTCCCTCCAAGACCTCACATCCCCACCCCCATCCCTATCCCCTGCCCCAACCTTGAACCCACTCTTGCACCCTAACTCTGTCCCAGACACTGCACCCCGAACCCTCTTCCCCAGGTCAGAACCTCCTCCCACACCCAAGCTCCCTCCCTGAGCCCACATTCCACACCGCCTCCCACATCCCAACTTCCTACCCCAGCCCTAAGCCCCCTCCCTCACCCAAACTCCCTTGCAGATACCACACTCCCTCCCACATTCCGAGCCCCCTCCCCACACCTGAGCCCCCTTCTGCACTCCAAACCCATTGGCCTCAGCCAAGACAAGGAAAAGACATTTAATTTACAGAAAAAGGAGCTGGCAATAGTCTGTAAATACTGTCTAAAGAAAGCAGAAAATCAGTAATACCAGTGAATACAGCTGAATATAGTGAATACATTCTCAAAAGATGGGATAGATCCTTAGCAGGGGTAAACTGGCATAGATTCATTGTATGCAATGTTGTTTAGCCATGTGGGTCCCAAGAGCTTAGAGACACAAGGTGACAGAGGTAATATCTTTTATTGGACCAACTTCTGTTGGTGAGAGAGACAAGCTTTCGAGCTTAAATAGAGTTATGTGACTTACTGCAGCTGAAGACAGGCTGCAGGACTACAGGCTGTATTTTAAAAACTATATATGGCAGTATTCACCACTCTTATTTATGTTTCGATCTCTAAGGTAAAACTGTGGCCTATTAAATGCTATTGTTTGGTAACTTAACTAATTGTGATCAATGTGTATGGTGAATGGGCTGAGCAGAATCATAGATTATATTATTAGGAACAAATGCCTAATAGACCATTTCATTCACATCAACAGACAGGTGCTTCCCCCCACCCTCCTCCAAAAGAAGTGATCAGCTTATATGGTTATGGACAAAATGTGAGGAAGTTTGTAGGGTTCTGTTGGACAGCAGCTGTCAAAGTGCATTTGAGATGAATCAACCTTTAAAAGGAAAAAAAATGATGCAAACATGTCAAGGCTGAATCCTCATTCTGTACTCTGAGTGCAGAAAATGGGGGCATGCAAGGATTCTAAAAACTAATACTTGCCACTCCCAGCTTGTATTAAACTCCCAGAGTTACAGCTTCTATCTGCCCTTGGCTTGGTAAATGCTGTCACCACCAAATGCCAAAAAGAAGAAGCTTGGACCTAGAAAGGAGCACTTGGGAATTCATCGGTATGGGTTGCCTTCAAGCCCTTTCACCTCCAGGAAGAGCTGAGAAAGAAAACAAAAGCAATTAGTTTTTGAGATTCACTTACCTCCTGTTTCACCACCAGTAATTAAACAGCATATGCACAAACCTCTTAGGACACCAAAAAGCCAATCCTGTTCTTAAAAACGGTTAATTTTATTTAAAACAAAAAGAAAGAAAATACATCTGGAATTTAGGATTTGCTAGATTTTAAAAGAGCAATTCCAAAAATTAAGCACCAAAAATAGCTTTCTTGGGGGTTAGCTTAAGGTTACAAGCAAACAAAAGCATTTGGGGTTAGCACAGAGGAGTCTACAAGCCTTAAAAAATAAACCAAAATACCTAAAAAAGAAAAAAAAAATCCTAATTTACTTACATATTTGGGTTGTTAAAAATATTTCTAGATATGAATTGATGGTTTTAATATCTGGTTCAAACTTTACACAGCATTCCAGCTTTCCTGCTTATAGCATTACTGTTTCATGTCTTCTTCTCCGGAGAAAAGCAGACAAAGAGAAATTTTCTTTTCCAATTTTTAAAAGTTCTACCTTCCCATTGGCTCTTTTGGAGAGGTGCCCACTTCCTCTTCTTTACCTGGGGGATTTTTAATCATTAATGGGGAAAGCAATCAGAGAACAGCTACCAAGAGAGATTTTAGAGGTGACTGACTATCTGGGTATCCATCAAAATGAGCTACTTCCCCCTTCCCGACATACACACTTCATTTATCTTTTGGGTGCTTACCCCCATGAAAAGTGAGCAGCTTACATGGTTATAGACCTAATCTCAGGAAGTTCGCAGGGTTTTGTTGGCCAGCAGCTGTCAAAGTGCATTTGGGATGAATCAATCCTTAAAAAAAAATAAATAAAAAAAAAATATGTAAAAGATGCAAAAATAATGGCAGAAAATAGAAAGGGCAAATCTTGAACCCCACATACATTTTAAAAGTAAGAGAATATCTGAAACTTGTTAAAATATTTGAAGCATTAAGTAACCGCTAATACTGAAAAATTATATTTATCTTATTTTAAAAAACTTTAATGAGGGACACAGGATCAGATGTTGGTCTCAAATTCTACCACCCTGTTACACTAATCCTGCCATGAGTTACACCAGACTTCTGCTGGTGCAAATGAGTTCAGAAGTTAGCCCATGAACATTATTCAAAAATTCTAACAATCAATGAGGCTAATAATTTATACTAACATTTACTCTAATGAGTCTATTATCTTACAAAACAAGTCATCCAATTTAATGCTTGTTCTCATTTTTCAAACTATAATTAAATATGTTTTTCCTTTATCCCAATATAATTCTTAGCTACCTGATCAAACCCACTATCCTAACCTTCAAATAAATATGTTGAAATTTTAAACACAATGCCTTAATTCCTCCTCCACCCCCGCACCTCTGCCTCCCAATTATAAATCCTGGATAAGGGCTGGATAGATGTTCTTAAAATGAAAAGAAATTAAAATTCAATTCATTAAAATACAACAGCAGGACATCAATTGAACATCAAGAGAATTTTTCCATACTAATGAAATAATGTTGAACTTATCAGACATACGGTAGAGTTGATCATTAAGAGTTCTATTCATCTAAAATTCCCAGCTCTGTGGGTGTCAGTTCAGGAGACTGCACAGTTTAGCACATAAAAGAGGGGGATTAAATTTAGTTTTTTTAAAAATAGCCTCCATGGTCATAGAGGGTCAGGTTTTGGCCTTCATGTATAATGCAGAGAGCTAGACAAGGCGGGTGGGGGATTACTCAAGTATTTCCTTTGTTCAGGGCTCTAACTTGAGCAGTGCGTTTTAAAAAACAATCAATCTCTTTTTGGTGATGCCACCTGAATTTATACAGCTGAAGGTTTCTGGGATGAATCCACGTTGCCTAGGTGCAAAATAATATCACCCAGGTGCATGGAAATGGACCATCAAATCTGGAGACTTCCTGTCCCCTTGTGTCCCTCTCATGGGACTGTTCTATTTAATATCTGTAATATGATTACTGCCAGGCTTTATCTATGTGGCATGGAGACATCAAGAACTGTGTAGTAATGAGAGAGTCACAGTAATTCTATACATTACTGATGTGTAGTAATAAGTAACATTTTGAAGATTATTACACATGTATTTTTGAATTCACTGGTAAGTTTCTGAATTGATTCAAATATGTTATGTGTCTTCCTTATTAACCAGTTTAAAAGTTTCCTTTCATTTCACTGAATATCCACATTTCCGTTTTGCCTCAGCACAAAAAGCTGTTTTTGCTGGCAAAAATGAAAATGTATATAAAATATATACTTTGCAAGAGCAAGGATGCTTTTGTCTAAAAAAAATATTTTCTGTGAAAGATGTGGGAATTAATAGAACAAAGATAAACAGTAAAGGAATGTCCATTATGATCCCAAACAACTCTCTCTCTCTCTTTGATGGGCTTCCTATTTTCAAACTCAATTCAAAAGTGTTCTTCTCTAAAATTTTATATCCTATTTACTACCATCATAGCAAATCACTGTTACTACTACCCTCTTCTCTATTCCTCTCCTATGTTCTTACTGCTTTTCTGCTCCTTCCCATGATTCCTCACAGTTAGAGAGTCACACTTTCACAGGGCCCGGTCATGTAGTCCTTTTTTTCAAATTTTCCCAGTGACATCAGTGGGCTGCAGGATCATGCCCTTCCTCTGGAACTCTGTTCCTTCTTTCTCAAGGCCATAGAGTAATTGTTCCACTCAAATCTTGCCTATTGCCTTTAAAAACAAAACCTTAAAAAAAGGTGGTTCTCAATCTTTTTTTTTTTCCATGAACCACTTGAAAATTGCTGATGGTTTTGGCAGACCATTTAATGATCTTTCCAAATGGTGTTTGTACCATTAGCTAACTACTGTCAAGCGCTTTGGATAAAAGCGCTCTATAAAAAAAATTAATAATAATTTTTTTTTGCTCCATAAATAAAAGCACACAACTCATATTTTAACATCAGTAGTCTTACCTTTCTAAGGCAATGGATGTGCCTTCTCTCCCCTGCCACGGCAGCCCCTGAGCTGGGGCTGGGAAGGAGGGCCGTTTCTCCCCTGCAGCCACAGCCCTGGAGCTGGTGAAAGTCACCTCTTTCTCTGGCCTTCATAGCCCTGCACATCCCAAATTCCCCTCACCCCCTCTTCTCACCCCACTGCCCTCTCCCAAGTACCCCCTATTTTCCCCAAGGCCACCACGTCACCTTACATGTGCGTTTTCTCTGGGGTCCAGGCACCTAATTAATGGAGCCACATCTGCACAGCTCCACTAATGAGGTGGGTGGCCCTTCATTCTCTTGCGTGCGGTCGCTCAGATGTGCATCTTAGAGGAAACTATCTGTGGATTGCCTGAATGGAGCTCGTGGACCACTGGTAGTCCATAGACCATGGTTTGAAACCTCTGCCCTAACCCACACCATACCATTTCTGTTTGGCTTGCCATTGATACCAGAATTGTGTGTGATATTATGTGCTAAGGACACTATATAATAAGACTAATTTTTTTGTATTTTGTTCCACTCATTATTACTACTTCCAATTCAGATTTTAATTTCAATTGCTTCACTCTGCTTCCCCTTTAAATTTTTATTTGTTCGGCTTTCACTTTCAATGTCTCTATTCCTTTCTCATTAACACTGCCTGCTCCATTCACCCTTCCTGTCTGGTGCATTTTCTCTTTGTACCACTCTGTTGTAATGCTCATCAACATTATGCTAATCTCATCACTGCAGGCACTCCCTTTTGATATGATCTATGATTTACAAGAAGAGGTGTAAAATAGTGTGTCATTCAGATACTGTAGAAGTGAGAACATCAAGTTGTGTGTGTGAGTTTGAAATAAATGAAGAGAAAGACAAAGGGCAGCATGCAGGAGCACCTTCTCACTGAGGCAGTGATGGTAAGATTCACAGGCCATGTCTACACTATAAAATGTGGTTGATGCAGATTACATAGGCAGACAGCCACTGAAGTTTGTATTTTGTTCAAGTGCATGCACACTTTGCTGCTTGCATCTGTGTGTACTCACCAGGAATGCTTGTATGGATGCAAAGTGCAGTGTTCTATGGGTAGATATCCCAGTGCACCAAGCACTGCTGTACAGCGAAATGCTCTTTGGAAAATGTTCACAATGTGTTGTGGGATAGAAATGACTTGCCCCAGATGTCTGGGAGCTAAGGGTCTGGTTCCCAGCATTCAACTTTCCCCATGCCATTGTGCCATCCACATTCAATATTTTTTGTGCCTTTTTTTAAAAAAAAATCTTACAAACCTGGGTGGCACTTTTTGGTGTCTGCCATCTACACTGTTCTTATGAACATTTCAGCTACAGGATGCACAATTTTCCAGATGAGCAGGAAATACTTCAAAGACAGGGGACATGACAGTTTCTTTGAGGACAATTTGCTGAGGGACATTGCCTCAGTGGCTGATTTGGTTTTTGCTTTCACAGAGTAGCTGTAGATGGTACAGAACTGCTTCTGCACCTTAGAAATTAGCATTATGCAGATTTGGAGTGGCAAGCAATGGCTGTTAAACTTTCAAACATGAAAGGCCACATTCCTGAATGTACTGAGGTACATTACCCCAGCCCTCGAGTCCATGGACAGCACCATTGACAGTGGAGAAATGAATGGTGATCATATTCTGGAAGCTTGCAATGATGGATTGCTACTGGTCAGTGGGAAATCATTCTGGAGAATCCACAGAGGGAGCTGTTGTCATACAAACATGTAGGGCCTTTCATTATCTCCTGATACACAGGATTGTGATTATTGACAATGTGAAGGACACAGTGGATGGATTTGCAGCAATTGGTTTCCCTAACTGCTGTGAGGTGACAAATGGCATGTGATGGTTCACTCATACCAATGTGAGCTGGCATGGGAAAGTACATGACACTATCGTATTTAAGAACACAGAACTCTTCAGGAAGCTGCAAGCAGGGCCATTCTTTTCTCACCAATAGATTACCACTGATGCTATTGAAATGCCAATGATTCTGGGGGAAACAAGCCTACCCCTTGCTCATGAAGCCATACACTGTCTACCATGGCAGTACCAAGAAAAGATTAAAACTGTTTGTTCAGCAGGTGCAGAATGACTGTTGAATTTGCTTTTGGTAGATTCAATGGAGGCTGGCAGCATTTACTCACAAGTTTGGATCTCAGTAAGAACAATATCTCATTGGTTATAGAAACATAGAAATGTAGGGCTGAAAGAATCATCTAGACCAATCCCCTGTACTGAGACAGGACTAAGTATTATCTAGATAATCCCTGATAGGGTATTTGTCTAACATGTTCTTAAAAACCTCCAGTGATGGAGATTCCACAGTCTCCCTAGATAATTTGTTCCAGTATTTAACTACCCTCACAATTAGGAAGTTTTTTCCCAATATCTAACCTAAATCTCTCTGGCTGCAATTTAAGCTCATTCATTACTTCTTGTCCTGTCCTCAGTGGTTAAGAAGAATAATTTATCACCCTCCTTCTTTATGAAAAACTTTGATTTACTTGAAAACTGTTATGTCACCCCTCAGCCTTCTCTTATCCAGATTAAAAAAATCATTTTTTTCAATCTTTCCTCATAGGTCATGTTTTCTCGATCTTTGATCATTTTTGCTTTCCTCTGGCCTTTCTCCAATTTGTCCACATCTTTCCTGAATTGAGGTGCCCAGAACTGGACACAATTCTCCAGTAGAAGCCAGTAATGGAAGAATTACTTCGCATGGCTTGCTTACAACATTCCTGCTAATATAGCTGCCTGTTGTGTCCTGCATAATACCTGTGAGACAATGGGGGTGAAAAACTGCTGCCAGAGTGGAGGACGGAGGTGGAGTGGCTGTCTGCTGACTTTGAACAACCAGACACAAGGGCTATTACAAGCACCCAACATGGAACTATTCAACTGAGGGAAGCTTTTAAAGAGCATTTTAAATGCTCATCCAGAGTAGAGTTCTATGCTGGAATGTTCTCTGCATCTGGAGCTTTGGTTGCAGAGAATTGTCTAGTGCTTGCTATACATTTATAAATATGATGGGGTGTTTTCCTAGAGCTATGAATTCTTTGATGCTTGGTGTGAGTTTATAAGTACTGTTTGCTTTGACTACCACTATGAATTCTGCAATATTTATTGTGAACTAATAAAGATATTTGATTTTCCAAAAATAGAACTTTGAGTGGAAAAAACAGTGCAGATACCTCACTTCTGTGGACAACAGTGATGCCGGACAAACTCATCACAGGAATAGAAAAGGAGGAATAGGAAGAAATAAGGCAGGCACCCCTAAAAACCTTTGGGAGAGGATTGCAGAGTATCTCCATTAAAGTTTCATCACAATGTTTCAGGAGGATAAAACAGACTTTCCTGTGCATATAAACGAAGTGTTCCATGTGTCCACCTGCATACCAAAACAGGGGAAGGAAAAGCATCTGCCAACTGTACCTTTGTTGTATCTCTACCTCGAATCATATGAGTAGAACAATGAAAAGTCAATACCCTCATTTTGTTAACTTGGGGATGGATCAGGTGCCAGCTTTAAATCTGAGTATTGTAAGGACAAATGCATGCATGCAGTTATCTTTAGTTCCCCTTCCCCTTCATCAGGCTCATCAGATTTCACCTGGTGGGACTGGTTTCTGGCAGTCTCAGACAGGTTTTCAGTCACAGCATGGCTGGAGTTCTCCACTTTGTCTCTCCCCAACCTTCTCCTCTTCACTGTTCACAGCAGTGGTCTCCATCTCAGGAGCCTTTGAGGTATCCACAGTGGCCTGCAGGGTGGTGGTAGGGTTTCCACAAAGTATGGTAAATAGTTCCTTGTAGAAGCAGCAGATCTACGGTATAGCACCAGATCTATTGTGGCACTCTCTAGCCTTGTGGTATGCCTGGCAAAGTTCATTCACTTTCACACTGCTGCTGAACCCTGTCATACCCCTCTGCCCACGTCACCTATGTAATCTGATCACAGATGTCCATGTGTCTATGGTTGGTCCGCAGCTATGGTTGCACACCCTCTTATCCTCACAGGCCCAGGAGATCCAGCACTTCCTCTGTTCTCCATGCAAAAGCACATCTAGTGTATGACGCCAGCATAGTTTGTTGGGCAATTGCACCCAACAAAGATGATCTGCCCTAGGTGTTTGCATCAAGATGGGCAATCAGGAAAAGGCATGTGAAAAAACACTTGGAGGATTTTAAAAGAGATGGTGGCTTCCAGTCTCTGTGACCCCTGGGCTGTGGTGTTTAAAATAGTGACCTGTTGCAGGGAATTGGGCATTGTGAAACAGCTGCTGGAGGGCGGTTAGGGTTGTCACAGTTCATGTAGCATCTACAATTGCACTGCATCAACTTCAGCTGGTTGACCCATGGCTGTAGTCCATTCAGGGAAGTGGTTTTACTCTGTTGCTGTAGCAGGGTTCTTATGCTGGCAGGACTCAAATTCGAGCATAGAAACATGAACATATAGATTGATGCAAGGCTAATTATATCAACATAACGTTATAGTGTAGACCAGGCCTTAGTCACTCCCTGAAGTTACAGTGTAATTAAAAAGTTAGAATTCAAATTACACTGTTTTGCTATTTTAAGGTACTCAGAGAATGTCTACATAGAGACATTCAGGAAAATCAAATGAAAATTAACTTAAGGTTAATTGAAAGTGCATTAAGAAGTAAACTGGCCTCAGTTCACTTTAGCTTAATGCCCTTTGAAGGAATGAATCCACAAAGCATTTTAATGTGCTTTAACTAATTGTTTTTAAATTCACACTTCTAGTAAATGTCATTTTACTTTCCTGAGTATCTCGATGGGTAAGTCTACACAGTAACTAGAAACTCCCAGATGGCCCATGCCAGGTGTTTCTGGCTCATGGGGATCAGTCTGCAGGTCTGTTTCATTGCTGTATAGATGTCAAGGCTCAGGCTGAGCCCAGGTTCTAAGACCCTACAAAATGAGAGGGTCCCAAAGCCCAAGCTCCAGCCCAAGCCCAGAAGTTTTCACAACAGTCAAATGGTCCTGCAGCCTGAGCTCCACGAGCTCTAGCAGGCTGACAGGGACCAGCCATGGGTGTCTAATTGCTCACAGTACTTAATTTGTAACGAAAGAAGTGCTGGGGATCAAGCAATTTTTTTACATTCGTAACTGATGCAGCAAGCCCAACTGTGCTGGGATTGTGAACTGCCAATCCTAGAGGTGCCAGGGCTCAGCCCGCGCAAGCCCTGACACAAAGTAAGCACTGGTTGCTGTGTAGATATACTCTATGCAGACATCTCCTCAAAGACAGAATGATCAATAGTACTTAATGATGTACTGAGAACAAGTACAATAGATTTCAAAGGGTCTTGATCAGAGAGAAGCATAAGGTCATTTCACTAACTACCTAAGAAGGTAGAGTGTCAATACCATTAAAGGCCCAATAGTCACACAAGTTTTTTTTCTGGCAAAGGTAATTCAGAAAGAAAAAAGATGATCATCTTTTCCAGAATGTTGCTGAAGAGAAGGAGGCTGAAGATAGGGTGAGGGTCAGAGATTGAAGGGTGCCCATGTTTAAAAGGGAGCTTCAAGTTCAAATGTTTGTGTTTTATTTAATATTTTATCTCATGAGGTCTGTAATGAAAAGTTTAGACTATAAAGGAAAAAGTCTCATAAGCGGACGCAGTTGCAAGTAGGGCTGGATGATGGCAGTGAGAAACAAGTGTCTGAAGAGAGAGCAGTTGTAGATCATGGAGGTGGGTGAAGGATAGAAATGTTAATTAACAATGGAATTTAAAAAGTAACATTAATGCACTAATTCAGCGAAAGAACTGCCATACTGACTCAGACCAGTAGTTCCTATATTCCAATATCCAGTCTCCTCCAACTGTGATATTTCTAAGGGCTTGGTTACACTGGCACTTTATAGCGCTATAAAGCCCCCAGGAGCGCTATAACCTCCTCCCCGTCCACACTGGCAAGGCACGTAGAGCGCTATAACCGCGGAGTTATAGCACTCCTGGTAATCCACCTCTGCATGGGGAATAAGGGCTGTAGCGCAGCTGCTGTAGCGCTACAGCAAGAATGTGGACACCCACTGTGCTACAAGTGATCTCTGGAGATGCCTCGAGCCATTTAAGGCAATTGACGTCTCTTCTCTTTGTTTTGAACTCGGCTGGAGGAATGCGGAAGTACCTCTTTAGAGTTTCTCTCTTAACTCCGCAGATAAGCAATGCAAATGTTTAAGGAGGGAGCCTGTGTGAAAACAAAGCCTTCTGTGAATGGAGGCTCGCTGACAGGCTTTCAGAAGAACGGAAAAACCTCTGTCTCTCTCCCTCCGCATACACACAACGCGTTCCCCCTCATCCCCCTCATTTGAAAAGCACGTTGCACCCAGCTGAATGCTGGGATACCTGCCCTAATGCGCTGCTCTTAATGCCGCATTAAGTGCCCCAAATGTGGCCATGCTATACCACTGGCACGTCTGAGTGTGGACATACAATAGTGCTATACATATTACTGTATAAGGGGACCACTATAACCAATAGCGCTATAATCTTGTAAGTCTAACCATACCCTAAATAAAGATCAAGGAGCATCTTTCTAATCCCCCAGAAAAGGTTCTCTCATCTCCTGAAGCACAAGAGTTTATATCCCTTTCATACTTATGGTGGGCTTGTTTTAGAGGAAGATTTTCAAAGGCACAAAAGATAGGAAGTTGGGTATGTAACTGCCCTTTGTGCCTTTGAAATCCTCCCACCCATTCATCTTACTTCTGTAATTCTAGTTCTAGCTATAGAATAACCTTGAGTAAACAAAAGAGGTCAAAGATTGAGGGAAAAGTATACTTTAGGCAAATGATGTCCAAAGATAATCATCATCAAAGAGGAAGAGATTTCAAAATAGGAATTTCTCATTAATAAATATGTGCGTTCTCACACATAGGAAAAAACAAGTAATAAACTACCCCAAAAAAACCCACAGTAGGTTATTTCCCTTTTGATGCCATCTTAGCCAAGTGTAAAAGAGTACTTTTATGTGATTTTAATAAATTTCTTTTGCAGGCATCTTAATTTTAGGATTGCCTCACTGGAGTAATTGGTAACATCCTTAAAAGTAAACAACAATTAATGTTTGAGGGATATTCAAACATAAGAAAATCTGGTAAAAATAATATTTGATGCATTTTGTGAAAGGTTTAGAAAATAGAGCAATGATGATACTGGGCCCAATTCACAGCTGTTGTAAATCAATGTAGCTTCATTTTCTTCTGTAGGGCTTTGCTGATTCACTCTTAAGGAGTGTGTACATGGAGACTGGGCCATGTTTATACTCACCCATGTACCGCATACATGTTGTAGAGGCAGCAGTGATCTGTATCCTAGGTATACCTGTATGCTCAAAAGTCTGTTACACTTCCCTTCCCGCCACCCCCTTGTCTCTTCTCCCTCTTTGAATACCTGTGAAATGGCTTTTCCCCACACCTCCCTCCCTCCTGGAGTGCTTGTGAGATGAATGGGCTGTTTTAACAGCTAGAAGACAGAAGAGCTCCAATGGTAGGAGGTTTCTGGGACTCTAATTGGGCAGCAATCACATACCCAAAGCATGGACACTGCATAGACCCTGCCTGAGCTGGGGTGTGACCAACCAGATGCAGCGAAGTCATCTCTAGTCGCAGGCCAGAAGCTGGTCCTTAAAAGGGGAAGGTGCCATGTGCTCTCTCTCTCAAGCTTGTACCTCGCAAGAAGGCCCTTTGCGCAGACCGCCTGGCCAGTGGTTCGCTGAGTTGCATTCTATCTGCGTTGGGAAGATTTACCCTCATTTCACACCATCCATTGCTGTGCTGTTGGACACGTATCGTGAAAGATCCTGACACCTCCAGTGCTGTGCCTGTCCTGGGAGTGTGAGTATGCGAGTGTGAGCTGCCCCCTCCCGCTTTGGAACTTACATATCAATGTAATAAATGTGCAGCTTTCTGCCAAACTCTGGTGGGTCATTAATCCTCCGTAAGCTTAATAGCTGGCCCAAATTTTGGGTAACATTAAACATGACGAGAGTACAAATATGCTGTGCTGGACACAAGTATATATGCTGTCCCTGGGTATACCCAGATTCACAGTGCATTTTTGATACATGAGGTTAGTGCTAGCATTTCAGGAGTGGTATCCCAGGGTGTGTCTTACAGGAGACATTCTAGGATCCTTCTTGCTGCATACTGGTGATACTATAGATGTCTTCACATAATTGACAACACCAGCTCTTACTCATTGCTTTCTCCTGCCCAATTTGGTGGAAAACATGGAGCAAGTGACTGACAATGTGGTTCTGCTCCTGCTCCTTCTTGCAGGATAAATGTGTCTGTGTTTCCATACCTGACTAGTGAGAATCTTGAGTGAATGCACTCAAACCTTTCTCACAAGCCAAAGATGGGTGACTGGGACTATGACGGATCTAATGACACTCTAAAACAAAGAGATTGCCAGTGTTGTAACTATATGTCCATGAGTGGACAACAGCTTCTGGACCAAAAGAACTAGCATAGTAGGATTACATTGTCTTGGAAACCTGAGATGATAAGCAGAGGTTGCAGAACTTCAGAATGAGGAAGCATACATTCCTCAACTCTATGAGGAGCTGGCTCCAAGCCTACAGCAGCAGAATACTCAGTTCCAGAGACTCATAGTGATGCTTAAGCAGGGGGCTATTTCCCTCTGGCAGCTGCCAATGCCAAACAACTGTTGGTCAGTTGAAAACTAATTGGGGTGGGGAGTGCAACTAGGTTCCAGAGAATGGATTTTCTGAACTTTACCAGGGCTATCAAAGTTACCCATATCTCCCTACTTTGTCTCCCAAAAGGAGTGAGTGAGTATATTAATCAGAAAGGTTCCTATTCAGCCATTTTTCAGGGCCTAGTGGACAACAAAGGCAGGTTCATGAACACCAGACCCATAGGAAAGGTTCATAACTCCAGGGTGCTGAGGAGATTGGGATTGTACTTGAAGGAGAAGGAAGGAACAAGAAACAACCTGGTTCTGTACAGTGTCTTCACACTTCATGTACATGGTTATTCTGTGGAACCCTGGCTAATGAAACCATTCCACAACATCAATGACCCAGCAAAATGAGCACTCAGTTCCAAACTAAGCAGCTGAAGGATAGTAGTGGAGTTTGCCTTTGTATGGCTGAAGGCTTGCCAACAATGTCTACAAACCCAGTAGGATGCCAACGTGGCCAATGCTGTTTGCATTATTGTGGCGTGAAGGTGGACCAACTACATTTGTGTACCATTGAACAGTAAGAACCAACTGGACTTTCGTCTGCACCAGATATTTGATGACATATGCTTACATATTTAATGACATATGCTTACGGCAGCGTTCCTCAAAGTTTTGCCGCGGCGGCCCCTTTCCGTGGGGCCGCGTCCACTCGCGGCCCCCGGGAATGTCCACCAAAATGCCACCGAACAGAAAGTTTCTGCTTTCAGAGGCATTTTGGCCGGACAAAAATAGACTGCTTCCGTTTTCGGCAGTCTCCCGCAGCCGATCCTGCACTGGCGGCGGGACACCGCGCACCCCATGGGGTGCGCGCACCCCACTTTGATGACCACTGGCTTACAGGACTGACAATTCATATGTTTAACGGACTGAGCTGTCACAAGGCAGTCTGAAACCGTATAAAGATGTTTGGGTTCCAATCCTTTTTATCTCGGATCTGTTTGAGGTGTCATGCAGGGGAAGCCCAAGCCAAAAGGACTGAGATCCCAGTCCTGACTGGACCACCCTGACTATAAACATTTGACTGTAACCTATTAACTATTTCTGAAAGAACTCTTTGCATCTACAAAGCTCACCATCTCTGCTGTGAATCTGAATCTTAACAATTGTTCTCGTCTTTATGTATACTGATCTTTTAATCAATACTCACTCTCTTTTCTTTTTTAATAAATTTTAGTTTAGTTAATAAGAAAAAGGATGCCACCTTTTGATTGTGGAGTCACCACAGTGGGTTCTAGTCCTACCCTCCTTTCTCCCCATTTCTGTGGTATGGCTCTGAGAAGGAAGGCTCTGGACACTAGGGTATGGAAATGCTTGAAAACATTTCTACTGTGGCAGAGGACCACAGAAATATTCCTCAGAGAAGCACAGATTCCCTTTTTCCTAACCATACGTAACCACCCCCATACTAAACTGAGTCCCACTTCTGTGTGGCCCCTGTTTTTGAAATGGGAGAGGGCTGTTACTGTTGTGGACGTTTGTGATCTTCAGAGAGTAGAAAACAGTAATTTTGGAGAGCCACCTAATCTTGTATAAATGCCCTGTTCTTACACTGGACCTTTTCACCCTTTCCCTTGCTGTCAGCCTTTTGGCGAATGGAATAGACCCAGTATGATAGTTTGCTGATAAACTGTTTGGTAGCTTTTGCTAGAAGCTTTATAGTGGTTCATGGTGATTCAATAAGATGCTGAATTTAGATTTGTGCCTTGGTTGGGGACCACGGTGGGGGAAAGGTTAGTGGCTTTCCAGTCCTGGAGAAAGAGGGAGGGGATGTTGGCAGGAATGGTGGGATTTTAACTTACCAGCCTTGGGTTCTTCTTCCTGCTGAGTCTTGGTGTTCTTCTATGACTCATCGGGAAGGGCTTGTTGCACCAGCTCCTCTGGGAAGATGTGCAGGATAGTGTGTTCCTCGTCCTCCATGTCTTCTGGGGCCCCTTCCTTCCAGACCTCCTCCTATGCAGTCCCTGCTACTTCCATGGCCTAGCCTTCATCTGTATCCCATTGGATGATGAGGCCAGCAGGATTGAGGAAGGGGTAATGCGCTGGCTCATTACTGGGAACCCTGCAGAGTATTCAGTCCATCTCCTTGAAGAAGAGGGATGTTGCAGGACCTTTCTCGGAGCGACTGTTGGAATCTTTTCCACTCGAGTACTGGAGCCTCAGGTGCTTTATCTGTTTCTGGCACAGAGCCTGTCCCAGGGCTGTTTTACACCCTTTAGGCAGGAGCGGGTGACCACCCCTCTGCATAAGGGCATCATTTCTATAGGTTTTTGTTTAAAATCCTAAAGAATTATGCAGCAAAGCATCTGAACTGAGTAAGGACTACTACATTGTGCCTTATATTTTCAGTGAATGCCTGCCTGTGCCAGCCTTTCTGAAACTTTGTGGTATAGATGTACATTCTTGGTGCTGTGGGAAAAGTCATGGAAGACACTGAACTCTGACCACACATTTATCAAGATCCGGATGTGCTCGGCTGACCACATGGCTGCTCTCAGAGCGTGTTCCATGTCCACATGTAATTATGTAAAAAGTGCAGGGGAAAACTGTCCTGGAGTGGTCAGTGCAACTCACAGTTACAGGTGAGATTTGTCTACGGATCAGAGAGGAAAGGGTTCAGTGCACTGTGGAAATTAGGCTGGAGCACTATTCAACTCAGGACATGGAGCACACCCCTTCCCCTTGTCCACACTACACATTGGCAGGGATTGGCATCCCTGGATGCAGGGATGTTCCACAGCCCAAGGCATGTTCATACCCACACTCCTCAGGCATCCTAGCCTTGTTGCCCTGGACACACCTCAAAATCCCTGTTTCTGGGGTTTAGACGTGGATGGGGAGGAGGGGAGGTTTCTGGTACTACCATGTCCAGATGCCAATGTAGATGTAACTTAACTGACAATAATAGAGATTAAGTAACCCATCTTGTCTCTCTAATTCGGCATCAGGTTTTTGTATGCTTCTATTTTTTTTATGACTTCATGGCCAAATATTAAAGCTAAAGTCCACAGAAAAAACTTTTAGAGTGCAAACTTAGTCACGGGTAGTTTTTTCTTCCTTGAAATAAACTACAACAGATTGAAGAATAGATCAAATAATTCTCCTTGCTTCCAATATTGACTCCACAACTGCACTTAGTTAAAGAAATGGTGCTATATATTTCCAAACACGTAATTAACCAAGAAGAGAAAACTGAAACAAAAGAAATTCTGAACATCAGAATCCATCTTTTCTTTGTCATAGAAGCAAAATATTGAAATACAGATAAGAAAACCCTGGTCTGCTGGAATTGACATGCAAAAGCTATAATCTGTAAGTAGAATAATCTTTAGATTTGACATGTGTGGGTTCCAATGACTCATTCAACTGTTCACTTGCACTAAATTTTCTCCCAATGAATTAGGAAAATATCCAAAAGAAAATCTGTGCATTGTATTTTTCCCCCATAAAATTGAGTTTTCATATCTTCACCTCTACTAAGAGTGTATTTGAGGGAAAAGAAGACATTACTGTCACATAATTTCATTCACAGTACTTACCAGTTACAGCCTTTTATTATATTGCAGTCCAGACTTTTAGTTCTTTGCACAGAGGGGAAAAATATAGTTACTGGGGAAAAAATATAGAGTTTTGGAATTTAATACAAAATGAATTAATGGCATGCTATCTTATGTATTAAATTACTGTATAATAAAAGTGAATTTTCCTTTCATTCTCAGAGAGAAAATAAACACTCATGGGAGATAATCTTTCTGAGTGGAAGAGTCTCTACATTCCTGACTAAGGCTCTTATTCTGTACTCCTGTGTTAGAAAGACTAACCTTCCAAAGGAGAAGGAATATGTGGTCAGTTGACATTAGGAAGTTAGTTGTCATGCAACACATGTAAAAATGGGCCTGGACCAAACCCCTGGATCATAGAATCATAGAAATGTAGATTTGGAAAGGACCTCAATAGGTCATCTAGTCTAATCCTCTACACTCAAAGCAGGACTAAGTAATAATTATACCATTTCTGACAAGTGTTTGTCTAGTCTCTTCTTAAAAACCTCCAAAGATGGAGATTTCACAATCTCCCTAAACAATTTATTCTAGTTCTTGAAACATGTCTGATGTATAATGTGAAAGTGTTAAAGAATCCAAATCCAGGTCTAAATTTTCCAAGTGGCCTTCTTCTGGAAAATGGACCAAACTAAAACCCTTAATCTTAACCATGAATTATTATTACTCATGTTTTTTGTGGTAGCACCCATAGGCTTTGATTGGAACAGGGCCCCATTGTGCTATGTGTTATACAAACACAATCAGAACCTGAACTTTGACGTATTCATAATCTGGATCTGAATTTTGTGGCTTTGAGATCATCTCTAGATAGAAGATAACACATTCCCTAGGAAGGGAGAGTGTTCTGTAGAAATTAAACAAAAATCTACCAAATTTAATAGATAAGGTGTCACGGTGCAGCGACTCACCCTGTGGCACCTCTTGCTGGTCGTCCAGGGAACTAGCGTTTCCAGCCTTAAAGCTCCCTCTGCAGGCCGATGTCCCGCTTGCCACTGGCCCCGTGTCTCTCCTGGACCCCGTGTCCCTTTTATCTGGGGTGCTGCCCCTGGCAGTATTCCCACAGATCACTGGGTCTCCCCTCCCAAGGGAGCTCCCACCCCCGAACTTGGCCTTGTCTCAGTATAGGGCAACTGCCAGTCATCACCTAGCCCCCATTCACTGCCTCATTCACTGGGGCAGACTGCAGTCAACACCTGCCCCATTCACTGGGGCAGACTGCAGTATAATTGCCACTCATCACCGGCAAGGAAGGTTGGACCTGCTGTCTCTACCTACCCTTGGGGCTGCCCCCTGCACTCCCAGTACCTATTTGGCCATGGACTAGGCACTGCAGCCTTGGCAGGTTCCAGGCCGGAGCTCCCCAGCTCTTCTAGCCTTCCCCCAGCCCTGCTCCACTCCAGGTACCCTGCTTAGCTCGAGCAGTCAGGTCCTCCGTCTCCAAAGGCTAGAGAGAGACTATGTTTCCATTCCTGGCTTCCCTGACCTTTATAGGGCCAGCAGGGTCTGTTTGGGGTATGGCCCCCATCTGAGGCTGCCTCCCAATCAGCCCAGCTTTTCCCTTGCCCCAGCCCTTTCCCAGGGCTGTTTTACACCCTTTGGGCAGGAGCGGGTGACCACCCCTCTACATAAGGCATCATTTCTATAGGCTTGTGTTTAAAATCCTAAAGAATTATGCAGCAAAGCATCAGAACTGAGTAAGGACTACCACATTGTACCTTATATTTCCAATTAACACTTTCCACTCTGTTGTTACTCTGTATAGTCAAACTAAAATATTTTTATAAGCAACTGAGGGTTTAATATAGTTCAAAAGCAATATTACAATAAATGACTGATTTTGAAATATTTGTTTTATTTTAGAAAATAGTTAGAATTTTAAAAGGTTGCTCTGGCCTCTCCACTCTCTCCCAGAAGTCTTCTCTATCATTAAACTAAAAATCCTGTGGAATATAAAAGTGGAAAAATAATAGTGCCACATTTTGATAAGCACACAGTACTTCTCTCTTCCAATACTACTTCAGTAGAACAGACAACAAACCTCATTTTAGATAAAGTATGTCGATTTGCTTCAATTTTCAGAAAAATCAGTGCAAAAAAGTTTGGCATTAACCTTTAGGTTTACAAATGAAAATTAAAAAATGTCTTCTACAAAATTCTAAAGTTATGTGAAAAGTGCTGTTCTGATGCAGTGCATGCTTAACTCAATAGAAGTACCTCTAGTTTTCTCTAGATAACTTTCATCAAAGCATTCTTTTCGCTAACTAAATCATCATCATAAATGTGACCAAAATGAAACCAAACAATACTCTTTGCAGTCAATGATAAAAATTTATATCTTCCTTTTCAATTTCTGTTGCTGCCCCAAAGCCATTCAGAATAAATCCAGAGGAACTTTATGCATTCTATCACTCTGAGTGAAGGATGTGACCTTGTACAAAAGTAGGTAATTTGCGCTTAGTTTGCGTCGTGGTGTAAACGTTTATCAACATGGCAGTCTTTCATTGTGCAGAGTTGAGTGGGATATTTTTTTTAATAGAAGCCATCACAACCAAATTGAATTAACTTCTAATTTGTGCTTTTCAGTAAAATTGGTGATGCATAGGAGTAATTCAAAATACAGGTTCCTCATCATTATAGCGAACAATCCAACTTTTGTAACATTGAATGAGATAGAGCTCCTATTAACATATTAAAATAAGTGGCCTATTAAGGGCTGCATCCTGCATTTCTTGTGCATCCAAGAGTTGTGTATATGGAAAAACACAAGGTCAAACACTAAAATGTCACATTTCTAGTTCATAGAAAAAGTCACTAGTAAGTGACAGATTATGAGCACTGAAAACCTAGTACTGCATTTGAACGCTTTACAAGCCCAATCCAGCAACACACATATGCTTAACTTTAAGCATATGAGAAGGCTCATTGATGTCAACAGGGCTAGTTACATGCTTAAAGTTAAACACATGCTTAAGGGCTTTGCTGAACTGAAGCCTGAATGAAGTAATTGTTAAACTTCCACTCTTATCCCATTCCCCGAAAGAAACAAGCTAGAGAATCAAAACACTTTGCTAATAGTAGACATCAGCTCTGTGTTATTCACCCAATTTGGAGATCTTTTTACTGTGAAAAAATTCTGTATTCCTGGGGCCCAAAACTGTAATGGGGAACAATGATCCTGTAAATCTTTATGAACACAATTAAATTTAGACATGTGAGTAGTCTCTTTTTTTTAGTGGGACTGTCCACACACAGGCTCAGAGTCTTAGTAATGAGAAATATAGATCAGAATTTTAAAGCACATAAGAATCTACAACATCAGTAGTTTGTTATATACTACTTTAGTCTTCTCAGTTTTCTGCATTTGTTTGGATCTATGCTGCACTATTTCCTTACTAATGACTAAGGCTGTAATCATTACAAATGTTGCTAACTTATCAAATTTCAAAAAGCTAAGAAAATCAAAAGTAATTCCATTTATTATCTTTTAAGGACTATAGAACACTTTTATTTGTGACTATAAATTGTAAAGATAATAGGAAATGTTATAAACCTTTTATCATGGCAATGATTTTCATACCAACTCAAAATGGTACAAATTCAGCACAATCTTGTCTGCATTTCCAAACCACATAATTTGGCATCATGCATCCAGACTGACAGTCATTGTCAAAAGACCTAAACCTGGACTGCAAGATTTGTGCCAGGTCAGTTTTCAGATTTAATTCCAGACTTTTACACTCTCTGCTAAAAAATGCCTGATGCAATACTGTAAGATGAGGGGTTTTTTGGTGGAGTGGAGGGGCAGGGTCAGTTATACTTTTAAACATTAAAATGCTTCTCTTGTCTATTATCCCAAGTCACACGAAGTAAGGGAATATCACAGTACAGATCTTTTTCATAACCATAATTGTTCCTATACCACCTTTTCATTAACTTAATATTAAGGCTGCTGAAGTAATTAATATAAACTTATTCACAATAATTAAAAAAGACTATAAAAGACTATTAAGTTTGGGTAAGACAGTGAAGGTAATTTACATAGGGAATGAATTATCCTTAGAGATAATGGGTGAAATCCTGGGCCCATTGAAGTAAATGGCAAAACTCCATTAATGTCACCTGAGTAAGGATGGGCCAGATGCTGTTGTGTAAATCAGCATAACCAGCACTGGTTTCAATGGATCTATGATAATTTACACCAGCTGAGGAATTGGTTCCATAGAGAAATGCCAGTGGTGATTGACAATTCACTTACACATTCCAATTTTGGCTCAGAAGACATATTTATTCAATTATTAACTTGAACTTATCAAACTATCACTACATACTTCACGTTATCCATCATATATGGTATATATGTTAGTATTGCATTTGCTGAAGGATTCATTTTATCAACACTGATGGCAGTTAGTAGTTAAAGTTACCTGTTCAAACAGTGTTATTCACTGCAGTAACACTATATAGATAGATACATAGATAGATAGGAAAGTGAAAGCAAACTAACCATTTTGCTATAACATTCAGTGTTATTGTCCCAAAAACTATGGAACCAAGGCTGATCACCCTTTCAGTATTCAGGCATAGCTGAAATACTTTCCCAATTTGCCTATCTTTTTAAGTGATGCATGTACTAAACTCTGTAATTGCTATCTTTTCCCTTGGTAGATTTTCTAGTACATATATCAGGGCCATAATATATTAAGTATCATCCCATAGCTGTCAGTGAGCAATCAGTCTCTATTTGGTATATGATCTTGCTCGATCTTCATACGGTGCTTGCACTACCTCCTTGAGTCTCTGTCACATGAAAATCACCATCTTGATTATTTTGTGTTTGAAAATGAAGAGTTCCTTGGGGAGGACATTGACTGGGGTAGCCTAATTCTTTAATGCTTAATAATTGTATTGGTTGCCAGTTGATATTAATTTAATGAGCTGAGAGTTTTAGTCCCAGAATCAGGAACAACAGAGTTAAAACTAACAAGTTCAATACTTTGTAGGGAACCCCAGCGTGTATGGGAAAAATACTCCACTGAGGGCAAAGCAAAGCCTTAGCCACTTTCATTAAAACAATCAGTAAAGACAAGAAAGCTCCAAACCACATACACTTATATATTCACACACTTCCTTGGGGAGAACGTGGTAAAAGACAAATGGTCAGCCCTCTCTCTGGCATGCCAAAGGAGTCAGATGGTCCACACCCCCAATGCCCAAAGTTTGGTGCTAGATAATAACAACAAAGAGCTGAAGGGTCGATGATGGCTCTTCTACATGGTGGCTCATCTTATTATATGGCCTGGGTACTATCATGAATATTCATTCAGATGCCCAGCCTCCCATTTCCAAATCTAACTTCCTCCCCTTCATAATATTGGGGTGTCCTTATTTTATAGGTTAACATATTAATGCCTTTTAGCTCATCATATATGTAAATATTGTTAAAGCAAGTTTATGGTTAAACATCTACCAATGATTCTGTCCTAAAATATCCAAGTCCAGTATCAGGTCAGTGTTCCTGCGTCTGTCTAATATTGTTATGTACCAGCTCCTTCTCTTGAGCAAGCTATTCCCAGTTCCCCAAAATATAGGGTAACTGTAGGGTCATTTTATATATGCTAAGGGTCATAGGCCTGTTCTACTTATGCTAACTTACTTAGACAATGTCTTACAGGATAGAGACCTGTAGGTTCCTTGAGTTACTGCTAAGTAAAATAAAAAGCTAAGCTACTTCTATGGGCTAACATGGGAAGCCAAGAGATCTCAGCTTTATTCTCTCCTCTGCCACTGGTCTGTTCTGTGACTTGGTACTGTAAAAACAAACAACAACAACAATGCTCCCTTCCTTTTTTTGCTCTTTGGTTCATGTTCTTTACATTTAAAAAGCCCATTGCCTAAATGAGTGTCCAGGATATACATCAGAAGTGCTGAGCAAATCCATTCAGAAAAGTAAGCTGCCTCAACTAAATATTTGCCAAAATTCAAACTGAACCCAAACTAAACCAGTTTTGTAATTCTGACAGAGCTCAATAGAATCCATTATTTGCATGCCTCTGCACTGCAACATAAGACCACAAGTACTAAAGTCACATAAGAAAGTATGTTATTTTAATATTTCCAGACTAATTTTGCAACCCAAAACCTTTGAATTACATAAGCATAAGAATGCTTTGTACTTAGCTGAACCAAGCCAAATCTTCAAACTTTCAGAAGTTTGCTCATCATTAGTAAGAACCATATTCACACACATTTTTTACACAGCAATAACTTCTGTTTTTATTGTCAAGTGCCACTTTTTCATTCTCTTCCATGTAGATCTAGGTATAGCAGTATATTATTTTTAGCTCCTCTGGGAGTTTCTCAAATAGCTTTGTGTGTATTTTACACACACACAAACACAAACAAACACACACAGTATATTAGATAAGTATAAATATATATTCATCTTTTTGAATGTATTGTAACAAAGCTCCAAGTTTGTACTTGTGGGTCCTGCGCTTCCTGGCAGATTTAGGGGCCTCCGAAACTCATCTAGGCCCCAGAGTGACCTCCCTTTCTCAGTATAATTGGCAAGAGTCACCACCTAGTGAGTTACCTTCATCACAGACCAGTATGGAAGATGGAAAAAGGGGGGAGCCCAGGCCTGCCCTCTACTCTGGGCTCCAGCCCAGGGACCCTAATAGTATCAGCTAAGATGGCTGACCTTTTATCCACAAAACACAATACAATTCCCTGGGCTACTTCTTCACAGCAGTCTCCGCTTCTTCAAACTCCACTTCACCCTTACCTCAGGGCCTCCTTCCTTTTGGATGATATGTTGTCCACCACTCAGTCTCACCAAGACCACAACTTCCTCTCACAGCTCCTGACACCCACAGCCACCTGACTAACTGGGAGGTTTTTATCTGGTTTCAGCCAGTCTCTGATTGGCTTCAGGTGTCCCAATCAGGCTAGCTGTTTCTACTCCTTTCTAGAAGGTTCTTAATTGGTCCCAGGTGTCTTGATTGGCCTGGAATAGCCTTTGTTTGGCTATCCAGGGAACAGGGACCTGCACATCCTGAGACTAATATACCTGCCTTCCAGCACTCTCTTATATCCTTCTGGTCTGACTCCGTCACAGTATATAAATGTATATAAAAATAAAAGCATATTTAGTAGACTGAATAGGCTTCATCTTAGATCTAATAACCTCCATTAAAACTAGACATAGCTGAAAAAATTAACATTCAACTCGAGCCATCATTTCAAATGAACTTTGGGAGGTATCGTAGGACCCAGAGATTGAGGTCCTTTGCAAACAGTGCCCCAACTGAGACCCGAACAACAAGCAAAGTGTATAAGCTGATATCCTGCCCTGACCCCTCCATCACCTAGTGGATAAAATGAGGTTTCTTTGTCTCAAGCGTATCCCCGGTTAAGACCTTAAGGTGTTGTACATGCTCAGCAACAAATCCCAGAGGTGAGAACAAGGTTTTAACGCAATGAGATCTATCCAAACCATGATCCTTCATTTAAAAATCTAACTTTTAAAGATTAATTGACTTGAAACCTAAATATCCCATTAGCACAATATAGTAAGCTTTTATTTTTTGGAAATTCATTCTGCAGGATCAGATGGATGAGCTACCTGGGCCCAGTGTGATGTTTGAATGCCCCATCGCAATCCCCCATCTCTAAAACATTCCTCCTTATGCTTTATGCAGTGATAGAAGGAGCAGCTGGCACAAAAGGCATCAGAGCTGCCCCTGCCAGCTTTCTGACAGTGGAGAGTTCCTCATTCAGGGAGAATTCTCCACAATATCTGCAGCCAGTTAAAAGTCCATTTGAACTATCTATAGGGTATAAAGTAGACAGGAGAATCCAGCCTTCTGGCTCTAAAAATGTAAAGCGTGTTATATATTATTCGGTATGCCTCACACCTCTTATATCCAGCGCCAATTTTAAACCTACAAATAGCAACATTTTCATCAAGAACAAAGTTAAATGCAATTTCTAATCTTACTGGAATATGTAGGCTGAGAAAAATACCTGCTTCAAAACCCACATATTTGTCCTTTCATAATTTTTTACAGGACCCTCAGTTTGAGAACCGCTGAGCTATGTGAATAACATAGCTGGAGTCAACGTAGCTTAGGTCGACCCACTGCAGTGTCTACACCGCACAGGGTCGATGGAAGAGTCAATGGGAGGGTCGGCTCTCCTGTTGATTTACTTTACTCTTCTCGTTCTCGGTGGAGTACCAGGGTCTACTGGAGAGAGCTCTACCATTGATTTAGTGGGTCTTCACCCATCCTCCTCCCACTTCCCTTTCCTTACACTACTCCTTTTCCTTTTTTCCCTCTCTCCAAATTGCCTGACGTTTTTCTTCCTCACCAAGCCTTTTCCTTTCCAGAAATATGCCTTCTTTCCTTCCTTTCAGTTTTCTATTAACTCCTCCCTCTCCAACAAACCTCTCATTCTCTCATTACTTTCCCTAATCACACCTACTCCTAAATCCCTCATTCGTTCCTTCCTCTCTTCCATGCCACCACTTGCCTCTTTCCACCCCATGTCTCCCCTCCTTGTGTCCAGTCTTTGCTTACAAGGCTTCTCTAAAGCACCAGCTGGTAAAAGTTCCCGAAGAGGCATTGTCCCAGATGGGGACTGCTGAAACAAAGAAGTGCCCTGTCTCACCTCTCCCTTTAAACCACCACCTACCCTGAGAATTATGGTTGTGTCAAGGTGACTGTGTACTCCATCTGGCAGAAATTTCCCAGCTCTCTTTGCATAACTGCAATAGTACACAGGGCCCATAATGAGGCTGAGTATCTGCTCTGTTGTGTGATTTTGACTATTCTCATGTGACTGTTTTCATAGTAAATAACACCTGGCTTCAGGTCTCATGCAATTTCTTATTTTCTTTCATTTTCATGATACATTGCATTGTATTACTTCCCACACAGTGCTTTCAGGTGCCAGTATGGATAGATGCCATCTCTAAAAGACCAACCCTTAAAAGTGACAGAAAATGAATGATTGACATTGGATATAACTAGTTTTCATGTCCAGGTTTCGGCATGTCATTGCTTGTAAAATCTGCATCAATGCCAACTCCTTTTCTGCATCCATCACCATGTGCCAAACTGTTTCTTAGATTTGCATGTTTTACATTTGAGTTTGTAGCAAGATTCATCATTTTTAGGGATTGTTCTTAATTCATGAACTGATATTGTATTTCCTGGAACAGATGATAAATTAAGGGCCTACGTGTTCAACTTCCCTTAGGCAGAGAACAGGGGAGGGATGAACATCTTTTGTTTCAGAAAAGGTCTGGGGAGTTACACAGAGGAGAAATCTAGCTATGTGATGAGCTCCCATGTTACTGAATAGCTCCTCTGTGCAACTCACATAGCAGATCCCCTGTCCAGAAAAGAAAGGCCTAGAAGTGGGTCATCAGTGTTCTCTTGATATGGCAGTATTTCCACTGGGCAGCAGTGTGATGTTCAGACTCACCCACACAAAAGTTTAATAAGTCATTACTAGTTTGAATAACATTCACAGACACTGTCCATATTGTGACACTGCTGGAGAAATCATGGCTGCTCTCTCCATCAGAGAAGTCAACAACAGGTCAGTTACAGTGTGGTAGGGGGGTAGTTGGGAGGCACATGAAGGCTAATCCACTATGTTCACAAGTCCTAGACACCATATGGAGAATTTGAGCAGATCTTGCCCAAAGATTCCTGCCCCACTTATGGATTGGAGAGTTGTACAGAGAGAAATGGTGATATCTTGAAAGTCTTACAGAGGAAAACAACTGCAGGACTGGACACACCTTGGATGTGAAGGGCTAGAGAGATGGCAGTGGAGTGGAGGGACTGCATCTCCCTGCCATGTGTCTGTGCCATGACAGAACCCAAAGGGGAGTGGAAGACACACTCAGGAGGGATTGAGGCTCATTACATATGACTTGGCCAAGAACCTCTCTGGAAAGACCAGGCCAGATAGAACTGTAGAGTCACTGCCTGACCACTAAGCTAGCTCTCTCTCAGACCCTTTCAGCTGAGGTGGTATAATTGTACAGTGAAAATAAGTCATCTGAAAGAATAAGAGATTAAGGACAAAGGTGAAAAAAGGGAGCAATGTGGAAAGCAAAGGAGGTCAGGATGTAGTGCAGGTTAGATTAATTTAGGCAGGGAAAGAGCAGTGAGGAAACCTCATCACAGACAAGAAGGTGAGTGTTGGTGGGGAGGATGAGAAGGAGAACATCACATTGACACTTGATTATCTTTTATTTAAAACTGCTTGACAGATCCCTTGTGTAGAGACAGAAGAGGGCATTAAGGAGACAGTGAAAGATGGCAAATAAATGACTGGGATTGCAGATGTGGGAGTCCTGCTTAAATAAGAATTTCAGTGGTCCCTGTAATTGTTTATTATTAATTTTAATATAGTAGTGTAATTAAAACTAATTCCTAGAACATCAAATAGGAGGAACATGACAGATGATTTTAGCAATAGAGATTTTGAGGCAAAGAAGTGAAGTCTAATAAAGCTGCATGTGCTGAAACAAACTACGGGTTTTTGTCCTGATAAAGGCTTCAAAGAGTCAGAGTCCTAAAAGAAATACTTGGGTGTTAGAAAAGCTTTTCAGAGATGAATTTGTAGTCTCTGCAGTGCTTACTTTCTGAGTTTGGGAACTTTCTGATAGTAGGGAAGAAACTGGCACCTTAATGACATCCAATGGATCAAAAGGTGAAAATCTGAGATTGAGGCTGGGAATGAAACTGTTTATTCTAGTGAGACTCCTGTGTATGAAAACTCAAACCCACTGCATTGAACTTATTCATGCACACAAATCCCAGTAAAGCTGAAGGCTGAAAGATACTGTGTGGATTCTATGCTTTAAACATCCATGCTTTTAAATCAAACCAAGCCACACAAAGAACAAGAAATGTATGGTAAAAGCATTCAAGGCCTAGCAAGATTCTGCTAGGGAAAAGATACATACATTTATCTCGTTCATAAAAAACAAATGTAAATCCTGCCAAATACACAGTATTTTTATTCCTATTTTGATATTTCAGTGTTCTATAGTCAAGTTAGCCACCAATTCAGACAATTATCATGTCCTTAAAAGTTAGGAGTGTTTTCAAGGAAATACACATTTGATTAATTCAACAACATTACCGAGAGTCTTATGTGTGAGCCAATTATAATTTTCAATGGTGTTAAAGATACCTAAACCAATACAACAAAGTATTTCCTTTTATATATTGAAAAATTTGGGTGTATCAATTTTAGACATGTACATCATTTTATGCTGAAGTAAAAATAAATTATTCTCAGAATGAAAGTGTGGCCAAAACAACTTTGGTAGTTCCACTTCAGAGCCTTCTTCACATGAGCAACAGTACTCAAAGAGTTTTTGCTTTTCTGTTTAACAACTATTTTTCAACTCTTACCTTGGTAATCAAACATTGCTCCATGTTCTTATGTTTCATTTCCTTATCCCACATGTTTAAATTTAAGCACATGAATAATCCCATTGACTACTCAAGAGCAAGCACATATATAAATCTTTGTGGGTTTCATCCATTTGTGAATTAGATACTTGACATCAATCTTTTTCCTTAAAAAATCATACAAAATATTATATAAGGTAAAATATAACAAGGTTTCATAAATAAGAATAACTTCATTATTACTTAACCCATTCTGCTCATAGTGTATTGCATAAACATGAATACATCCATAGTATGGCCCAAAAATCATTTTATTTATACTGCAATATGAAAATCCATCGCTGTATTTTTGCATGAAAAAAAATTCACACCATGGCCAAATCAATGAATAACCAAATTTTCCTTAATTTTGCAAACTTTTGTTTGTTTGTTTTTCTTCTTTTCCAGTTAAGATTTTTTGCTTTATTTTTACTACTTTATGTATGTAAACCACACTTCCTACCAGATGTTTAAAGCATGGGGGGCGGGGGAGGGATTGCGGGAGCAACATTTCACCTTTGCCACTCTTTGTTAAGTATCAGTTTTTAAAAGGAAAATGAGTGACACAATGCACATAGGTATGATACTTTCTAAATAATAAAAAAGATAACAAAAGAAATCTAAACTGGTAACTTCTTTCTTAATATACAACAAAATATTCCACTCCTCTGTCCCTCTGCACCAGCTAGCAAAGTTATCTCTACAAAAAGAGATCCTTATCTGTAGTCTTTGAAAGGCATTTCTAAGTCTATTGGCCCTGAATCTCCATTCACCGTCACCACTTTGACATCAGGTTTATGCCACAGGCTTCAATGCAATTACTTCTCATTTATATCAGTTTAAGTGAGGACAATGAACCTGATTCCCAGCTAGAGCAAGCTGGGAATTTTTTGACAAAATGATGCGGTGTTTTTTGGTTTGTTTTTGTCTTAGAGACAAACTCTTGCAGAAATGCACCCATTTTGACAAGTTTTATTGGGCAGACTTCTCAGGTCCAGGACAGAAGTTCTGGCTTTGACCAGTACAAAAGAGCCAGAAAAAGATTCAGACCAGCTGACGCAGGGACTTGAGCTGAAATCTCTAAACGTCCCACATAAATTCACTAACTACAGGACTATTGTCTATTCCAAGATGTCTTTTTTCACTCTCTTGCTCCCCCTCTCTGGTTCTTCAAGAACATTTTTGAAAGATCTCAGTTTTATCCCAGTGCAAAATGAAACAATGCTGAAACCATTTTTTTTCATGAAACAGAATTCTTATTTTCTAGCCCACCCTGTTCTTTTCTGCCTTTTCTGCCATGTAGTAATGTACACCAGTGAAAGTGAGTGTAAAGTTGGTGTGAAACATTATGAGATCACACCCCAGTATGGCTTCCACATACTAGTTTATACATTCTTCCACCTCCTATTCAGTTGCTGGGCATAGAGGGTTACTAGGCTTTCTGCTAGGGACCTAGCTACCTCTGATTTGAAATTTCTTTATGTTCTGTTGTCTAGATTAGAATTCATTATTCATTGCATGTAGTGAAATTCATGTGTGTGCAATGCCACTGCATTGAACATTTGAAACCTCTGACATTCATGTTCTGAAAAAGGATTCCAAACCCCACTCCACAATTTTCATGCTATTCAGTATTCATTATTTATGATGCTGCAAATCCTACCACATAAATAATGCATCTTGTAAAGGTGATGTCTGAGTTGGCTGATCTAAATAATAAAAGATAAATACATAACACAGATAAGGTGACTGGCACTAACACATGCAGGATGGGATATCATTATATATGGATTACACTGACAAAAGTATGTTGTCATAAAGTTGTAGGTGAGCACATAAGCTATGCATATTTTAATTTCATGTTTTAGCTGTATTACTATAAGAGTATCAAGGTCTGATTGCAGAGGAAGGTGAATTGTGATGTGTTCAATATAGTGGAATATTTTAGATAAATTCTATTAATTTCACTTGTAGAACACTAAAAGCCGGCAGAATGTCGCTTGCCAACACAAATGCATGATTAAACTGTGATATATTTCATTGCAAGAAGGATACTACTTCAGTCATGGTAATATTCAAGGACTACGAAGCACAAAAGGTCAAGGATAGAACACAGGTAATTAATGCACTTACAGGTAAGAGCTAATGAGGATTTGATTATACCTACTATACCTCATATATTTTTCACACTCAGCAAGCAGAACTATGCTGTATATCTAGAATGGAGTGTTACAAGATAATTTACATGATAAGGTCTTGCACTACTGCAGAAGTTATTAAAGAACCTCATAAACTTCTCGTCTGAAAGATAAATGAAGCAGTCCATCTTTGATAAAGAGTAGCAGGGATTGAAATATCTGGATGCATCCTGATCCCTGATCTCTGGACAAGCTATTACTTATAATGTGCAGATAATATTTCTTCCCACTTGCACTACAGTGCTAGTTGTTAAACAGAAGAGACATATTATATACTGACAATCCTTGAACAGCATATAAAAATTATACAAATCTTGGTAAAAATATACCATAAAGAAAGGTGCACATTTTACAGTGCCAAGCCTATGGATTCACAAAACATCTGATTTGATCTTCAGACTTTTAATCAAAGCAGTATGACATCATTTAACCACACTGTTTTACATTTTAAATTATAGCCTTTCTTTAATTCTCCGAGAGAAAAAGGGTACTTGATTCCTGCATGATCTTAATTGCCTCTTTAGAAATTTGCAAGGGAGTCAGACTTTTCAAATCATTTATGTAATGGTCTGTAATATAAAATTTATTTTAGATTGATTAGAAAACATTAATGGATTTTTGAGAACAGTTGGTGGAAAAAGAGGGAAAAGTGCTCAGTTAATATAGAAGTGGTTTAGTCTATGTTTCAAATTTAGTCAAATCTTCTATACTATTTTAACATAAATCTGATCATATGCATTTGGCAGTCACTAAAAATATATATTCAAAATGCAGAATAAACAGAATCACAGAACTGGAAGGGACCTCGAAAGGTCTCCTAGTCCAGTCCTCTGCACTCAGGCAGGACTAAGTATTATTTAGACCATCCCTAACAGGTCTTTGTCCAACTTGCTCTTAAAAATCCCCAGTGATGATAATTCCACAACCTCCCTAGCAATTTATTCCAGTGCTTACCCACTCTGACAGTTAGAAAGTTTATCCTAATGTCCAACCTAAACGACCCTTGCTCAAACTAATCCCATTGCTTCTTGTTCTATCCTCAGAGATAGAGAACAATTTTTCTCCCTCCTCCTTGTAAAAAACTTATATGTACAGGAAAACTGTTATCATGTCTCCCTCTCTACAGTCTTCTCTTCTCCAGATGAAACAAACCCATTTTTGTCAATCTTCCTTCATAGGTTTTCTAGACCTTTAATCATTTTTGTTGCTCTTCTGTGGACATTCTCCAATTTGTGCACATCTTTCCTGAAATGTGGAGTACAGAACTGGACACTATCCTCCAGCTGAGGCCTAATGAGCTAAGAGCAGAACAGAAGAATTACTTCTTGTGTCTTGCTTATAATACTCCTGCTAATACATCCCAGAATGATGTTCACTTTTGCAACAGCAGTATACTGTTGACTCATATTTAGCTATGAGTCCCCAGATCCCTTTCCGCAGTACTCCTTCCTAGGCAGTCATTTCTCATCTTGTATGTATGCAACCGATTGTTACTTCATAAGAGGAGTACTTTGCATTTGTCCTTATTGAATTTCATCCTATTTACTTCAGACCATTTCTCCAGATCATTTTGAATTTTAATCTTATCCTCCAAAACACTTGCAACCCCTCCCAGCTTGATATCATCCACAAACTTTGTAAGTGTACTCTCTCTGCCATTATCTAAATCACGGATGAAGATATTGAACAGAATCAGACCCAGAACTGATCCCTGTGGGACCCCACTCATTATGCCCTTCCAGAATGACCATGAACCACTGAAGTACTCTCTGGGAATGATTTTCCAACCAGTTATGCACACACCTTATAGTAGCTCTATCTAGGTTATATTTCCCTAGTTTGTTTATGAGAAGGTCATGCAAGACAGTATCAAAAGCCTTTTTAAAGTCAAGATATATCACATCTGCCACTTCCCCCTCCCCCAATCTACAAGTTTTATTACCCTGTCAAAGAAAGCTACCAGGTTTGTTCTTGACAAATCCATGCTGACTGTTACCTGTGTTACCTACCTAAATTTTTTTTACTAGGAAGGTGGTGAAGCACTGGAATGGGTTACCTAGGGAAGTGGTGCAATCTCCTTTCTTAGAGGTTTTTAAGGTCAGGCTTGACAAAGCCCTGGCTGAGATGACTTAGTTGAGGATTGGTCCTGCTTTGAGCAGGGGTTTGGATTAGATGGCCTCCTGAGGTCCCTTCCAACCTTGATATTCTACGATTCTGTAATTCAACCACCTTACTATCTTCTAGGTGTTTGCAAATTGATTGCTTAATTATTTGCTCCATTATCTTTCCAGGTACAGAAGTTAAGATGACTGGTCTGTAATTCCCCAGGTTGTCCTTATCTTCTGTTTTATAGATAGGCACTATATTTGCCCCTTTCCAGTCTTCTGGAATGTCTCCTGTCTTCCATGACTTTCCAAAGATAATTGCCAATGGCTCAGATATCTCCTCAGTCAGCTCCTTGAGTATTCTAAGATGTATTTCATCAGGCCCTTGTGATTTGAAGACATCTAACTTGTCAAAGTAATTTTGACTTGTTCTTTCCCTATTTTAGACTCTGATACTACCTCATTTTCACTACCTCATTCACTATTTTAGACATCCAATCACCACCAACTTTCTTGGTGGAAACGGAAACAAAGAAGTCATTAAGCACCTCGGCCATTTCTACATTTTCTGTTATTGTCTTTCTCCCATCATTGAGTAACAGGCCTAGTCTGTCCTTGGTCTTCCTCTTGCTTCTAATGTAGTTGTAGAATGTTTTCTTGTTTTCTTTTATGCCCCTAGTTAGTTTAATCTCATTTTGTGCCTTGGCTGTTCTAATTTTGTCCCTACATACTTGTCTTATTTGTTTATATCCATCCATCCAACATGTGCAATATATTTTATCTTTTTCTTTATAAAATAAATCACAATAAAATCCTTTACTGAAATCTGGTCATTTAACAGAATTGTCAAATAACTTGTAATAATTTTAATATATTTGCTTGATTATTAATGGATTTAATCAGCTTTTTGACATAACTGTTGCTTCACTACTGCTGGTTGCACTAGATTCATCTGGCATAGAATAAGCATCCATTTGTCACAGAAAAATAGCAGGGAGGTTTAAAGTTCCTTGTTCAAAAGGACATATGCTTCATGATAACAAGGCCACATAGCTGACACTTTATGTAAAACTCATATATGATGTCTGAGTTTTGATGAAAGGAATCAATGAAGTGTCCATGGCACTGATGAGCCAGCAAACTCCAGTATTACCAAGCCACATATATTAAAATTACTGCAGCAAGTTTGGCATATCTCTATCAAATTGCCAAATTTTGGCAGTCACTTGTTATGAATAAAGGGTGTACAAGTGTACATAATACTTTGTACAGTTAATGTCATTTAGGATGCTGTAGTGACAGGGTGATTTTGTGTATTTGAAACAGTTATTTAGGAAGTGAAACACTATGTATTTCTCTAACCCATTAAAGTGAGGAGGAATATAATTTGAATTCTATTTATGACAATCACAGTGCTCATGTTAATAAAATGGCTAACATTATTGCTTTTTAAAATATTTATACAATGGTTTTAATTAAGGCTTCTAACACAAGAAAACAAAACAATTCTGTCACTCTCCTAGGAGCTAAGTATTATTACATATTAAGTTCACCATTCATTTTTAGTCCTAAATTAATCTTTTGTGTTTATTTATTACAAGCTAGACTCTGAAAACATTAGGTCACTTCAGAAGTAAAACTTAACATTTATACAATTATTTTTATCTTTACATCTAAAATAGCTTTATAAAGGTATGGGGAAAAATCTGAGTAAAACAATGATTTGTTTAATTGCTTATATTTATGCTTATATTTATGCTTATAATTGCTTATATATGGAGGCATTTGAGATTTTATATATTTACACTTTAAATTTTAGCACATCTATTAGCAATGTGTGCAATACATTTAATGACATTATAATTCCTTTTATAGCCATTACATTAATATTAAGAAAAAGCCATATTGCAACACTAGTTTGCCACAATTCCTCCTTTAAAACTTGTAGTACAATATGGTCCAATAATGGTATAACACTTTTAATCTCAAAAGAATGCTGATGAACTTGGCACTTCTTGGCCAAACTCTAAATTCTAACTTCAAATGTGAACATGAACTCACCTCTCAGGGCTGGCCCTAGACCTAATGGCGTCCCAGGTGAGGAGCCTCTTCGGTGCCCTTCCCCCATTTGTTAAACTTTTGAATACCATAGTTTTTATTGCATTTGTAGCCCATTTCATGACTTTGATACACGATTTGCAAGCATGATTTATCTCTGTCATATAAGACAATAAATTTGCATGCTAGGATCTGTATTTATTCACGCTATATGTAAACAAATAAAAATAATTTCCTCTAAAACTTATAGAAACTTTTTAAGAGTAACTGAAATGTACTAACATGAAGAAATTGAACTGTGCACCAACATTGAGTGGTCCAATATTAAATAGTCCTATAGTAGGTGACAGCATTAGAATGTTAACCCTATTCCTTTACTTCAAGCGATGTAAGTTGCTTATCAGCCATTATTGCTCAAAGACATGTTTTAATGAGCCTGAGTTTTGAAAAGCTGCATTCACCACTCACCACTGTCACCAGCAGTGTTAAGAGAATCCTCTAAGCTATCACACAGTAGGAAGTGTCCGTCAGCTCTGCATCATGAATGAATTGGAAAACTTGGCATGGAGAGTGCTTCCTTTGTGGCAAAATGTGATGGATGTTGTCCAGTTCAACATAAAAGTCTTTATTACCAAAGTCCAAACATTCCTCATGCGTCAGTGGCCAGTGAAGGTCCGTGCAATTGTTCAAGAGTGTTTTTCTGTCTACAAGCAGTTAAAATCATACCAAAAAAACCCAGGTCTTTTTGTGATGCTTCATTTGTCTGAACCTTTCATGGTCATTCAAGGAGTGTCAAAGAGAGCAAAAAAACTCCCTCTTGAATTTTTGTCCCAGCTTCCCATCACCTCATCCCTGCCCTTGTAACTGAACTGTTTTTTCTTCCAATGAATATGAGTTTCCTTGAATACAAACTCAACTCCTAAGTTTTCTGCCATTTCTTTGGCAGAAGTGATGGCATTTTCAAATCTGTTGTCTCTGTAGGCCACAAAGGAATCAAGGCACAGCTTCTCCTCAAAGTTATAGTGGTTCTGATGTACACTGAGTTTGTAATACCCTACTTACAATGTTTATTTGGAACAGGATATCATACCAAACCACAACTGATACAAGAAATTTGGAGTCAGAGACCTGGTTTGCCAGCCTTTGAACCTCATGTTGGATTCCAGGTTCTACTTTACTCAACTGCATCAGTTCTATCAGGCATCGTAAACCACAGTCACTTGGTACTTTCACTGTTCTCACACTGTCAGTGTGACTCTCCCAGTGAGAGTCTTACTTAACAGCTTCATGGTCTGATCTGTAACACTGTCCATAAGGATCTTCCACCTGATAGTTGATACTGAAATCAGGATGTAGATCCTTTGCAGTACTCCAAAGAGAGATACTGAATCTAAAGATGATGATGCTGCATCTGAAGAGCTACTGAAGAGATACTGAATCTAAAGAAGATGATGACTAGAGTAATCATCTTCTCAAGTCATCTGCTAAAATCATCATCTTCTTTAGATTTAATCTCTCTTCAGTAAATACTGATGATGGACTTTAGCAAAGCTTTTCATATGGTCTCTCATAGTATTCTTGCCAGCAAGTTAAAGACATATGAGCTGGATAAATGGACCATAAGGTGGATAAAAAGCTAGCTGGATCATCAGGCTCCACGGGTAGTGATCAATGGCTCCATATCTAGTTAGCACCTGCTATCAAGCGGAGTGCCCCAAGGGTCGGACCTGGGGCCAGTTTTGTTCAATATCTTTATCAATGATCTGGAGGATAATGTGGACTGAACTTTAAGAAAGTTTGCAGATGACACTAAACTGGGAAGAGTGGTAGATATGCTGGAGGGTAGGAATAGGATACAAAAGGACCTAGACAAATTAGAGGATTGGATCAAAAGAAATCTGATGAGGTTCAACAAGGACAAGTGCAGAGTCCTGCACTTAAGATGGAAGAATCCAATGCACTGCTGCAGACTAGGGACTGAATGGCTAGGCAGCAGTTCCACAAAAAAGGACCTACGGTTACAGTGGATGAGAAATTGGACATGAGTCAACAGTGCGCCCTTGTTGCCAAGAAGGATAATGGCATTTTGAGCTGTATAAGTAAGGGCATTGCCAGCAGATCGAGGGACCTGATAGTTCCCCTCTATTAGGCACTGGTGAGGCCTCATCTGGAGTACTATGTCCAGTTTTGGGGCCCACACTATAAGAAAGATGCGGAAAAATTGGAATGAGTCCAGAGGAGGGGAACAAAAATGATTAGGGGGCTGGAGCACATGACTTATGAGGGGAGGCTGAGGGAACTGGGATTGTTTAGTCTACAGAAGAGAAGACTGAGGGGGGATTTGATAGCTACTTTGATACCTAAAAGGGGGTTCCAAAGAGAATGGATCTAGCTGTTCTCAGTGGTACCAGATGACAGAAAAAGGAATAATGGTCTCAAGTTGCAGTGGGGGAGGTTTAGGTTGAATATTAGGAAAAACTTTTTCACTAGGGAGGTGGTGGAATCTCCTTCCTCAGAGGTTTTTAAGATCAGGCTTGACAAAGCCCTGGCTGGGATGATTTAGTTGGGGTTGGTCCTGCTTTGAGCAGGAGGTTGGACTAGATGACCTCCTGAGGTCCCTTCCAACCCTGATATTCTATGATTCTATGATTTGACACAAGCAGGTTGAGGGAATGGCAGCCAAAGGCACGAAGGAAGCTCTTAGATTCAGTGAAAGGATCCTTGCTCGGATGCCATTGTTTCTTCTCTTCATATCCACACCATTGTTGTAGCCTTGGCCGGGGCCGTCCTGAAGCTTTAATTCTTTTCATTCAAAATGTTCCTAAACAGTTCTCTTAGTTCTTTTCCAGTAGAGTCATCCACAAACTGGGAACAGATAGTGTTCTTTTACTTGGACACAGTCATCCCCATTCTGAAAAAATGTAACTGTAAATGACATCTTTTCACTGTGATTAATATCAGAGCATTCCATTATTATAGCATAGTAATTCAATTTGTTGAGATGCATCAATATGTAACCAAGCACCTTCCTTGCCATAAGATCAATCAATTTGTTTTAAATTGTTTTGCTGCAGTACTGGTCCATAGCTTCTCTAAAAACTATTAGACATAGATGCTCACACGTGACAACATTGTATTTCCCAAGAAGGTCTAAGAAACTGAGGAAATTACTGTTATGTTCAGTGAGGAACTTATCGGATGAGCCCCGGAAAGCCAAATAATTCAAAGGTAATTGAGATCAGATGCTCAAGTACGTTCCTCCAATGCTGGATTTCTACATTAATAATGCACTGGTTTTCTGCATTTATGCATTTATTCCGCTTGAGTCTGGACTCAATTTCCATCCATTCGGAGTAGGCCATAAAATGTCTGGGAGACTTTTCATGTTGCTTCAGAGCATCGCTAAGTTATGCAGTACTTGTACCTGGAAAGCGCAAGCAACAATTTGGCATTCTTGTCAAATATTTTGCAACAAAAACGGAACACTTTGTCAATTATTTAATGTAAACTAGCCATCACTGATTCAATTTCTCACCATTCTCAAGCACTCCTTTTGCAGCATGACTTTAAGAAGTCTCACTTCAGTTCATTTACTGGAAATGTCATAACCCCGATTTGGCCTAACCCATTCAAAATTGTATGACCAATATTGGCAGAGTTTAGAGTCACTGGTCATAAAACAGCATCTGATGTATCAATTTGTGGTGTACAATTTTTCTCACTGCTATTTCTGTCATCATGCAAGACTGATTATTCTTGATCATTTCTCTCCTTTTTACCTAAACCAGATTTTTCTTTGTCATTACTCACCTTTTCATGTGAGCCATATTCTTCTTTATCATCAGTCTCCTCTATGCCACCAAGAAAACTGGACAATTCTCCATCTCTTTCCTCACATTTCTATTCCTTATCTTCAGGCAAATCTGCTAATTACATAGTAATAGGATTTCCACCATTTATACTTCACTCTTCAATTTCTTCTATACAAGGATGATTGCTACTGACTAAATATTGGTCTGTGTTGCATTTTTTTCAGATATTTGCCCCTTGCTGCAAACTAGATTGCAATTAAGCTTTTAGCCTCCTGTAACATGCTCATGAAGGCTCCTTCGGGAGCATCTATTGTTTTCTATGGGGAGGGGAGAACAGACAGCATTTGGGAGAGCAAAAATCTATGTTCTACAGTCTTAGAAAATCATCAATCATTACTTGTTAATCATGGCAAAAGAAATAACAGTATTTCTTTTATATCATTGCGTAGATAGGGATTCAATAGATATTTCTGGTATCTCATTAAATATGTCCTTTATTAGTCACCTACTTACACTCTTCAAGTCTTAAAGCACAAGTACACTTTACACAATAAAACAAAATTCACAGTGTCACAACTGGACTCTCACTTCACTTCATTATTGCATCTCACTGACTATTTGCTGATGCCTCGCCCCACAGATATCCTAAAGGGCATGGCTGACAATGTTCTAGGAGGTTCAAGGAAAAGGAAGTTCTCAGAAAGACTGGAAGGTTTCATGAGATTATACAAAGGTCCAGATTATTCTAGGAGGTTAGTGAAAAACGAATCCACGTACAGAATACGTGATACATTTTACTTCCAACACTCTATTTTCTATTTTATTGCTAATAACCTAAACAGCTCTCTGCGTCCCCCTGGTCATCTGCCCCTAAATCACTACTGCCCCTAAATCACTAAATCACTACATCACTACTGACTTCAGATTTTTGTACACAAACAAATGTGTTGCTTGAGAGATCTTTAATTTTCAAAATATATACTATCTGTATTGCCATGCCACCAGTAATAGAGTAGAACTTCAGCGTTATGAACACCTTGGGAATGGAGATTGTTCGTAACTCTGAAATGTTTATAACTCTGAACAACACATTATGGTTGTTCTTTCAAAAGTTTACAACTGAACATTGTCTTAATACAGCTTTGAAGCTTCACTATGCAGAAGAAAAATGTTGCTTTTAACTATTTTAATTTAAAAGAAACAAGCACTGAAACAGCTTCCTTACCTTTTCAATTTTTTTAAAACATTCCCTTTATTTTTTTAGTTGTTTACGTTGAACACAGCACTGTACTGTATGTGTGTTTTTTGGGGGGAGCGGAGGAGCTCTTCTGCTAACTGGCTGCATACTTTTGGTTCCAAATAAGATGTGTGGTTGACTGATCAGTTCATAACTCTGATATTTGTCACTCTGAAGTTTTACTGTAACAATTTCAGCTTTGATGTATTTGATGCATTTATGGCATACTTTATAATTTCAAAGCATCATGAAAAAGGTAACTAATTATGATGGTACTGAGTTAATAGCTGGCTGGGATATGTTTCAGGAAGATGCAATTATTTCCACAAGTGATGTTGGTGATCATTGGAATGGGTGATTCATTCCTTCATCAGTACTAAGCCAAAGTTTCAGCACTTTGTTGGGAGACAACAAATAATAAGTTCTGCCTGTGTCTTCAGTGGACATAGTACTTTTCTTCACTTTCCCAAGCTACTATATACTATTAGTGTGAACTGTTAAATGATCATTTCTTTATATAGGAGAGGAGACTTCACTGGTGCATGAAACATTTCTTGTGATCTACATTTAGATACTCAAATGCGTGCATCTTCTATTGACTCAGCTAGTTCATTGAATAGCAGCAACTTAAATTTTATAGATGTACAGCCAAGATAAGATACAGCACTTTCTCTTTTATAATATATTTTGTGGATGATGGGAGAAGATAATGAAATTCTGCATGCTAAAATAAGTTGGTCACCAGTATTAAGAGTACTGCTACATTCCATGCCCCATAGACAGTACTGCCACTTTTCTTCTTACTTATAAATAGGCTTGGTAGAATTCAATATTTTAATAATTTTATTGGATAGAAATTTTTTTTATTTTTAAGCACTTTTTAATTTTATAAGTTTAAATTTTCACATTAGTGGTGAATTATGGGTTTTTTTCAGTCAATTATTTAGTGACAATAGATATCTAGATACAAGTGAAAGCATTAAAAACCATTAAAACACAAATTGTAAATATCATAAATTGAAATATACAAGTTAATATTCTTAAATCAAACTCTAATAAGTTCCCAAGCAGCATTTTTCTTACTTTGCCTCTCTGTAAATTTCAGTGACCATCAATGGAAATACTTTTTCATCAGTTTGGATGTGGATAAGGAAATGTTCATTGCCATTTACTGACCAAAAAAAAAATAAAATCTCATTCTTCCAAGCCTACTTATGTAGGAAATCTTAGTGGAGTAGAAAGAGAATCTGGAGCAGATCAGGGCTCCACTCCAGATTCCCCATCTGCTCACAGTATAAAAGAGCTGCTCATGCTGTTTCTGAACTGCTGGGTCTGCTGCAGCAGTTATGCTTTTAATGAGTACTTCAGTTTCACTCAGTACAGAGATGGTGAAAGGGACATTATCAAGGGGGAATGAGGAATGGTCTGATGGGGAAAGAGAAGAAGAGTGACAGGAGGCAGAAAGGCAGAGAAGAAGGGAAGGCAGAGAGAAATTCAGGGGAGGAGATAGTGGGAAAGGGAGCAAATGGCAAAAAGGAGAAAGCAAGTAGTATGAGAGAGAGAAAGAGAGAGAGAGAGAGAGAGAGGATTAAGACAAATTAGGGATAATGACATCAGAGTTACAATATCAGAACACAAGCAGAGAATTAAAACAGGAGAAAAGTGTGTGGGTGGGGGAAGGGAACAGGAGGAGATATACAAAACTTGTTCAGACAGAAAATGGTTAGATACAGGTAGGAGGAACTAGCTCCAGAAATTATTTCAGCATTTGGGAAGTACACTAAGTGAAGCTGAAGAAAGGAAAGGAAACTGGAGGAAAATATGGTGGGAAAAAAAGAGGAGTTACAATGTTAAAATGCTTGTAGTCTCACATCCATTTTTCAAGTTATCTGAGGCAGCTCCAGTCTCCATACCCAACCTGGATCTCTGATGGAAAGTCTCCATACAATTTAGCTTCCCCCCATTCAGAACTCTTGGGCCTCTTGCTTCCTCTAACATTTTATTTTGAGTTTCGAATACTGCTAGTAAAGTCCTACAGCTCCTCATCAGTGTTTCTTCTCTGGACTCTATGGGGGCTAATGAGTTTTTAACATCACCTCCCTCAGGCTTATTGCCACATATAGAGACCCTGCACTTCCCTAATTGTCAGAATATCTTGGAGAGGAGAGAATGGATGTATCAACAGGAAAAGATAATTTTGCTGCTGTAGGACTGTTAACTTGGGAAACTTGCTCAACGGGACAAACTCATGTATCATAAAATCTCGACACCTGTGTTATAAGCAAATATTCTACATTCTGAGGTAAGTTTGTGACATATGACATACGAGGCGATTACATGGGCCCCAAATGTAATTTTAGTTTCAGTTAAATTTAATTCCAGATTGAGTTACAGAAAATAGGATAATCTCTCCAAAGTTAGAGTATCCATTTTAATTCTTTGGGTTTCTCTCTCTCATACACTCCCCCACATCCCCCATAACTCTCGGTCTCTCTTTCATCCATAACTGGATACTTTCCCCTTTAAGGGTTCCTATATTCTGATTTATTGCCAAGTAGTATCCAGATGAGTTAATACATTTGCATCCTAATTATGCTAATCCCTTGCATCTTGTCTTTCTTCCCATGTGACAGGGATAATAGAATAATTTACTTTAAAGATGTTGTTAATATGGAGATACCGTAGTGTGTTCAAGGTGTGGATTTTCACATGTCTTAAATGAACAGCTTTCCTGATGTCTTGCATATTCATAACAACACATGAAGCCAAACCATCCCTGATTTCAATGGAGTTCACTAAGGGATAAGGTTGGCTTCTCCTTACCAAAGTTATACTACAAAGCAGTAGCTACACAAAGAACAGACTCACAAACATCCTGAGCTAGGAGAATGGAGAGAGTAGTGAAGGAGGAGACAACCACACGCTACAACCACAACTACCAATCTGTAACTCTGTTTAAGCCCCAGAATTTGTTCAGCAAGGCTTTTCATAGCTTGCACCAACATGAGCGTAAATTTAAATAGTTGTTTACTGTTTTTCTTCTCTGCTAAACATTTGTTTCAATGCAGCTATCATTGACTTTAGTACTGCAGGGTAGCAGCTGCATGACTGATTGTCCCAAATGAAGAGAAAGACTCTACCTTCACGGGCAGAAGGGAAAACAAGTGGAGTTAATTGGTTCAGAGGTACCAACACCATTCCTGACTTCTAACTGTTAATTTTATGTCAGCATTGATCATCATTGACCCTAAGAGCTCTGGAATGATGTTGGTACCTACTGTTACAGGGATGAAGGGGGGCATGTGTGGTTCACTTGAGTGAGGGATGAGGTGCATAAAGTCCACAGTCCCATCCACACATCTGTGTTGGGGCATTTCCAAATCATGTCCTGTGTAAATATGGATCCAGAATCCCTTCCCATGCCCTACCACCATTGCTCCCAATGTGTCAATCTTTTGGGGAATGGCATGGAACTCACCTCACTCCATACACTCCATACACCTGTATGACACCTGCATGACCACTTATCCTCTTCCCACTCCACATATGGATACCATAAGAGTTCTGAAATACAAAGGGTCTTGGATGATCCCTCTAGCTGGTTAATTTCCCATGAGCCAAATAAATATATTGGAAATAAGACACATGCTTTTTGGTGACAATTTTAAAACATGCCAAGCTAGTATTTGACACAGATAAAATGTTAACTGTTCTAATGAACATAATTCAGATTGCAATTTTGGTACATTGACAAGAACTGATTATTTTTATTATTCAAAAAACTAGCCAGAAGGCATTAGAAAAATGTAGCAGAGCTGGATTGTACCCAGAAAAAGCAGATCAAACTAATTAAAGTTGTTCACTAGCTACATATTTTAATTAGGTTGATAAAAAGAGAGGAACATATTTTCTTTATTTAGAGTTTTTTAACTTAAGAGTTAGAGGCGATCCTGTTTTCTAAAAACACTTTAATAATTAAAATGTTCATAAATTGATTTGTCATCTGAGATGCTAAAATAGGAGAGACTTCACCTTTGTTTTTCTATTAGAACCTATTTCATCTCCATTCTCTGCTGAAAAGAGTGCAGACTGGTCACTATGCATACACTTTCTACAACTTCTCATGGACCCAAACATTTTGATCATATACTCACCTACAAGATTACACAAAACTTTTGATATCCAGTTTGATAGTTACCGGGAATATGCAATATGTTCCAGGAAGCACTCTTCCAAAAGGTCCACTATATATTTATCTGAACGTAAAAGTGTGTTGTCAACACTGCTTCTAGCTCCTCCTTTGTCTGCACTTGTTGAGCCCCTGCCAAACAGGTACCCAGACCCTGGAGGCTTCTACCTAAGACTTAGTTTGACTTGTTGTGATTGCAGCCTTCATGTCCATGCTGAAGCATGCGAAGCTGGAGGAATCAACCAGTGTGAGAGATGTCTGTTGGTGGAGTCCCTGGGGAAGCAGGTAAGAGCTGCAGGAGGAGATGACTCATCTATATAGCATCCAAGAGCAGAAAAACTTCATCAAGAAAATATCCTGGACATCACCATGCATGCAGGATGCTAACTGATTAGAAATGATTATAGCAGCATCAGGAAAGGAAGGAGAACTGGCTGCTGGCCAACTAGGGCAATAGACAGTACTCCGCCCTCCATCCAGGTAACCTGTCCATGGAAGTCAAGAATCAATATTCTGTGGTGGCAAAAGGAAGAGAGAGACAGACTCCAATGGCTGAGGAAAAGAATCATTTGCCATATCACAAAGGAGAGATGTAGAAAGGTGGCCATCAGGGCTTTCCTTCTGAGAGGGATGGAAGCATTTGTCAGATGACCTTATCTGATGTCTAAAGAGGTATTCTGCCTGCCTGGATCCTGCATCTGAGATATCACAGAAAGGTGGCCAAAGCTTATCCATCCCACTGACCCCTTACTCCATGTTGTTCATCCATGCGGGGACTAATAATACTGTTAGTTATGACCCGGAGCAGATCAGCAGTGATTACAGGGCTCTGGGCTAAGGAGTTGGGGGTGCAGGCAGTGTTCTTGTCCCACTTTAAGGTAAGTTGAAGGTCAAGGCAAGGACACAGATCCTGGAGATGAATGGATGGCCAAGTAGATGATGTTGATGGGAGGACTTTGACTTCCTTGACCATGGGATGTTGGTCCAGAAAGGAGGAGAACTGCTGGGAAGAGAGGGGTTCACCAGGCAAGAAGGAGAAGAGCATCTTTGGACACTGACTCGACAACCTAGTGAGCAGAGCTTTAAATTAGAGTCAAAGGGGACAGGTGACAAAATCCAACAGGTAGGTATAAAAAGATGACCTTAATAGTTGGGTCGATGTTGGGGAAAAGTTACAATAAGGTCATAGAAGGAAAAAAATGGAAAACGGTGGAGAATCTACTCAACATAATAAATGTCTGCACACAAATGCAAGTATTATAAGGAATGAACAAGAAGAATGTAAGCTAAATTATGACTTAACTGGCATCAATGAAACTTAGTGGGATAATTCTCATTATTGAAATATTGGTATAAAAGTGAATAGCTTGTTCAGGAATAAAGGAAGGAGGTACTGCATTATACATCAAGAATATATTCATTTGTTCTAAGATCCAGCAGAAAGTGAAAGACAGACCATTTGAAAGTCTCTGGGTGAAGATAAAAGGGGGAAAAAACAAGGGCAATTTCATTGCAGGGCTCTACTGTAGACCATTAAATCAGGGAGGAGGTGGTTGAGACATTTCTAAAATAAATAACAAATATCCAAAACACAAGACATGGTAATAATGGGAGATTTAAAACTATGCAGACATCTGTTAGGAAAACAAAAATGTAAGTTCTTGGAATGTATTGGGGACAACCTCCACCTTCTGAAAAGATAATGAAATAACTTGGGAGACAACTGTTTTGGACTTAATTCTGACTTACAGGGAGGAATAGGCTACAAATCTGAGGGTGGAAGGAAACTTGAGCAAAAGTGATCATAAAATGATAATTTTCTTGATTCTAAGTAAAGGGAAGGAGTGAGAGCAGCAAATAAGGACAATGGATTTCAAAAAATGCAGACAAACTCAGAGACCAGGTAGGTATGTTTTTGTGTGAAGAAAATCTATGGGAAAAAGGAGTTCAGGACTGCTGGCAGTTTCTCAAAGAGTACGTCTATACTACCCGCCAGATCAGCGGGCAGTGATCGACCCTCGAGCGCTCTCATGTCAACTCCTATACTCCACCGTAGTGAGAGGCACAGGCAGACTTGACGGAGGACCATCAGCAGACAACGTGGTGAGTAGATCTAAATACATCAATTTCAGCTACGTTATTCACATGGCTGAAGTTGCGTAACTTAGATTGGCCTGGTCTACACTGGGCCAGGGGGAGCAAAAAGACAATATTAAAGGTGCAGCAGCGGGGATCAAAGACCATATTAAAGGTGCAACAGCAAAGTATAAGAAGGACAGATAGGAAACATGGTAAAGGGCCAAGATGGCTCCAATAGGAGCTCTTTAATGACCTGAAAATCAAAAAGGAATTGTGAAAGAAGTGGAAACATGGACAAGTTACTAAGGATAAGTAGAAAAGAATGGGGCAAAAATAAGAGAAGCTAAGGCACAGAATGATTTACATCTAGCAAGGGACATAAAAGGCAATAAGAAGAGGTCCTATAAGTTCATTAGGAGCAACATGCTTAATAGGAAGGAGTACTAATAATGGATGACTTTTAGAAGACTGAAGTGTTTAATGACTATCCCATTTCAGTCTTCTCTAAAAGAGGGAAATATGATCAGATACTTAACATAATTAATATTAACAAGAGGGAAGTAACACAAGCCAGAATATGGAAAGTATAGGTTAAAGTATATTCAAATAAAGTTAGAGGTATTCAAGTTGACAGGTGCTGATGAAATTTACTGCAGGATGCTTAAGGAACTAGCTGTGGCAATCACAAAACTGTCAGCAATTATCTTTGAGAACTCATGGATAACAAGTGAAGTCCCTGGAGAAGGACAAACAGAGTGCAATGTTTACAAATGGTAACAAAGAGGACACAAGGAATTATAGACCAGTCAGCATAACTTCTATATCTGAAGTAAATTATCAATCAGTTTGTAAGAACCTAAATGATAGCAGGGTTATAAGTAATACTTAACATGGATTTGTCAAGAACAAATGATACCAAAACAAACAAATGTCCTTCACTGATAGAGTTACTAGCCTGGTGAATAGGGAGGAAGCTGTAACATGTGATACATCTTGGATTTTAGTAAGACTTTTGACACAGTCTCACATGACATTCTCATAAACAAAATAGGGAAATGTATAGATGAAATTCAACCAGTTGTGAAACCACCTTATAGTACTCAGAAACTGACTACAACGATTCACAGATTGAATTAACAAAACTGAGCATGTTTAATCTTTGAGAAAGACAACTGAGGGAGGACCTGATAACAGTCTCTCAATATGTTAAGGGATGTCATGAAGAGGATGGTCATCAATTGTTCCCCATGTCCACTGAAAAAAGACAAGAAGTAAAGGGCTTACTCTGCAGCAAAGGAGATTTAGGTTAGGTATTAGGAAAAACTTTCTAACTATAAGGATAGTTAAGTACTAGAATTGATATCTGTGGGAGATTCTGCAATCCCATCACTAGAGGTTTTAAAGAACAAGTTGGACTAACACCTGTTAGAGATGGTCAAGGTATGCTCAATGCAGGGTTCTGAACTACATGATCTCAAGGTCACTTCTACTCCTACATTCCTATGATTTTGTGATTCAGAATATTAATAGCAGCACTCAGGATATATATCAGCACACTAAGATTTACAACCAAAATGGCTGTAATTGCAATGTGGCTAATCAAGTTACAAGAAATACAAAATACAGAAGAAATTATAAGGCAGATTAAACAACTCCAAGACTAGTTTGTAGATCAATGGACTTCAACAAATGAGCTACTTGAAACACACAAAGAAATTAAGACAAACAGCAGTGAGCTCCAGCTAAAACTGCACTCTAATGAAAACAAGATTGTTCTCTTATGTACAAAATGAACAAATCCCCCCTACTTACTTGTCTCCATATAACAAGTCTGCCCCAAATACTTCTACATCTAGCTATGTATAAAACCTCTGTATTAAGTACTTATGGAAATATCACCATATACCACTATTTGTACTTACATTTGTAAGTCACAATGCTGCAGATTTGTGTACAATACTCACTCTGTACCTTTATGCATACAATACTGCACCAATAATCTGTGTTCTTACTTGAACACAAAACTTGAGCTAAAACCTGCCTATCATATTTTACAGATATGCCTACAAACAGAGTTTAAATTAGGTTTACTTTGCCAAACAGACAGAATGGGCCCTTTACGCAGAAGTTTCCCATTTCTGCCTTTAAAGATTTTCATTTTTCCAGGCTGACAATCCTGGTTTCAGCTTTATGGGCATGAAGTTGTTTCTTTACCATACAAGAGGCATAAGTCCCCTAAGAAAATCTAGCAAATGTATTTCCTTTATTCCTTTAAAGATGCCAACATGTTACAAACACAGTACATACATTATTTTGACTCAATATATTTTACTTTAAATTTAAAAAGATTGATCAAGCCAAAAACATTAATTGCCCCAAAAGCAGTAGCTACCGTAAGTCTGACGAGAGAGAACAAGCACACCACTCTCTTCCCCCATACTCAACTAAAAACAGAGCCTGCTAGCCAACAGGCATTGTTATGGGGCCTGAGCCCACCAATGCCCTAGAGTTACTGTGTACACAACCACTACTAACCAGTGTTTACTCATGCACACACAACCATATGTTACAGACCAATACAACCTGATTAGCAAATACTCAGAATTGTTCATAATTATTCTGTACATTTAAAAAAAGAGGGTCAGAAAGATTTGAATAATGAGCTCATGGGAACACACTTGCTTAGTGACTTGCTGAGACCAAGGAGACAGAAGGGATCAATTCACATAAACTATTTATTCTGAATTATTCCCTAATCTCTTCCCAATAGTTGGGAATCACTGGGAGTTTTCAAGCAGTTCCTATGGGGCACAGACTGGCAGCAAAACTTTTGACAATTCTGCTAGTTTCAGTAACATACATTGCAAGTATTTAAGATAGATTTCAATAGCACCCAAAGGCCCTAGTCAGGAGCAGGACCCCATTGTGCTGGGCGTGGTGAAAATAAATAGCATGAGATCGTACCTGCCTTAAAGAGTTGGAATGTGATAACCAAAACATACAGCACACACAGAAAAGTCTATGATTCTCCCTTCACCTGCTCACCACCATTATTTTCATTTCTCCAAACCCAGTCTCTCCCTCAACACAAATACTGGTGTCCTAACCTGCTGGGCATTGCTGATCCAGATGTTCTTTCTCACCATTCCTACCCTTTAGAAACAGCTGTGGCTCATCTGCGAGGGGGAGGGGAGGTGCTAAAATAGAATGTAAATGTTAGACTAACTAAAGGCTTGCACACTTAGCAGTTCTTAAGGGGTATGGAGTCACATGTCTTCTCCCAACTATTGCTGTTTGGTGATGGGTTTTTCTTGCTCTCTCACTGCCTTCCGATGGAAGGGTTGTTCTGAGTATGTTTATTTGGGGAACTCTCCTAGCCCTCTCTGTTTCTCACTGCTATGTGTGGGTTGGGGGAACAGTTCAGAGTGGAGTCCACAACAGGAGAAAATCTCTTATCTTTACATGACTAACCTCTGTTGGCACTACCACCCCTTAATAGTGTGCTAGGACAGTGGCTCCCAATCATGCTCCTTCCCCCAATATTTGTGAGTCGTATATTAATTTGCAGGGTCTGAACATTTGATTACCGTGTGAACTTCGATAATTAAATCACCCAGTAATTAAATCAGTTTAACAACAACATTAGTTATGCAATATGCACATTACTATCTACAGTTTCTAAAAATATCTGGGTAATTTATTAGAAAAAGTAATTTAATTACTTTGTAATGGAACTTCTTGCTCAGATTCCCAAGAATTATTTCTATTTAGCAAAATCAAGTTGACAAATGGACAAAGCCTTTCATCAATTTAAGTAAAGCTCATTTTAAAAGAAACATTTCCCCTTAAAATGCAATGTTTCCAGTGATTAACTACTTTTGAATTATATCAATGTTGCAATAGACAACTTAGTGACAAAGGTTCTTCCATTCCTTGCTTACCCAGGACTCACTTGATATGAGGATCAGGGGGAGGGTGGTAAGCTCATCTGTGGGTCCCAATCAGTAAGTGTGCACTTACTGGATAGGACCCAACAGACAAGTTAGGGGGAGGACTACCTGTCTTCCTGTGGGTCATGCATCACTCCGGGCAATGGTGTTTTATTGCCTTGGCTAACAAGGCTTAGGCCAAGGGCAGCAAATTTTATAATAGCCATAGGCGCCAACGGGTGCTTGTGTCACACCCCCCCCACCCCTGCCCCAACTCTGCCCCTTCCCCTCCTCCTGCCATGGGCGTGCCACATTTTCTCTTCACCTCCTTCCTCCCAGGCTTGCTGCGCAAAAGTGCTGGGAGGGAGGAGGGGAAAGTAGAGTGGCGGCGCACTCAGGGTAGGAGGTGGAGCGGAGGTGAGCTGGGGTGGGGGGACCATGAGTAATCCCTGGGGGGGGGGCAAAGGACCCCCCCCCTGCTCCAGCTCACCTCCGCTCCACCACCTCCTCCTCCCCTGAGCATACTGCTGCTTGCTTCTCCCCCCTCCTTCCCAGGCTTGCCACAGGAAACAACTGTTTCTGGCAAGCCTGGGAAGCATGGGGAGAAGCAGAATGGAAGCAGCAAGCTCGGGGGAGATGGTGGAAGCGAAGCAGAGGTGAGATGTGGGGTGGGGGGGCTTTCAATTATTTCAGGGCCTAGGGGTATCAAAATCATTAATCCACCACTGACTCTGGGGCTTAGGCTTCCCATTACCTATAGGAAGGCAGCAGTACAGATGCACTGAGGCAGAAACATAGGTACCCAGAGAAGTTTTACAGTAAAAATTCACACAGTGACCAAGTTTAGGTACCTATAGCAGTCTGCAGCAGCTGAGTGGAGGTTCTGTGACTCCCAGTAGGCCTGATTCTGGGATGTAGGTGTCTAAAGTGAAAGGTGCCTAAATCCCTTTCTGAATCTAGCCCACAACCTTGAATTGGCAATCTAGAAAGTGTGTGTTCTGGAGACATTTGACGGCTCAGTCTTACAGACCCAAGAGGTCTGAATCATTTGCATTTTAGACATTTTTATGTTTAGATCGAGGCTTTTAGTTTGGGCCTAACTCCTAACTTAGGGCCATTTTTAGCTCAGATAATTTCCATGCAACTTATAGTAAACAATGTGAACAAAACAAATAATTTCAGTGTTTAATAATATTATCAGCAAGAGTTATGAGCATTGCATGATGATTTTAGTGACTGTTGCACTAAACAGTCACCAAACATTATTTGCACCCTGTTAGTGCCACTTTATGCAATGTTTGCTTGTTTTTGTATTAGCATTAATGCATTAGTAGGGGGACAGCCCCACTTTCCAGTGCACTTATATAGAAGACAGCCATGATTTGAGGAGGCCCTGAGGAGGGGATATGGTGATTAGTTCTGCCGTCAAAGCTCAGGGCGTGAGAGGGAGCATATCCGGGTGAAACCACATCGGTAAAACCTGTCCCTGTGCACCAGCAGGAGTTCTGTGGAGAGAGCGTTGGTTACACTTTTGAAGAGTCATAGTGAGTCTTGTTATTTACTTCAGAACCTAGCAGACTATGCCATGCCCTTCATCTTCCCCTGCATTGCATTGTCTCATAAAAGGCATAATGCAGCCCATAGTCTTGTGTGGAATATAATACCTCATAAAAAGCAAAGCCTGTAATGGTAATGTTTGGAATGCTTTATGCATAAGATGAATGATTTATTCCTTTTGTGACAAAAGTAATGGCAGGATATAAAATGTTTAGAAAAATAGTTTCTCAGGATCCTTGAACAATCCTGCCTGATCCTTCTCTAATATGCACTATTACAATAAGCTATTTTGGAAAAAACCACAACCCCTCTGTCTTCTCCCCCATTTATACAGTCACAAATAAATCTCTTGCATAGAGGAAAAATACTCAAGCCTAAAAAAAAGGAACTTTTAGGAATTCCAGATAAACCACTTCAAATAAGTTGCTTAATGATTGCACAAGGGGTTCCTCTACATTGGAAAATGTATTGACAAAGATTCTGAATTCCTCACTGCCTAGGACTCATCAGCCTTAGCCTCAATGCAGTGTAAGTCCCAAAGGATTTTGTTCTTAAAATTTATAATGCTAAATTTATTGAAGATAGACAAATAAATTACTATTGTACTTTTTATTGTTCATATGACTATCCTCTCTTATCCCTTATGGTAATTGTCAATCAAATTGGGACAGTTAAATCACTCTTGTTAATAATCAGGATTAATTCATTAATGTTTGTGCAGCTCTCTGAACATGTAACTTAGCTATGGAAGTCCTAGAAACAGTAGTATCTGTAGTATCATGCCTTTCGAATATCCATGAGATTTTTAATAAATATTATCTACAATAGTGAAACATATTACAATTATTTAGGACAGCTTAAGAGAAACAATTCTCCACCACTGGCTGCTTTAACATACAAAGGACTCAGGGATCTAGCATAGTACTCTGAGGAAGATTAGACAACATGATGGCAATAAACTGAGTACTGTCCTCAATACAGCTTCCCGTATTAGTTAAGGCTGGAGAAGCTGCACTAGTAGAGAATTACGTATCAGAATTTTCCCAGTATACACACACCAGAAGTACTTAGGATCTGCTCTTAGTGCTAGACATCAACTATATCTGAAAACAATGGAAGCTGCAAGTGTTCTGCGCTTCTTAAATTCAGATTCTAAAAGCGAATAGTCTATGAACCAGAGGCCAGCCTAAAGTGGATGGCTGCTATAGATACGTAGGTTCACGTCTGATAGAACTAGACATAAGGAGAAAACAGAGGAGGACCTAGAAAGGTTCCCCTGCTTGTCACAGGGCAAAGAGACCTCTTTAAAACGAAGCAGGATCCAGTGCACAGTGACTGATTAATTGAAACTGTCTCCCTCTTTATAAGGCCCTGGTGCCTACCTTATAGTCCATTTGGGCAACTGGTACTCAGTCACAGGTGCACTACTGTCCATCAGTGACACTGCTTCACAAGGGTGTGACCATTTGAAAAAAATGAACACATTTGAGAAGCTAAAGAGACAAAATAACATGCTTACTTGCCTATAAGGGCACTATTATTTGTGAATTCTCTCTGGAGCAGGATCGGTTTCTTACTACTATAGAACTTTAGAGTTATGAACATCTTGGGAATGGGGATTATCCATAATTCTGAAAAGTTCCTGACTCTGAACAAAAAATTATTGTGGTTCTTTCAAAGCTTCACAACTGAATATTTTCTTAATATAGCTTTGAAACTTTACTATGCAGAAGAAAAATCCTGCTTTCCCTTTACTTTTTTTAGCAGTTTATGTTTCACATAGTACAATACTGTATTTGCTCCCCTCCCCCTACCACCACCACCACCTTTCTGCTGCTGCCTGATTCCAAATCAGGTGTGTAGTTGACTAGTCAGTTCATAACTTTGGTGTTCATAACTCTAAAATGTTCTTACAGTGTCTAGCACAGATCTTAGTTTGGGGCCTCTAAATGTTACAGTAACACAAATGAACAAATGTCACCTTTACTATATTATACAAAGTCTCTCTTGACATACTATTGTGGAAGAAGGAAGATTTTCTTCTGAAAAGCCCAGAACTGTTGTGCCTGTGAGAACTTTCCAGACTTCACTAAGCTTTACACCTTGCTCTCATCCCTATCATACTAGTCTACAGTCTCTTAGATTCACCTCTCTTTCCTCTTTTTTTCCCTTCCACATTTTTTTCTGGAACTAAGAATAAGAGGCAAAAAGAGGGTAGTACTTCCAATGTGACAAAGAGTCTTGTAGCACCTTATAGACCAACAGCTGTTTAGAAGCATAAGCTTTCGTAGGTGAAGACCCACTTCATCAGATGAATGTCCAGTGTGGCGTTTTAACTCTGAAAGGGAAAGGTTGACCTAGAATACATTTTTGGGGCAATTAAACAACCTGTTAGGAGCTGGAAAATTGCAGTATGATACTGAAAAGAGCTGAAACTGCAATCTCCAACAGCCTTTACAATGACTTTAGCCTAGGACAGGGATGGGCAACTTCAGGGTAGCTGTGGGCCCCAAAATCCACTAAAGTTCTTTGGTGGGCCATACATTTTTTTAAGAGGCTAGACATTGCATAACTCAAGAAAGCATGTTAACATACAATTAACTGTGTATTAACAGAGTGAAATTAAGTGTTCTTCGATATAAAAGTCGCTAATAGCACAACCTTTAAATAACAAATGTTTAAAGTGTTCAGAAGAGCATGAAATTAATAAATAATAAGAAACAAAAAACATTTTAAAAAAATTCTTCACATTTTTTTCTCTGCTGCTCACAGGCTTTGCATCACTCTCTTCCACTCAGGACTCTGACGTACAACATTGAGGGATTCATTTTTAGTAAATTCATAGATGATGGAAATTTCATTGACCACCAACCTTACATTCATCAGCAAGAACTAAAAAAAGATTGCTCTGTTAATGTCCAGTTGGGCAGGAAACCAATTGGATCAGAAGGACATTTTTGTTCTGAAAGCTTATCCATTCTAATTTATGGTGATCCAAAGAAAGGAATTACACTATAACTGATTTGTGGATAGATGAGATAATTATATATTGTGATGAACAAATACTGAATTAAAATATTCTTGTGCTTATTTGCTGAAAATAAATTAGTGTGATTGGGAAAAGAAAAAAAAACATATGCACTGGTATGTAGGATTTTTTCTTTCTGAAATCATTAACCCACTATAACATGAGAAATATTTAACTTTTTGCAATCCATATACATTGTCATTATATACCTGTATAAAATGAAATGATTAACCAAGCAATAGGAACTGAATCAAGAATGGAAGATAATTAGTACAAATGAGTTTAAAAAAAAAAGCAGAAAAATCCATCAAATAAATAATCTTATGCAACTTGGCTGTTTTTCCCCTCTAATTTATCCTAGAAGACTGGTGTTTTCTCTCTCTTGAGGGTCTAGCATTCTTGGTTCTTCTTTTCCTTTCCCCCTCATTCTGATATTTCTACTTTTTCCTTCCCCCTTTGTTTTCCTCTTTTTTATTCATTTGGCAACTAATTTTTTGTGAACCAAGCTTAGTGGAAAATATCAATTCTCCTCAATCAATTTTGATTAAATAGAAGAACCAAACAAAGTAATTAAAGACAGCTTAAAAAAATGGTATCATCCCAGAGTCCAAAGCTTGCTTTCATTTAATTGCCTTTAAATTATTTCTGTTACCCTATCGCTATAGGGATTTATGTTTCTACTTCTAAATTAAAAAGTAATTAAACACACTTATCTAGTATTGGCACGTCACATTCTGTTCCAGAGAATGCAAAATACAATAGATACAACAGAGACAAAGTGAGAAAACAGAGGCAAAACAGTTTGGTAATTCTTAAATCAGTATTGCATGGAATTAAAAGAGGGTTCATGTTTAGTTTTAAGGAAAACTCCATAAGGTGGGCAAACTCAAGGATGAAATGTTTAACCCCTATGCTACTCCCTAGGAATCTCCAGATATTAAAAAAGCTGCAACCTTCTCCTAGAGCTCACCAGCTGCAATATACATTTGGGGGAGCTTTGTAGTCTCTCTCTTCTCCAAGACCGCTTTTCACTTGAAAAACATACCGAGTATCATCATACAGATCAACTTCATTAAATATACATGTCCACACTCGGTGAACACTTGCACAGAACTAACACTTGACAAATCATGTCCTGGCCTATAACACCCAGGATGAATTTTCAAGGAGTAGACTTTCTACTCTGGTTCTTCCAAAATCATGGAGAAAAGTCAGAAGTGATCTTTCTAAGATATTTAAGCCTCTTGGGGAATTTTTTTTCCTGATTCCTCTGCCTCTTCCACTTCTAATCACTTTTATTAATTTTTCCTACTTACTTCTCTCTCTAACTCCATGCAGTGGTACCTCAACAACCAATCCATTCCCATCATATTCTAAGTCTATATCTACACTAGCACTTTTGTTGGTAAAACTTTCATTGGTCAGGGGTGTGAACAAACACACACGCCAAAACGACATGTTACACCAACTGAAGCACCGGTGTGGACAGTGCTATGTTGGTGGAAGATGCTCTCCTGCTGACTAGATACTGCCGCTCCTAGGTGGTGATTAAATTATGATGACAGGAGAGCCTTCTCCTGTCATCATACGACGGATACATGAGTGACCTTACAGTGATGCAGCTGCATCGGTATAGCTATGGCACTGTAAGGTCTCTAGTGTAGACATAGTCTAAATCTTTGCTTGTTTCTTTCAAGTATATTTAAAACTGCCTCTAGTCTAGATATAAGTATGGACATTCCCTTTTTTGTTGATTCACAAAGCCCATGACAAAGGACAATAGTATGAAGAAAGAAGCATTTTGAATTTGAAAGTAGTCTTTGGTGAGCCTGATAGCAGACAAACAGATAGCTGGAAAACCATATGTATTTAGACAGACGGGAGCATTTGTGTTTGCTAGAACTTGGTTCTCTGGTAAACAGCTTGCTGCAGCTCTAATTAGAATGCATTGAAATGAAAGATATCTAATTAACCTTGACCTAGTCTATAGTGCACCAGCAGAAGAGAATCCAAGCTTTCAAGCTCTTGCATTATACACTCCTGTGATGTGAAACAAGAAATGTTTTCTGATGTGACCTTGTCTTTTCTTTACTCTAAAATAAAGGTCTTGTTTTCTGAGCATATTATTAAAATGAAAGAAACACTTAAAGGGAATTCAGTTACTTACTTTTTAGACTCATGCCCTTTATTAAGAAAGCAGCCATTGGTATATATAAATGAATACTGCATAATACATGAAGCACAGTGCTAAACACACCTATCCATAAGAAAAGCACTTTCTTACTGTAGAAAATAGAGAATCATTCATATATACACAACATCCTATTCATGACATACAAGACATTATCTCAGAGCTGCGTACACAAAATCATTTTTTTCACTGAAAAATGGAAATTTGGGTTGAACAAAACAATTTGTGAATTTGAGTCGCTTTTGGAGAATTGTTTTGGTCAAAAAATGAGAGAAGTTTTGGAAGTCTCAGTGGTTTGTTTCAGCATTTCTGAAACAGTTTTCATCAAGTTTTGATTTTTGGAAAAAAATGGTTTTGCTTTGGAATTTTTTGGCATTTTTTTGTGAAAAATTGGAAACATTTTCACTTCAGGTCAACATGATTTCTCTTCCCCCTCCCCCCCCCCTTTTTTTTTATATGGGCCCAAACTGAATATTCATTTATTTAGGGAATCCTACATTATACCAATAAAGTTACACCTGTGTGAAACTAGCGCACTGCAATAGGGAACCAGGTGCATATGATTTTGATCACTTTGCCTCTTCTATAGTATAGAGAGTAAGGAATTTATTGTATTATAACCTACAGCCTATGTTGCTGCTGGTGTTAGAGTCTACCACCTACCCAGGTATGAAAAATGAGTACGGAGACAATTAAATTGTTGCAACAAAGGGAAGAAGGATGAGAAAGATACTAATGTATCTACAGCTGTATGTAATAACATTATAGTTAAAATGAGTAGAGCTGCTTGAAGAATTCTGCTACATTAATATTAGTAGAAATTATGTATCTATCTGCTGCATGGAATTTCCAGAAATCAATTAGATCTACAACATAAAGTCTGGTCCAGCCTACTAAGAGGCACTAGTGGTGGGAGAGGGAGCCAAACTGAAAAAGGCACATTTGTTGCTATGATGTTGCTTGACAATTTTTCTACCTCCTGGATATACTATCTTTAGAATGAAGGATGAGCCCTTGTGACTGAGCCTGGGCGTGGCCTCAAGCACACCCCATGCAGCAGGATGTGGTCCTGGGAGTGTTTTGCCTCCTTTTCCCCCAGCAATGCAGCCCACAGCTGCTGTCACCTTTAATATGAAGTGAAGTCTGAAAAGACTACAAATACTAGTATGTTGTATTCCATATTGAACAGTCAGGACCATCAGATCAAGATATCTGGCTAGAATATCATCAACTTCACCCTCTAACCAGGTGATCTCAAAGTGTCCAACTCATTCCAGGGCAAAGAAATCCTCCAAAAACAAAGCCAAAAGGATACAAAACAAAGGAATTTTCCAGTTTGCTAGGTTCTAGCTCCAGTCCTGGTACTGTATGCAATTGTCATCCCTTACACAGTAGTTCTTTGCCTCACAGAAGAGTAATTCAAGTTCAGTCATGATCTTCTTCGCTTAAGCCTTCCTTTCAGCAATAGACTCTGGCTGGCCAGCCAGCCAACCAACCACAGTCCCCACATAGTTCCTTCCTTCCCAGTTAGCAGCTGCTTTCTACTCATCAACACTTTTCCCCATCCCATATCCAACTGCTGGACTTGCCCCTTTAAGACCAAACCTAGCACAGGTATGGCAGGTGTGGCTTCCTGAGCCCAAGTCTGACCTTTAAGCCTTTCTAGCCTGGAACTGGATCACAGCCCTATTTTCCACTCTGCTCATTGTTGATTATGTTACTATATAGCCACAACTATAGTAAGAACTATTGTGCTGGACCAACCCACAGATTCTTTTTCTGAGCTAAAGAAGTAAGAAAGACTCTTGAAAACAACAACAAGCAAATGGTTTTATTAATTGTTTTCTGTAAACTATTACAACAGTGATACTCAATCTGCAGCTCACCACCCACAAGTGGCCCTTTAGCATTTCCCCTGGGCTCTTTGCAGCACATGGTATTAAAACACTGATTTAATTATTAACCAGTCTAAGTTATTAACCAATCAGGTTACTTTTAGTAGGTTATTTACCAATTAAGTTATCAACTTGCACTAATTTATTAATATGTAATAATATATAATTAAATATTTCCTGTCATACTGTTTAAATATGAATAGAACTATACTCAATGAAACAATGAGCTCTCACCACTGTGGCTCTTTGGGGTAATATTGATCACTTAGTTGGCTCCTGAACCACTGAGGTCTGGGCATTACTGTATTAGAATTACAATAAAGAGCTAAAGAGATACAATTCTAAAGAACCCAAAACTTAACACAGGGATAGGCCCATTAATTTATTTTAGGATATAAAACATTTACAGGGGCACATTTAAGATTGCTTTAAACTCTTAAGGCTTAACTGGAATAAAAAGCAGTTGGCCTGCCTTGTTTTGTTGGGAACATGAAAAGAAGAAAATATCTCTGCCACTCTGTGACAATCAGAGTCTGGATACGCCAAGGCAAGAACAGGGAATTTCACCCCAAAGAATAGGCAGTTGAATCAACTGATTGTATATAATGTTGCTGTACTATAAAAATGTTGAGTAAGGTCCTACTGGCCTGAGTGATTCCCCAGAATGTCACAGCTTTTAATGGTCCACCATTTGTCTTTTTCCTGGGCTGTACAATGCTAGGTGCTTGGAGCTAGTCTTGCCTGGCTGAGGAGGCAGACGACTCCCAGACTGACAACCCACTGCCCCAGTCTAGCATTTATCCTCAATCGAGACAGCAGTCATGACTGGGAGCAAAATTTTCAAGAGTACATAAAGGAACTAAGCCCAACTCCTATTTTTTTTTTTAAAAGGGACTTAGCATATGTTTACAGGGCAGTCAGGGTTGTGACTGTAGTATATGTAGACAAAATTGGTATGCTAATGAACAACCTTTTTTATTTTTATTTTTCCTTTCTGTGTGTATAAATGCATCTTACTTCTGTTCCATTCTATGCATCCGATGAAGTGGGCTATAGCCAATGAAAGCTTATGCTGAAATAAACTGGTTAGTCTCTAAGGTGCTACAAAGTCTTCCTCGTCTTATTTACGGATACAGACTAACACGGCTGCTAATCTTAAACCTTAAAACTGAGCTAGATTTGTCCTAACTACCTCCAACAACAATAGCAGTGAAGCTTCAGCAGCATGGGCACTTAGGCTCCTAAATGAATAATGTGCTTTAGAAAATTTAACCCTTGGTCTCTCAGCACCACAGAACTTCCACTCATGGGAGGGATGCCCATGCCCTTCCTGCCAAGTAATTTCATTTGTCCACTGTTTTGTGTGGAGCTTCTGTATTTATGTATTAGTACTCATACACAAGGATATTCATGATCACTCAGTGTTGCCCTAGCTCTGCTCCCATCAGATATCAATGAGTAAGCTTGTCAAACTCCCACCCACAGTAACCAAATATAAGCAATATATAATTATACATACATTCTATATGTATACGCATACAGATATACATGAACACAAAAATGCATATGCTTACATACATTAATGTATATTTCAAATTTTGATTCTTTTAATTATTGCATGGCATTTATTTTTCTGAGAGCAACAATTACAGGTAAGTTCTCTCTTAGCCTAAAAGATCCATTGCAAGAGATGCCCACTCTCAAAGAATAAAAAGTCTCAGGTATGTCTGTAAAGGCAAGAAACTCTTTGAAGAAATTGTACACCTGGTACAGCACTAGCCTCAAAAAGTGACCATGCCTTGTATATAATTACCACTTCCCCCATCCTATTCCACACCGAGCAGCAGATTCAATAATTCTCTCTCTCTCTCCTCTCTCTCTCTCTCACACACACCCCCTCTCATACTCCTCTCCTGTAGCAAAAAAGGAGAGTTCACTCAAGAAAGCATTTATATTACTCAGGAGAAGTGGCTTGAGACACCCTTGCCAGAAAGAAGGCAGAACTCTGAGCTGAGAGGTTCCAGCCATATCTATGCACACTTTGTTCTCTTATTGTTATTTTCAGAAGCTATACATTGTAATGTATTCAAAATTACTCATCCTCCTCCATTCTGCTTCAGGCAATATACTATAAACTCAGGAATTATTTTTTTCTGAAAATATTCTGTAGAAACAGTTGACATAATATCTACATATACTACATCGATTTTAACTGTTTGGGACTTGCAGAATGAGAGACTCATTTAAGTGTTTTGTTTGCAGGAGAGAGTTTTCCTAGAAGCTGAAATAGTCATGAAGTTGTACTTGATTTAGAAGAATTAAGTACCCTAGGGTAGTAGCAGCACCATTCATTTATGAGCATATACCAAGTACAAGTATACTCATCTGGAATGAACACTCCAAAAAAGAATCAAAAGCTGTTGGTTTGATGTGAACGTTCTTTAAACACAATAAAGCCAATCATTTGATTAAATATTTATGTGCCCTGTATTGTTAGTTTTTCCAGTCACAATAGCCTTCAGAAACAATATCCCAAGGGGGGGAAGAGGATTTCTTTCTCTAATACAATATCACCAAATTGCTACCAAAGAATCTGAAATTAAGGTATTTTAATAAAAGTTCGATGGAAGAGCTCATTCTTCTAGCATTCTGGCAAAAGAAAGTAGGAGATAAATTAGTCCTAAACCCTAGCTTGCTGGAGGGTTCATAAGGGCCTGGTAGAGTAGTAGGTTATGGGCAGTAAGGCAGAAGCCAAATGCCAGAGCTGGAGAGTAAACCAGATTCATAATCATAATGTGTAGCCAAGAATCAGAAACCAAAGCCAAACCTAAAATGTTTAACCAGAATCAGTCAGGAGGTGTAGCCAAGAGGCTGAAGTCAGGACAGAGATTGGGGTGGGGGCAGGAGCAGATCCAGGCTAGGGGGCTGGGACTGGAGCAGGAACGGGAACTCGAAACAAGCTTGAAACAGGTGGAGGGTGAGCACAGCTACAGATATGGTACACAGCGAGCAGCTGCTGTTCTGCTGTGGGTGCCAGGCTTACAAGCAGGACTGCTGATCCAGCAGCCTCAGGTGCTGTGCCTACTCCATAAGTTCCAAAACAGCAAAGTTAGTCAGGAAGCAGGCCAGCAGCTGGTCCTAGCTGGCCAGGACACCCCTTCTTTCAGAGTTGTCTCCCAGGATTACTCAGGGAGGGTTTCTGGGGGTAGGCCTAGTGGATGGCATGCAGGTGGGCCAGGGCATGAAAGTGTTCCATGGGTTTCCCACAGCCGCTCCCCTGGGCTCCATCCCATGCAGTCAGATATTGGAGTCTTCCCCAGACATAGCAGGAGTCCAGAATCTGCTGAACCATGTATTCCTCTTGGTCCTGAATGGTTATCAATGGATGGGGAGGAGTAGTATGGGGTGGGTAAGGATTCTCAGTTAATGGTTTTAAGAGGGAGATATGGAAAATGGGATAGATCTTAAGGGATTCTGGCAACTGCAATCAGAAAGTTACCAAATTAAGTTGTTTTGTGATTGAAAATGGTCCTAAATCCTCATGATCTAGTTTTGCAGATGAACTGGTGCATCACAGGTTTTGGGAGGACAGCTAAACCTTGTACCGTACCACGAGGTTGGGAGATGTCTAGAAGTGTTAGTGGACATGGCACTTAGAGGCTGAGACAGCATACAACCAGCACCTGAGTTCCTAACGTACTTGATGAATGTGTGTAGTGAGGTCTGCAATGATGGGTAGTGGTAAGTCAAGGGGTATTTCTGGATGATAGCAAGTGTGGAACCCATAATCCATGAAGAAAAAACTCTGTTGGATTGTGGCATGTGTAGAGTTATTGTAAGCAAATTTGACTTGGGGAATGTGTGCCGGTCAATCATACTGGTGATAATGTAGGAAGCAGCATAAAATACTGCTCCAGGACTTCACTGTCTTTCTTTGCCTGAACATTCGTAATAGGGCGGTAAGTAGTGGAGGTATGAGGTTCAATGCTCAGGAGTCACAAAAATTTCCACCAAAACCAGGAAATAAACTGGGACCCCTGGCCAGATACCATACTTGTGGGCATCCTATGAAGTTGAAAGATGTTGACTTCAAACAGATGGGCCATTTCTTAGGCTTTGGGGAAGCTGCAACGCAGTATAAAATATGCCACCTTCATGAGGAGCTCAACCACCGCTAAAATCATGGTGTACCCTTGGGAAGGTGGTAACTCCACAATGAAGTCTATCAACACAATGGCCTAAGACCAGGATGAAGTGTGCAAGCGCTGGAGAAGACCAAGCAAATTTGCCTGGGGAATCTAAATCTGGGCATAGAGATCACAGGATCAGATCTAAGTTGCTACTGAAGCCCGTAGAAGTGGCCACCACAAAATCTTTGGCATCAGGGTTTGGAGCTGACTGAAGTGACCTGCGAGAAGAGCATCATAGCAGGTTTGTAGGACTTGTAGCCTGTGTGGGACATTGGATATGTAGATGCATCTTTCCAAGACAGGATTCCATCACTAAGGGTGAAGGTTGAGACAGTCTTGGCATTGTTCAGAGCTTGGTGGATATGAATGGCTATGGAATCACTGGGCAGCAGGAACCAGACTGTGTTACCTGAATTGAAATTTGATGGCTTAAGGATGGTGGATGGAATCTCTTGGTCAGGTTCACGGTACTCCCCGTTTTGGGATAATGTATCCGCCTTCCTGTTCTTAGTCCCTGGGCAGTAGATCACCATGAAGTCAAATGGTATAAAGATGAAGGCCCAGTTGGTCTGTTGCTGATTTAGGTGCTGAGCTGTCTTGAGGAATTCTGGGTGCTTCTGACGAGTTAGGATGTGGACTGGGAACCTAGTGCCCAGCAAGAGATGCTGGCATTCCTCAAAGGCTGCTTTGATGGCTAGTACCTCCTTATCAAGGATGTTGTAGTTTTGCTCCACTGAGTGTGAGCTTGTGCAAGTAAAAGGCCTAAGGGTGAAGCTGACCCTTGGAGGCAGCCATTTAGGAGAGGACTCCTTCCAGTGCAAAGTTCAAGACATCCACTTCCACCATGAATGGTTGGCCCAGGTTGAGGTGAACCAAGATGGGCACTGTGATAAATTTCAGCTTTAGTCACTCAAAAGCTGCTTTTGACCTCTGGAGCCCAAGGAAACTTAGCTTCCTTCTATAGGAGGGCTGCAATTTGGGTGACCAATCCCAGATAAACTGCCTAAAGAAACTGGTGAAGCCTAGAAAGTGTTGTACCCTATGGCTGTCCTGGCTGAACTAGCATTTATTTTACTTGCCATATACACAGTACTGGCAAAGCGGAAGACACTCCATACATGCTGGTTGTGCTGCGCTTGGGTCACTGGAAAAAGTGTCATTGGGATGCTAAATTGGTTCATTGTCTATGTCCTGGAAAATTCTGAAAAAAATGCTGGAAGTTTATGGCATCACTGCACAGACCAAATGGCATGACCAGGTATTCAACATGTCCATACCGGGTGTGAAAGTGTCCAATTCCCCTCCAACATAGAAACAGACCCAACGTTCAGTGTCAGTGTTTCTCAGCCTCGGCCAGAGCCATAGGGTAAACCAGAGACATAGTCAGATGGCATAGCTGAGGAGTCAAGAGTCAGACGACAGGTCAGCAATGGGGCAGGATAAAGGTACAGGCAGGGGTTGAGACTGGAAGCAGGACACAAGTAATTAATGATACTAACCCACAGGTGCGCCAGACATGCATTTGTCAACTATGCATCTGTTCAGTGCAGCCCGGGGCATTGGTATTGGCTGTCACCTACTTTGCCCGCATCACACCTTGTTTGTGTCTTATCTGTAAAATCTTGGCCAATGCAAATAGTAGAGTAAAGTAGAGTGTCAGACTGCAGCCTCTCCCCTCCACCCTAGACAAACTAGTAAGTAAAAAATGAAAGCCATAACAAAGAACACAACCAAGCAGTAAGAACAATAACTATTGTAAGATAACTGGATGGAGCAAGTGAGGATGACAGAAGTAGACAGATTAAAAGTAAACTTTATCAGGATAAGCAAAAATGTATTAGTTTAGGCTATTGTGATTTGTGCATGAGAATGTTTTAACTGTGGATTTAGTATAGATAGGCACATGGATCAGGTAACTTGATAAACCAAGTCTGCACAAAGTTACAAAACAGGGGATAAAAGATTGATGATTAATAAGAGAGTTGGGAAGACACAAGGGCAAACATCTCAGAGACCAAACACTTAAGAACAGTCACCCTGTCCCCAAGGAAGGTAACTTGATCACATGCTTTTCTTGCCTTATTTGTTTTTGTATGTATGTATTGTGACGGAGTCAAACCAGAAGGATATAGGAGAGTGCTGGAAGACAGGTATATCAGCCTTAGGATGTGCAGGTCCTTGTTCCCTGGATAGCCAAACAAAGGCTACTCCAGACCAATCAAGACACCTGGGGCCAATTAAGAACCTTCTAGAAAGGAGTAGAAACAGCTAGCCTAATTGGGACACCTGAAGCCAATCAGGGACTGGCTGAATCCAGATAAAAACCTCCCAGTTAGTCAGGTGGGCTGTGGGTGTCAGAAGCTGTGGAAGGAGGTTGTGCTGTTGGTGAGACTGAGTGGTGGACAACCTATCATACAGAAGGAAGGAGGCCCTGAGGTAAGGGTGAAGTGGAGTTTGAAGAAGTGGAGACTGCTGTGGGGAAGTAGCCCAGGGAATTGTATTGTGTTTTGTGGATAAAAGGTCAGCCATCTTAGCTGATACTATTAGGGTCCCTGGGCTGGAGCCCAGAGTAGAGGGTGGGTGCGGGCTCCCCACTGCTCTTTCCACCTTCCATACTGGCCTGTGATGAAGGTAACTCACTAGGTGGTGACTCTTGCCAATTATACTGAGAAAGGGAGGTCACTCTGGGGCCTAGATGAGTTTCTGAGGCCCCTAAATCTGCCAGGAAGTGCAGGACCCATGAGTACAAACTTGGAGCTTTGTCACAGTATATATGTTTTGAATATGTAATTCACAGTTGATAGCATTGTCTTAAAATGTACATAACATAGGCTAAAAGAAACCGTATAAGACTAAACTGAAGTGGATCTAATTTTTCACTCAACATAAGCATTTGCTGTATACAACAAGGAATGAAAGTACAGATACAAATAACTTCATTATGTGTGCGTGAAGATAAGAGGGAACATACTTAATACCGGTTCCTAGTGCTTAGGGCTTTGCACAAGTGCAACAGTCAACTTATCTTCCACATATATATGAATGGGGACTTTTCATTTTTTGCTTCTCAAAAGAGAAGATGCACAACACTAACTCCCAACCCAATTGTTCTTAGGAAGCACCCAAGGTTTAGCAGCACCTTTTTGCCCTAGTACACACAGAACCAAACGAACAATGTCACAGGCTGCTTTCACACTAACCCAACTGACACAGCATGAATGATTCAACCTTTAAATATTTTCATATGATTTAAAATGAATAAGAAAAAAAGATAAGATAATGGTTAAAGTTTTTGACACAATAGTATTTATATAATCTCCTGTAGGCAGCATCTTTGCATGTAAAATAATAGCATCTTCAGGGGATACTGAGGAAAGAAGCAAGCTTTATTGGGGAGAGACACACCTTCTAAAAACAAAAAGCAAGGCGAATTTCTCCTCGATCTAACTGCCTGCCTATTTACTTAAAGCCATTAGGACTATCTAATCTGGCTCTATGGGGAGATGTTCAATAATAGTACAATAGAAAAAGAAAAAAATAGGAATAAGAATATGAGAAGAAAAAGGCTGGAAGTTTATTGTGGCATATTTAGCTTTGTGGAGACTATTAAAGGATCTCAAATATTGCAAAAATCTTTCAAGGTTGTTCTGTACCTTGTAGATGAGTCTTTAGTATGATGCTGTCTTTCTTAAAGGCTCAATAAATGTGTTGGTGAATTTTCTCATCTTGGATATAAAAGCTGAGTGTGCTTCAGGCTAAGAAGCCTATTGCCTGGCACTCTAGGAAAGTCAATAATCAAGTTCAGACATATTAAATTTAAATTACCAATAGTCCACTCCATAAAAATCCTTGATTTATTGACTGACTAGCATATCTGACTGAGAATGAAAATAAAAATTGTCTTTATTCCTCAGTTTCTTGGTAAACACTATTGAACAGCAAAAGATAGGTAACTTGGCTTTTTTCCATCTGACTTTGCTGAATTCCTCCTCTAATTCAACTCAGCTTGTTGAAAACATACTACTTTTGGGCAGGCAGGCAATTTAAACATGAACTGATTTATATATATGCTGTCTGTGAAGTGCATTTACAAGGAAACTAATACAGGAGGCTCGTTTTGTGTTCAAACAGCAGGTAATCTTCCGATCCTCCTTTCATGGACATCACCAGCACCCAGCTTAATTCTTTGGACTGGTCATTGGAGAGAGAATTTCTCACCAGTTTAAAAGACAATGAACTTCTCAGAAAAAGAGGCATCCACAATGATGCACATGAATACAAGTACCTTTTTTGTTGTCCTTTAGCTGCACTAGTGTATTTATAATAATTCAGCTTGAACTCAATATTAAATTACATGGGACCCTCTGGTAAAGGCGCATAGAGTATGACAAGATGTCTGCGAATAACTGGCATTTATTAAGACTTCACTATAATCCTCATTCAGTTTTTCCTTGCTTTGTTGGGTATACATCCACTGATCAGATTTAAATAAAGTAAAGTTTATATTTAATTTTAATGGTATTAGCAATTTTACAGTGGTTCAGCCTAAAAAAACCCAATAGTAATTATTTAATTCAAAGATTGAAAAACAGCATTTCAAGAAACGTTCTCAGTTTTGTTTCACCATCTGCATTAAAACAGTTTAAAGAATTCTAATCTTTATATTAAATATACAAACAAGAGATTGGGTATTATTAAAATGCCCAAAACAAATAGATTATAATTGCCGCATAAAGCTTTCGAATTTTATGTTCTTGAAATTATACCTGAATTTACATTATAAAAATGATAAAAACGGATGACTTATTTCAGTGATTACTCGATTTAAAAAAAACTGATAGGGATTGAAAACTTGATTGCCTATAGTGCGCTCCTCCATAGTAGCCTGTCTTCTCTTTACCATGTGATTTAAAACAAAGGCAAATCTGTACATTTTTACAGTATAGTTTCAGGGAGAGATTACTATGCAGCATTCCTTTCACCTAATTAAGAGTACATCAGAATGCTCTATAAATCAGGAGAAAAAAATCCAAATTTACTCCTATCAATGTACTAAAACTAATTAGAAAGTGAAAACAACATGACTTTTGCTTATAATAAACTTCTAACATTGGTCAATAGAGACCACATTAAGACTTTAAATATGAAACTATTATACATCTCTTTAAGTTAACTTATTAGAGAACAATCAACAGTGGTTCAGACAGGTAAATTGGATTATTTTTATTTGGAAGAAGAAAACGCAAAGTGTAACATCTCACATTTGAAATTCAAGAAGTGTTCTACACTTCAAGCACTGTTCAGCTACATAATGAAAGCTAGAGCAAAATAATTTTAACAGAAAACATTGTCATCTGAAGTTTCGCAAGAATACAATTAAAAGTCAGTACCAATTTCATCCACATTTGAGAACGTGACTGAAAAGTTGCAATGGTGTAATTTCCTGATACTGCTAAATGCAGCAGTGAGTAATACTGGAAAGTTAAGGGTTCTTTGTTTTTGTTTTACATTTTTAAAATACTTTTTCAGACAGTTCAAATAATAAATAATATTTTCCAATTTACATAACAAGTAACAAATTAAACATTTCCCAAGTTACTAAGGTGGTTCACAAAAAGCAAACACCACATTAGATAAGACCAAGATATAGTATAAAAAAAAAAAAAGGAATCAAAGGAAAATACAACCTTCCAGTAGAGAAACAGCTTACCAGGAAAATATATAGAAGCCTCAACAGTAAACTGCATTCCACTCAGATCCCAAACATCTCAAATATTGCAATTTAAATATTTTTTTAAAAAAAACAAGAATCATCTCCTTCTGAGTAAATAAATATATTTGTTACCATTTCTTCTTTCCCCACCTCCCCAAAAATAGCTGTTTTGGGGGTAGTTCTGCATCATAAGAAAATAAAGTTTGGAGTGGGTACTGCAGAATATTTGTGTTATACAATAATAGTCATAAATAAGACGAGGAAAACTTTGTAGCGCCTTAGACTAACCAGCTTATTTCAGCATAAGCTTTGGTGGGCTATAGCCCACTTCATCCGATGCATAGAATGGAACAGAAGTAAGATGCATTTATACACACAAAGGGGAAAAAAAAAAAGGTTGTACATTAGCATACCAATTCTAAGAGGCTGTTTAACTTGGATGGGCCATTATCAGTAGGAGAAAAGAGTACCTTTTGAAATGGATATCTGTGTCTGACAGGAGAGATACATCTATTGAAAGTAAATTAACTAGGGAAATGCAATCAATTAGTGTAATGAGCAAACCATTCACAAGTTCTATTTAGTCCTTGGTTTATTGTGTCCAATTTGAAAATTAAATTCCAGTTCCTCAGTTTCTCGTTGGAGTCTGTTTTGGAAGTTTTTCTGCTTCAGAACTGACACCATCAAGTCTTTAATGGAATGGCCCGGAAGACTGAAGTGTTGAATGTTATGATTCCTGATGTCAGATTTGTGTTCATTTATTATTTATTACTATTTATTTAAATAAATGGACACAAATCTGACATCAGGAATCATAACATTCAAAAAACCGTAGGAGATGGTGTAAGTTCTGAAACACAAAAACTTCCAAAACAGACTCCAATGAGAAACTGAGGAACTGGAATTAATTTTCAAATTGGACACAATAAACCAAGGACTAAATAGAACTTGTGAATGGTTCACTCGTTACACTAATTGATTGCATTTCCCTAGTTAATTTACCTTCAATAGATGTCTCTCTCCTGTCAGACACAGATATCCATTTCAAAAGGTACTTTTTTCTCCTGCTGATAATGGCCCATCCAAATTAAACAGCCTCTTAGAACTAGTATGCTAATGTACAACCTTTTTTCCCCTCCCCTTTCTGTGTGTATAAATGCATCTTACTTCTGTTCCATTCTATGCATCTGATGAAGTGGGCTATAGCCCACCAAAGCTTATGCTGAAATAAGCTGGTTAGTCTAAGGTGCTACAAAGTCTTCCTCGTCTTATTTACGGACACAGACTAACATGACTGCTAATCTTAAACCTTAAATAATACTCATATTTGCTTTGTAAATCTTTTGTGGAGTAATGCAGCTCTATCACTGTGATCACCACTATCATTAATACTGCAATCTGGGCAGCTCATCACCAAATGAGTCTTGTCTGTAACTGATATCAGCCATCATCCATATCAGTGGCAACTACTCAATGAAGGACTAACCCCTCTGTTCTTACAGGGTACATCTTCACAGAAATTAAACACCTGCAGCTGGCCTGAGTCCCTGTGGGTCCCCCACCCCTCATAAGGTCCCTGAGTTCAGGTTCCAGGCTGAGCTCAAACATCTAGACAGCAATTTTACAGTCCCACAGCCCAAACCCCTTGAGCCGAAGACAGCTGACCCAGGCCAACTGCGACCATGCCATGCCACAGGTCTTTTTTTTTTTTTCAAATGCAGACATACCCACTCAGACAGAAAGCAGAACCAGACAGAAAGTTGAACTGCTGACCCTGTTTCTAGGGAACTGAAGAAAGGTTGACCGAAATTCACCCTACGCAAGGGGCTAGCACAAGGTTGATGCATAAATTAAGTCCCACTTAACTATCAGTTATAAGACATATTTTCACCCTAGCAACTGCAGATAAATGAGGGACGCCACTGAGTGTGACATCAGCTCAGGGTGTAGAGGTTTATGCTGTATTAAGTGCTTTTTTAGTAGATTGTATTTAAGAATTTGGCTTTTTTTTTGTATATTACAGAAGAAACAAAGGTCTCATTCTACTTTTCCATGTCCATCTCAGATAACTCAGTGGAGGTTGTGACTTAAGTGACTTAATTGGAGATTGGTCCTGCTTTGAGCAGAGGGTTGGACTAGATGACCTCTTGAGGTCCCTTCCAACCTTGGTGTTCTATGATTCTAAGCCAGCAGGCATTTTGTTGCCTTCCTTTCTGAACCCCATTGGTAGCTAATTTTTAGGATGAGAGCAGTTAGACTTTTAAGATGTGGATAATTCCAATCATGTATGGTGATAGAGGCCATATAAATACTAAGCTAGAAATATGCTCTATCAGTAAATATTTGACTACCATTGCATTGTGTGCACATCTTAGCATGTGGTTACAGAAAGAGAATCACTTCAGGCTTGGCTTTTGCTGAAAGAGATAACATTAGTATTCATGTGGGCTGTGTATGGGAGACTGTCACACAATGTTAAGAACAAGATTGATACCCCTATGTGCCATGCCACTCTGAATGAGAATATCAGGAGAGCAATACAGCTGAATAGAACAATGAAAACAAACGCTTTAGTGCCACGACCAAATAAGAGTCTTTACTGGTTTGTTCAAGAACATACATTGAATTGTAAGCACTTTTTCACCATTTGCTCCCTAAAAAAGAGAAACACATTCAAACTGAACCACAGCAGAAACATATAAAGTACTAGCTGAGTATAATTTGTTCACAATGTTGGCATCTCTTGTGTTTTTATTGTCAGTATTGCAATATTTGATTATCTTAAAGTACCAATTCCTGGAGACAAGATTACCTAAGACCCTCAGCTTTTATTTAAAAAAAAATAAATTCTAGCCATACTGGTTGTGGAGTGCATCTTGAAAACATTAGCTCTAAAAAGCCCAAAGAAACACAAACCCCCCAAATTAGTTTATTTTATTTGTTAGTCTCATAATTTTATCAGCCTGACTCATGGTTTTTTTAAAAAATGCTTGGAGCTGGCAGTTTGAGCTGTGTGGAGAACAGAACCTGTTTTGTGGAGGATTTTGTGGTTTCAACATTTTTTTAAATTCTGATTAGGAATAAACTCAAAAATTTGAAATTTAATGCAAGAGAAAATGCCAGAACAACAAACTGAGTCAAAACATTTAGTTAAGAAAAATATTAAAATTTTGCATTTCAGTTTTGACTCTAGTTTAACTGTATATTACAATATATTATATAACAGAAAAAAGCACATCATTTTGAAAGGAAATATCAAAATATGTCATTCAGAGTATATCAAAAGAGGATGCTACCTTCCTTTCAGTTTATAGTCTCAACAAGATTTTGGCAAAAATCAATATGACTTTGTGAAGCATTTAAATGCTGATGGAACGGCATTCATTTATGCAAAATGGCTCAGTTCAAAGTATTGTTAATAGAACTGGTTGGAAACTATTTTATCAGTCACCAGTACTTAGCAAATAATCTTCTAAATTCTGCAAAAAGAGCAAGCAAAGAATTTCAATTTCTGCAAACCCCATTAAGATGCAATCACAGCACATAAATGAGCATGGTGGTTATGAAGTCACGTTTCATGACCTTGCACCATGGGATAAATGAAGGTACTACCTGTGCAAGTTGAACAATTGAAAAAATTTTCCACACATGTTCATAGCACATTTCATATATGTGTTTCTATGGAACTTTTATGGTTGAAAGTTCACTAGTGCTGTTACCCTTCCTATATTAAGCAATGACATGAAAAGAGTCACTTCCTAAAGATGGCCCCTACTGTCCAACAAGTTAAGATACCTCCCATACAGTCAATGAGTAATATCATTCAAGAATTCCTCTAAGAGATTGAAATAGCTCTTTTTCTAGGTAAAGTGCTACACCATCTACAAGGTACTCACCATCTCATACTCCATACTCACACCATACTCACCATCTACAAGGTACCTTTGCCTACTATCTTTCTCCTTTCTAAACTAAAACAGCAAAAAGAAATAAATTCCTGATCTGGAAATGTCATCAGATCTCATAAGATATCAGATTTCAAAAGATTTCCAGTACTCCTGATTTCATCTGGTTTAGACATACTAGAATAGCCTGGTGGTATTTCTGAGTTAGAAGCCAGGAATGCAAAGGCACATCAATATCTAGTGTATTTAAAATACATAAGAATTTTCCAAATCTCTCTCACACACAAACCCCCCCCCCCACAGGTTAAGATGGACATACAGGTAAAATTTTAGATTTCTTTTTGTAGTATCCAAATCCATCCCTTACATGGGCTTTCTATTAATTTAGTTCAGTGATCAGCAACCTTGGCATGCGGCCCCCCAGGGTAAGCACCCTTGGCGGCCCCGGCCGCTTTGTTTACCTGCTGCGTTCGCAGGTTCATCCAATCGCGGCTTCCACTGGCTGTAGTTCGCCGCTCCGGTCCAATGGGGGCTGCGGAAAGTGGCGTCCAGCACAGCTCCACTTCCCGCAGCCTCCATTGGACTGGAGCAGCAAACCGGGGCCAGTGGGAGCCGCAATCGGATGAACCTGCGGATGCAGCAGGTAAAAAAAGCGGCCGGGGCCGCCAAGGGTGCTTACCCTGGTGGGCCGCGTGCCAAGGTGGCCGATCCCTGATTTAGATGGAATAAATGGGCCAGAGGTGTTAACATGACCCAGTCATTGGTCAACATTAAACAGTGTTAAACAAGGTCCAGGGTTTGGGATACAATTTCTTCAGCCTGCTTAGTACCATGGCGCAAACAGCAGTAAAAGTCTTCTTTAATCTTTTATAAAAGAAAGAAAAGGAAAAACAGTTAAAGCATTTGAAATGTAGAGCATTACTTAGGGCTTTCATTGTAGCACCATTTCTGTTCACTCTGCCTTTTGCTTGAGATGTTTTTTCCTTCTAAAAATTCTCTTGTTTGAGGGTCTCTTAGGTAATATCAAAGATGGTAATAGCTGTCCTTTTGGGGAAAGAAGAACCCATCATTGCTGCTGTTATTGGTAAAGTCTGATCCCCTTTCATCCCAGGTGGTTTTGGGGATTCAGCTGCAACCAGTAGAGGCGGTGATGTCATCTGGCTCCCCCTATTTGGCCTGGTGGGTTAAGACATCTAAAGATCAGTATGAAGGTCTGGGATCCCAGGAGATATTGGGTGTAGAAGCCATGATGCTAAAGCTTGCTCCAGTAGCCTGTTTTTCTTGCCCAAGTCACTTCCTTTTAAGATCCAGAAAGGGGGTGAGGGGCAGAATAGCTCATTCTCTCATTATTTTGTCCACCAATTAGTCCTAAATTTCCAATACATCAATTTTGGTTCACTGATTTCACATGGTGCATGATAAACAAGGACAATCTTATCAGAGTCCTTGAGTTATATCAACAGATCTTTTGGGTTACACTAATTCAGTCTCTCTGCCTTTTGTACATTTTCCCCACATTTATTAATATCAGTTATAGTGGTGTCTTATGAAATTACACATACTTTTTTACAGTTGACCTGAGAATTAGAGTGAATTTGGAGGTCCAATCACCACAACATAATATAGGAATAAGTAGAGTTACAGGTGGGTGGAAAGTGGGTAGGAATGCACGGGAAATGGGTGGAGTCTTTGCCTCCTGTGTATGCTAGGCAGATTAGCTGAGCTAGCGAAAGGAGTAAGTAATAATTTACTACTGATAAAGGCAACATTAATACCACCTCTGGGTGCATGGAGGAAGCAGGGGAAGAACTGTGATTTTTGAAGTGTGTCCCAGCCCTTTCTGAGGCTGCTGTTAGAGTAGTACATTTTAGGCTGGGCCTGAAGTTAAAATCTGTCCCATAATTTCAAAGTCTTTCAGATCCCACAGTGATAAACTTCATATGAATATCCTGACAGATTATTATAATCCTAACAGATTATTTTCCTGTCTCTAACCTGACATAAAAAATTGGTCTCCACTCCACTTTTAAGATCCTATGAATCTAGTTTTGCACTTATACAAGGGGAGAAAAGATCCGAGGTAGTGCTTTGAGTATTTTTTGTTTATTTTTAATTCCCTAAGGATCTGGTACTAATGTTTAGTATCCTTACTCCACATCTAAAGAAACTGATTTGAATGGGGTTACTCACAGAGGAAGGTTATCCAAGTCTGGCCCTTGGTGAGCAGTTCCATTGATTTATGTGGGACTACTTGTGAAGTAGTGTACTAGTCAGAATGAGTAAGGGTGGCAGAATCAGGCCCTATAATCAATCTTTCTTGTTGAGTCACCCCCCACATCTTAATCCTTAAAACTATTCTTGATTTTTAAGGAAAAATTTCAATCTGGCACCAACATATTTTTCTATTTCATTTAATATCAGAATTCTGGACAAGCTTCAGCCCAATAATTTTGAAACATTAGAACAAAATGATCTTTCATTTCATCAACAAATATTTAAGCTCTTTCTATCAAAGTTTGGCAGGTAGTGGAAGATTTTCTATTCACAGAAACTGAGCTCTGAATGCAACACCAGATCCATATGCACTAACTCCAGTAATGTTTTGGATTATGTTCAGCAAACCTCTATGGCTAGAAAATATAACTGTTTCCATGGAGCCTCTAATACAACCCAACTCATCTGCTCTAATTTTCGGAGCAGGCTGGTGGAACAAGCTGAGATAAGTAGGTAGTAACACATTGATGAACTGTTATCCCAAGGGCATCTTCAAAACAATAAGCATTAGTCAGTTTTTGCATAATTGAGTCAATTTGGGGTCTACTTACAATTTTCAGTGAGCTGAAGGTCAGGATTTCTTAAAAAGAACAGCCATAGGTAGTACTGCACCATAATAGCTATTAGTTTAGAGTACATCAGACTGAGTTTTGCAGAGCAAATAGTAAATGTGCATTAAGCTAAAGATACACAAAAATTATAGATGGGTCAAGTGAATTGAAGATCATAGTTATAATACAATAAAATAAAAACAGTAACAACTGATAATGTAAGGTTTTGAAAGGAAGTGCCAAGGGCCCAATGTAATAATAAGACATGCACTTCTAAAGAGCCAGTGCACAACTTTAAATAAGTTGGACAGCTTGTTTTTTTTATTCCTATAATTAGAGCCTTTCTGCCACAGTGATCATCATTTTACAAGATATGTTTCCCTGTGTTTCTGCAGCACCGTCTTGTAAAGCACAAGTTGTGTTTAGTGATAGCGAGGGAAATCCTGGAGCACTGAAGTCAATGGGAGTTTTGCTATTGACATCAATGGTGCCAAGATTTCACCCAGAAAGTTTATATAACCACCTGGGAAGCGTGACACCAGAAATTTCCTTGGAACCTCTCTTTCTCTCTCACCAGTAGTGTTCTGGCAAAGAGGAAGAGTGATGGTCTTTTGGTTAAGGCACTAAAACCCAGATCTCCTGAATTGGAGCCAGTTCCCAGATCTGCCAAAGATTTCCTGTGTAAACATATGCAAGTCACAGATCTTAAGATATTTAGGCCCCTTTTCCTCATTGAAATCCATGGGAGTTAGTTGATAAAACACCTTTGATGACCTTGGGCCTTAGCATCTGATCCTGCTCTCATTGATTTTGGTAATGCAGCCTCAAGCCATACTGCAGAGTAAGGACAGTGTCAGGAGACAGGGTTGAATGGATAACTCAAAATTTGAAATAAAAAAAACAAAGTCAGGTAGCTGTGGGAAAAAAAATCTAAAGTAAAACGTTAGCTTTGCCTGCATTCATCAGTTTTGCCTTCCATTCATCTGTTGCCTTGGGAGCTGTAAAGAATAAAATGCCCTATATATTATTTTTACCTAGCTATTTTATATAACCCTTAGCAATTTAGCATGTGGGTGCCTTGTAAACTTTAATGTATTTATCCTCACAACACCCCTTTGAGCCAGAGTAATGTTGTTATTCCCACTTTACAGATGAGAACCAAGGCCATATCTACATAAGGACCAATTTACCAATATAGGCATATTGGTACTGTAGCAGAGTGGTGACTCACCCTGCGGTGCCTCCTGCTGGTTGTCCGGAAATTAGCTCATTTTCAGCAAGGAGTGCCCTCTGCAGGCTGGTGTCCCACAATCTGCTGGCCCAGTGTCTCTCCCTGGACCCTGGTGCCCTGTACCTGGGGTGTTTCCCCCTGGCAGAACCCTCTCACTGTGCCTTTGGATCTCCCCACTCTGGGAAACCTCCAACCCTCTGAGCCCCACCTTGCCACAGTCTAGGCTACTGCCAGTCATCATTAAGCCCCTGCTCCCTGGGGCAGGCTGCAGTGTAACAGCCAGTTATCACAGGCAACAGGTTTTGGTACTTGCTGCTTGACTCTGCCACTCTGAACATTTGTGGGCCTATGACCAGGCTCTGCAGCCTGGGGAGATGCCAGCCTGGAGCTCCCCAGCCCTGTTTCACTCCAAGTACCCTGTCCTCAGGCAGCCAAGGCCTGCTCCCTCCAAGACTGGAGAGAGAGAGTGTCTCAGTGCCTGACTCCCAGGCTTTTTGTAAAGGCCAGCTGGGCCCTAACTGCCCCAGCCACAGCTGTGGCTGCCACACCCTCAGCTGCCTTCCCTCTGCTGGACTACTTTTCTTTAGCCACAGCTTCTGCAGAGCTGCTTTTAACCCCCTCAGGGCAGAAGCAGGTGGTCACCCTGCTACAGGTACATATAGGCATATTTGTACATTATACTAGTAAAGTATTCCTAGTTTATAAAAGCAAAGTTGTACTTTTGCTAGAATATCTTATTTTACCCTGTGATGGGGTGTACCTACCCCACACTGGTTCCACACGGTTAAACACACACTGTGGGCTGAAGAGGCCATGCCCTCTCATCCCTGCTGGGCATGTTCAGACCAGAGGCAGAGTATAAAAGGTAGTACTTCAGCTCAGTCTAGGCTGACTGTGGAGGAGATAAAATGGATGTTCTTTCCAGAATTATTTTTAGAACCCACACAGGGCATTTTAGAGTCAGGCAGAGACTGTAACACTATGGTCAAATGAGCCTGACTCTCTGCTGTAAGCTTTCTAGTGCTTTCACAAAACTGTGCAGCTAGTTTTGCAATGGTTAGCAAGGTTCTCCACCGTTTGCTGTCTGATAATAGATCAAAGGGTATATATCATCATTTACTGTTCTCCTTTACCCATACCAATTCAAAAAGATGGAGGGAGTGAGGAAGGGAGGGAGGAAGGGGGAAAAAATCAGCATTCATGTTGCACTTCCTGTCAGTACCTGGCCCAGGCCAGGAAGCTAATGATCCAACCAGCCAAATTGGTGGTGAATGAATTTGGTGATGAATCCTGGTCATTTGTCACCTGAGGTACATTGTTCATACAGTGAGAAGATTTATAAAAGATTAACTTCTTAATAAGAATATTAATTGATGGGCCCTTTAAATTCAGTCCTTTGTTCAGGATCCCAAATAAGCCCTGCCCTTTTAGGATTTACACCATGTTACCTGTGGCAATAGAGAAACCCACGCCCACCCATTACTTGGGATTTCCAACCCAGGGACCCTATAAACAACCACCCTGCATTGCTTACCTCAGTCCTCTCCTGAAAATTTCCCAGGGCCTCCTCCCACCAGGCTTTTTAATCTCCAATTCTATTTCAGGGCCAATGTCCCCAGTTTCTTACCCCTCTGCAATCTCAGCATACATGTAGCTAGCCATAAAGAACTCCCTCCTTCATTCTTCTGGGCCCAGCTAATAACTGACCTGCTCTCTCCCTGCAGCTCCTTTCATATGTGCCTTCCAGGCACTGACTGACTGCTTCCATGAGGCATGTCTAGGCAGACTGGGAGGACCCATCTTTATTGCTCCTTTCCTGTCATATCACTGCTTCCTGCGATGGAGACTAGTAAGACTGCAGGGCTTCTTGCACAGAGCCAAAAAGGCTCGCTACACCCGATCGTATAGATCCATGAGGAAAGGTTAAAAAAATGGGCATGTTAAGTCTTGAGAAAAGAAGATTACTATCAAGACCCACTCAGTCTTCAAATATGTTATGGGATGTGTAATTTGGTTCACAAATCCCATACTAAACAGAGGCAGAAGGGTGAGGGAAGCCTCTACTGACTACAGGCATTATAATGACTACAGTGTAACGTCCTGGCCACATCCCCACGCAGCTACCACCACCACCAATCATGGTGGCAGGCATCCACAGTTACAACTTAGAGGAAATTAATCCTGCTATAAAAGAAGAGCACTCAGAGAAGGAAGGAAGGCAGGCAGAAAGTCCTGGGATAATAAAGAGATAAGGCTGCCTCCAGAAATACAACCCAAAGAGACTGAAACAGACTACTAGGGCTACTTGGAGCCAGAAACTGTCCTGACCATGGGCTAACCAAAAAAGCCAGTCAGGAGGCAGTGGAGACCACTCAAAATACCACATCAAGGACCAGTGACAGGCTGTTATAAAGAGGATGTGGACCAACTATTCTCCATGTCCACTGAAAGTAGGACAAGTAGTTAAGGGGCTTGATCTGCAGCAGGGGAGATTTAGGTTAGATATCAGGAAAAACTTTCTAATCACAAGAGTAGCTATTGTTTAACTATAAGAGTAGTTAAGCTTACAAAGTGAGTTTGTAGAATTCCAATCATTAGAAAGATTAGACAAACTCCTGTCTGGGGTGGTCTTTGTATATTGGTCCTGACTCAGTGTGGGAGGATGAACTCTCAAGGTCTATTCCAACCCTACATTTCTATGATTTTATGACAGAATCCCAATGATTTAGCAAATAGGAAATTTTATCTCATGGGGAAAAATATCCGAATGTGTCTCAGGTGATTGACTGGAAGCTCTTGACGCATCAGCTTTTGGAGCTGTACTTGCTATTTGAATACTTTTCATCATTTCTCTAATTTGGCCTTAATTTGGGGGGAATTTTTTTTCAGCGGTGATTAGATTCTATTTAGGTTTTCATACCATGCCCATCATCATGGTATCTGTGTTGATTGCAGTGATTCACATGAAGAAAAGTGGGTAAGAGGATGTTATGACGAGAGAAGAAAATCAGTAGAAAGTACTAAATATTAAACGCAGGTGCTTCTGTCTAGAGCTGGCTGAAAGATGGTGAAGATTTTTCACCTTCTAAAAATAGTTAAAATTCTATTCTTGTAAACTTTTGTAAATCAGCCATACTTGTGACCTGTACTGCAACCCACCAGCCTGAATTCAGGTACTGATGGTGCAGAGACACAAAATGAACTCTCTCAATTAATATCATTCTAATCTATTGCCAATTTTGGGTGAAACCTCTAGGTCTGATGGGCTTTCATGAATCTTACCATGCCCTAGTACTGACTGCAAAGCCGACTAAGCAGACAAGTTTTCATTCCATACGCCATTTAAAACATGCATGGTAGCCATTTGATAAAGTCAGCATGGGTTTAAAAATGTTAATGAGATCACTGTTTGTTATTTCTGAGCACTACCACTGGGCACCCAACGTTGCTTCCATTTCACTGCTTCACAACAAGCTGCCTCCACCACAGTCCCTCACCTTGTAATTAACTTAAAATTACGACGACAATCTTGTCATTTCAGATTTTCATCTTTTGTCATTTATATTTTGATGAAATTTCATATAATCAGCCCACAGCTGCAAATAGTCTGTCACAAATCTAAACGTCAAATATAATAACAAAGTTGCAAAGGGAAAGTTAGCACAAGGCACTGCTAGAAGTCCCAGTTTCACAAGCTCTGAAAGTTCTTCTGGTTAATCAACCATCCCTGAATGACAAGGACATGTTATTACCACTTTCCTTTTACTAGTGCTCTCGCAGGACCACATGGCAACAGATATTTAACAACATGTCAAAGAGACAGTGCCAATAACACAGCCTAGCTTCAGCAATAGTGATGCTACTGGGCACCATGACAGTGGTACGGAATGGTCAGCCCTTTCTCCTTTTCCACTGATCTGATACAGACATCAAATCAAAAATTGTTCAAATGTCATCAAAAATCAAAGGAATTGAAGTAACTGATACCACTGGTGTAATTCACATGATGAATCTAATAAAAATGATAAAGAGGGAGAGATAAGTAAAACAAAAAAAATCAAATATCAAACTTGCAATGAAGAAACATTACAATCTGTGAACAGTCTGATATTCATGTTTTTTGTCTCAACGTTGATCCCTAATTAGAACCTGACTAGCTAGCAAGGAAATGTGCCAGATATGGACTGCTGACTTGTATTGTATGCCACTTCCGATCTATACACAGAACCCATCACATGCCAACTGCTTGATTTGGGGTGGATTATGAAGGTGACCCATTCAGTTAAAAACAAAGTCCACACAGCAAGTTAATCTCTTTCTCTTTTCCCCCATTGCTTTCTGTTTCCTTTTCCCTGGTGTAATGTTTAGAGCAATGGTGTTTAGTGAAGATGGGAAAATCCCGTGGTGATACAGTAGAAAATTATTTATTTTTATGAAAACTGTCCTTGAATGTAATCTCTCATAACTTAAGCTTCCAAAATTCCACAGCACATTCTTTAACTATGTGACTGTTCACTAGAGTTGGGCCAACAGCTGACTTTTCAGTTCTGAAAAACAAAATATTGTTATGGGCTGAGTGTCTCAGCCACCAGGCTGTAGTCATTCACATTCTCTCTCTCTCTCCCCCATCCTCTCTCTCTCTCTGTGGCACAATCACTATTTAGTTACGTATACAAAGC
>ML677341.1:62832314-62845192 GCA_007922305.1 Dermatemys mawii
CTGGGCTATTTGGTACCGGGGGAAGTACTACCTCCTCCTCAGTTTTGTGAATGACACCAAAGTCCCTTTGTGCATCAAATCTGAAAAATCAAAATGTTTAATTTCAGAAATGTCAAAATGAACTGTTTAGAGGGACAAGGCGAATGAGATAAAATCTCTTATTGGACCAGCTTCTGATGGAGAGAGAGAAAAAGAGAGAGAGAAGCTTTTGGGCTTTAACAGCACTTTTCCTCATATCCAACCAAACCGGAAGAAGAGCTCTGTATTAGCTCAAAAACTTGTGTCTCACAAACAGTGGTTGGTCCAATAAAAGGTATTGCGTCACCACTTTGTCTCTCTAATATCCTGAGTCCAACAGAACTACAACATTGCATAACATGAACCATTTGACATTTTTTAAAAAATGCTTCCTTCTGTGCCCCAGCAAAAACAAGTTCCTAGAATTGATATAAATCTGAAATAAATGTTTCAGTCAATATGAATCTGCACTTTTGAGTGAAAGAAGTTCTGGCTGAAACATTTCACCCAGCTTACAGTACACAGACCATTGAACTGTGGTGAATACAGAACTACGGCTTAGTCTACACATGGGTTTCTACTGATACAACTGAAAAGGGTGACTTTGTACAGATTTAGTACTCATTGCTGCTTTGTGGATGGATACTCCACTTTAAACCTGGTCTACATTGGGTTTTGCTTGTGCCTATCATTCACTGACACATGCTAATCCTATATAGCCAGTTTTAAACCAGTAGACGTGAGTCCCTACGCAAGGCTACACCTGTTCAACTAATCCCATTTAAGTTAAACCAGTGACCAATTTGTGTGTATGAATAAGTCCTGAAGAGACAGCTGCACACTGATCTCACTACATCACAGAAAAAGGTGTCTCACTACTCTTAAAGAAATGCTCTGAAGATAATATATACTCACATTTCTGTTCCTTGTAAATTCAGAGCTTCTCTGCAGCATATATCAATGCAATTTCATCTTAAGAACAGACTTCACTTGTTCTAATATATTTGAATTATTCCATTAGCTTTTTTTATAACAATGATTTACTCAGGCTAGCTTTCCAGATTTTGTCTGGACTGTAAACTAAAGCCATAATAAGATCTAGCATAGAAGTTTAAATTCTGGCAAACATGCCTATAGTCTGTATAAAAAAAGAAAATAAGCCTAAAGAGTATTTTACTGTGCTGGTGCTGACTTCTAGAAATTCTCAGTACTCCAAACACAAGACCTGTGGGCCTAAGCTACTGTCATTAAAGTCAATGGCAAAATTTTCGCTGGCTGCAATAGTGAAGGACTGAGCTTTAATTGAGCACACCTTCCATTTCTCAAATGAGAAAATGTACTGCAAAGTTATTCTGTCATTCTGGGTAATCTGAAGCATATTTACCCAGACTGTGTGCAATGTGCTAATAGATCTATTATCAGAAGGTGGAAGCTTTCTCCTTAAGGAGACACATTTATAGCTGAATATATATTACCTAATCTATCTGCAGCATTGCTGCAGCCCTTTCAGTTTGTCTCTGGTTTGGACACAGACAGCACTGCATCAGAGATCTGGGGGGCGGGGAAGGGACACACTACTTTCATTTTCTGCATTATGCCAAAGTTCCACAGAATCCAAAATTTGGAATGCTTCAAAACATTTAATAAGCAAAGAATTTGAAAGGAGGGACTTCAAAAGGGTCCCTAGTTTAAATGCTGATGTTTTATCTGAACTTGCAATCTTTATGGTGTGCATAACTCCCACTGAAATCAGGGAGAGTTTTATGTGCATCAGGATTGCAGGATTGGTTACTAACTCTAAAGTAGTCAAACTAGCCATTTCACCTGCACCTTAACAGCAATGCAGCACAATTATGGTTATATCTTCACTGAAGGATAATGTATGTTAACTATTATTCTGTAATAACATAATGAAGACAATTTGCTTGCATTTTTACTGCCAGGTAAACTAGGTGAGGTCAATCATGAGGAGAGGAGGGATTGGATAGTAATAACATTGACCATTGACCTTGCCTGTATGTCTTGTGGTGAACACTGCCAAATCCCTGACCCAGCAAGATAGGGTAAGACAAATGTATGTAGCTCAAATTCACATCTTTTTAACATATGTTAACTCCACCACCTTTTTGAAGATGGGGAAATTGAGATACAGAGAGTTTAAGGATACATCTACAGAGTAAAAAAAAAAAAAAAGACCCACAGCAGAGAGTCTCAGAGCCCAAGTTAACTGACTCAGACTCACACTGTGGGACTAAAAACAGCAGTCTAAATGTTTGGGCTCAGGCTAGAGCCCAGATTCTGACATCTTCAAGTGGGGATGGTCTCTGCCACAGGTGGCGAGGTTTGTTGTATGGACATAACCTTGGACAAATCACTTAGGGTCAATTAAGTCACATGCCAGTTTAAATTTGATTTGGCATATAGTGGATAACTTTTCGGTTTAGTGAAGTCCTTCTTTTAATTAACCCTTTGCTGTCTTCTCACAAACAACCTCATATGTTAGTCCCTTTCTTTTCTGTGCCATCTCCACACATTCTTCCACTATACTTTAAGACAGGGCCTGATTTAGGGACAGGTGACCAGGTGACTGCCTGCGGTGCCAGACTTGGCGGGTGGGGGGAGGGTCAGGCTTAGGGTGTTTTTGTTCTTTGTGACAAAAGAAAATAGATGCCCACAAAGGAGCCTTCAAGAGCTCAGTATCAGAAACTAAAAATTCAGTTGTCAATCTAGTTTGAGGCAAGGGGCAAATCTGATGGGAAAATACCTGAAACAGAACAACATAGACAAGGCTGTAGGTAGTATGGAGTAATGCAGAAGAAATTCAGAAATAAAGATAAATAGTGGAAGTCCTATTACTAAGGAATTAGCAGTTTTACCTGAGGATAAAGTAATGGAAAAAAAAAGATATACTAGCATTAGAAAAGGTTCAGAGAAGGGCAACTGAAATGCTTAGGAGTTTGGAACAGGTTCCATATGAGGAGAGATTAAAGATGCTAGGACTTTTCAGCTTGGAAAAGAGGAGACTAAGGGGGGATAGGATAGAGGTATATACAATCATGAGTGGTGTGGAGAAAGTGAATAAGGAAAAAGTTATTTACTTGTTCCCATAATATATGGATTAGGGGCCACCAAATGAAGTTAATAGGCAGCAGGTTTAAAACAAATAAAAGGAAGTTCTTCATCACACAGCGCACAGTCAACCTGTGGAACTCCTTCCCTGAGGAGGTTGGGAAGGCTAGGACTATAACAGGGTTAAAAGAGAACTGGATAAATTCATGGAGGTTAAGTCCATTAATAGCTATTAGCAGGATGGATAAGGAATGGTGTCCCTCGCCTCTGTTTGTCAGAGGCAGGGGATGAATGGCAGGAGAGAGATCATTTGATCATTACCTGTTAGGTTTGCTCAGTCTGGGCATTGGCTACTGTCAGTAGACGGGATACTGGACTGGATGGACCTTTGGTTTGACCCAGTATGGCCTGGGTCAAACCAATTTCCATAAGAACATTCTTATGGAAAATGTGAGGAGAGTGATGATAAAGAATAATGGGGGTTGACATGAAAACAAGAGGAATGACAAAGAAAAATCTGGTTTACATTAAAAAGAGAGAAATGATAAAGAAGGATCAGCCTCGCATGATGACAGAAACAGTGATGACAAAAATTGCACACCAGTAATCGATACATCAGATCATACTTTATGGCCAGTGACCCTAAACTCTGCCAATACCGATCATACAATTTTGAATGGGCTGGGCAAAATCGAGGATATGATGTTTTCAGTAAATGAGCAGAAGCAAGATTTATCAAAGTCACACTGCAAAAAAGTGCTTGAGAATGGTGAGAATCTGAATCAGCGTTGTCTAGTTTACTTGAAATCAACTGACAGTGTTCTGCATTTGTTGCAAAATATTTGACAAGAATGACCAATCAGGTACAGTTACTGGAATAACTTAGCTAATGCTCTGAAGCAACATGAAAAAGTCATCTGGCCATTTTACGGCCTACTCCAAATGCATGGAGATCGAGTCCAGGTTCAAGCTGAATAAATGCATAGACAGAGAAAACCAGCACATTATTAATGTAAAAACCCAGCACTGAAGGAACATGCTCATGCATCTCATCTCCATTACCTTCTTCCTTGCAAAGAATAATTTGGCTTTCTGGGGCTCGTCCGCTAAGTTGTTCACTGAACATAACAGTAATTTCCTCAATTTTGGTAGGGCTCCTTGGGAAATACGACAATGTCATGCATGAGCACCTATGTCTAGTAGTTTGTAAAGATGCTATGGATCCTTACTGCAGCAAAACAATTCAAAACAAATTGACCTTATGGCAAGGAAGGTACTTGATAACATATTGAGGCAGCTCAGCTAAGCGAAGTTATGTGAATTGACTGCACTTCCAACATTATTCACAGTGAAAGATGTCATTTACAGTAGGATTTGTTGACAATGAGGATGGCTGTATCCAAGAAAAGGAACACTTTATGTGTTTCTGATCTGTGGATGACTCTACTGGAAAAGGACTAAGATAACTGTTTATGAATGTTTTGAATGAGAATAAAATAAAGCTTCAGGATTGCCATGCCCAGCACTACAACAACAGCACAAATATGAAGGGAAGAAACAGTGAAGTCCAGGCAAAGATCCTTGCATTGAATTCAGGAGCTTTCTTTGGGTTTTGTGGCTACCTCTCTTTCAACCCTGTTGCATGAGATGCAAGAGGAAGTTTTTTGGCTTACTCATTGACTCTGCTCAAATGTCCATCAAGAAAAAAGTCTGAAACAATGAAACACCACGAAAAGACTTGGGTGTCGGGGTGGGATGGGCGTTGTATGATCTTAATAAGCTGCTGACTGACACAAAAAACATTCTTGAACAATTGTACGGACTTTCACCGGATGCCAATGCATGGGGAATGTTCAGACATCAATGGTAAAGACATCTATGTCAAATTGGACAACATCCATCACATTTCGCAACATAGGAAGCACTCTCCACTCCAAGTTCTCCAATTCATTCATCATTAAGGTCTGAAGGACACTTTTCCTAATGTGTGGATAGCTTTGAGGATTCTGGTCATGCTGCCAGTTGTAGTTGTGAGTGGTGAGCACAACTCAAGCTCATTAAATCATGTCTTCCATTGACAATGGCCGATGAGAGACTGACATCACTTGCTATTTTATCACTTGAAAATGCCACTGCCAGTCTTTGGATCTCTTGAAGCTGAGCTTCTATTCATGAGGGCAAAGGCAAGAAAAGTGACCTTTTAAACTAAAGGACTAGGATTAACATTCTAAGGATGTTCTAACAATCAGGATGCCAGTCCTTATCTGTGTTCCAATTCTCTATCTGTAAAATAAGGATAACACTATTTCTGAAAGAGGCAGAGGATGGGCTTCGGAGCTGGAGCTCCTGCCTGAAACATAACTTCAAAGCTCTGTCTACACAACTATTTTTAGAATGCTAGCCCAAATCTTGATGCAGGCTCCAAAATGCTATGTAGTTATATTTTATCTACTGGGATTACAAGCTTTTTAGGGTAAAGTACTACCTCTTACTGCTTATGTAAGGCACCCCATATATTGGGTCAATGATCTTGGATGAGGTGTACAGGTTCTACCATAATTGCTACCATCAATTAATCATTTAAAAATGCACAAATAGAACCATTTTAGTCTATTAAAAATATCCTTTGCATTTGTAGTGGCATGTCTCTGCATCAGCGTAACAGGGTGCTGGCTGGGAGAACCAAGCCAGGCCCTGTTAACCCAGCTCCAGGGGAGGCCACACCCTAATTATCCTGAGGGGTTGCACCTGCTGGCCTGAGTAACCAGCTTGGTATAAAAAGATGACAGGAAGGAAGTAGTGGGGGAGGGCTGAGGAGACTAGGGAAGACAGAAAAGGGAGGAGTTTGGGGCTCTAGATCCCTGCTAATAAGGACCCTAGCGGTCTCTGACTGGTTGGTCTATGTATATTTGTAAATAGCAGGTGGTGGGAACAAACAAAAGCAATAAAAGGACATGGGTACTGCACTTCAGTTAGTCTCCGGGTGTTTGTGGAGCAAGAACCGGGAAGAGCCCGGTTACAATCACCAACTGCATACATATTTGCATGAGAAAAATCAGTTGTGCAAATGCTGTTTTAAGCACTCAACGCAGATGCTTCCTGAAAGTTTGGGACCTAATCCAAAGCCCTTTGAAGTTAATGATTTCTATCATTTGGATCAATCTGCATGGAGGGACTGTTCCAAAAACTGCGTACCATACAAATCTGTAGTCCCCCAATCTAGGGGCAGATCACATCTGCCTACATGAGATTCAGCAAAAGATTGTTGAACCCAATTCACTTTTTCAGGAAATGTAGGGCTCATTGACCTGGCATTTGCCAATAAAACAGAGTTCTGCTAGAAAATGTCTGACCAGCTCTACCAGTTACCTCCTACGAGGGAATCTCTGAACTTCTAATATCGTGGACACTGTAGAATTACACAGTATGTGCAAATGCCACTGACTATTCACTGATTATTTGTTACAGCAAACAAAACTAACAACAACATTTACAGAGCTACAGCATACTGTGTATCATAATATATTCTAGCATTTTGTATTATGGTAATTAACAGTATATAGCCAGTGATCACTCAGCTTTTTCTCATAAGTCTCTGCCAAGAACATCTTAGAACCATATCCTAATTTGTTAATACCTCATAAAGAAGCCAGAGATTTACATTGAACAGTAACTAAACCTAAACAATATTGAGCTAATTTGAGGCATCTTAGCATCATGGAAAGACAAGGCAGCACACGATAGAGAACAATTGATTAATTCCCTACGGGAAGTAGCAAAAGCAGAGGGGAAAAGAAACCTTTCATAAGATCTAAAATCTACATATATCTGAATAAATATGGTTAAATGCTAAGTAGAACTTAATGAAGGGATTTTGTTTCACCCTCGGCTAACTACAAACCATTTTACTATGTTTAGAAACTCATAGTCTCTACTGGAAATAACTCATGGACATTATGGCTTAGTTCTCAATTTGATGGATCATCTTTGGTATTACTCTCTCCTCCTTTACTCTCTCTGTCTCCCTCTCACACACTTTATTATGGATTCCTGTTTGTGACAGATTGAGGGAATGTCTGTGTCATATTGGGAACCCATGCTGTTCTCTTCCATCTTGTTGAGTGTTCCATTCCATTTTGTCATTTTTTTCCCCCAGGGACTCCACTCTGTATTGTAATCTTTATTTGCAATGTGACATTCATGGTGCACTGTAATGGCCATTGTGGATTAGAGCATTCATTTTCTACAGGCAGCTTGATGCCTAATTGCGTATCTGTGTCGAGAACCAGGCACAGAGCCATCAAAGGCCATCAACATGGAATTACCCTCTCTGACAAAGCTCCCAGTCTGTATTTGTGGGTCTTGCGCTTCCGGGTGGATATAGGGGCCTCAGAAACTCATTAAGGCCACAGTATGACCTTCCTTTCACAGTATAATGGCAAGAGTCACCACCTAGTGAGTTACTTTCATCAAAGGCCAATATGGGAGGTGGTAAGGGGGGAAATACCTCACAGTCTCTGCTGCTCTACAGAGCTCAGTAAACACAGTTCGGCCTCCTGATTGGACTAAGTCTTGCCTCCCCTCTCAAGAGGATTTCAGTGGAGTATGGGATGGGGAAGAACCCAGGCCCACCCTCTACTCCAGGTTCCAGCCCAGGACCTTAATGGTAGCAACTGTTGGTGGCTTTCCCTCCCCTGCTAATGCTGCTTCGATTCCCTGGGCCACTTCCCCAAGGTTCCATCTTCCTAGCTTCATCCTTACCTCAAGTTACAGCAAAGTTTCCTCTCCTCCAGCTCCTTTCACCTGGCTCCCCCTGAGGGAACTGCAAAGGAGAGTTTTTAAACAGTCTGAGTGAGAACTTGATTGGCTCCACCTGTCTTCATTAGCCTAACAGTCCTAACTGACCTTTTGCCAGTTAATTGGGACCAGGTGCCAGCATTAGCCTAACAACCTTAACTTGTTAATTGGCATCAGGTGTCTTGATTGGCCTGGAGTAGCCTTTGTTTGGCTATCCAGGGAACAGGGAACCGCTCATCCTGAGGCTGATATACCTGCCTTCCAGCACTCTCTTATATCCTTCTGGTCTGACTCCATCACAGCTCTTAATGGAACAATGTGTTTTCAATCAGTATAGCCAGTGACTGTCTTCTCTGTAGAGAGCAATTCAATGTAACCAAGAGAAGGGAGGAGCATCCTGTAACCTACATTTTCTCCAGTGAAAGAACATGGTCAAGAGGACGACAAGGCTGCTTTTCTGAGCAAGGGGCCAGTCCATAGCCATATGCTAGAAAAAAGGAGCTGGAGGAAAGCAAAGCCAAGAAAGTCTGTCTATCTTATTAAGAATTACCAAATTCAGACCCACAGAAGGAGTGAGATCAGACTGGGGGAGGAAGTGCCTCCTCAGAGCCATTTGTTATTGTCCACACATCTGTAACTCAATAGTGCTGCTCAAGAGGAGAATGCCTGTGGTTAAGAAATTCCTTTTCTAAGCCTAACTTCCTTCCTACACTATCTCTGAAGGACATTGAGAAACAAGAGCTCCTACAGGTGAGCAGATTCTGAGTGAATATACCTAAGCAATTAGGGCTCCAGAGGACTGTAGCATTGGTTTGGGGGTCTAAGGCTTCTGGACAGTAAGGGCCCACCATTCAAAAGATGTGTCAGAAATAGGACCTGCACCTCAGAGGTGTGCTGAGAGACCCAGAGTTAAGAACAGAAATCAGTCACTAACCAGATCCAAGTAGCTTAGAAGCACATGGGATTCATGAGTTGGGGCCACTCACAATAGATTGGTGTTCAGCTAGAGCAGGGGTGGTCAACCTGTGGCTCCAGAGCCAAATGTGGCTCTTCAGAAGTTAATACGTGGCTCCTTGTAAAGGCACTGACTCCAGGGATGGAGCTACAGCTGATCAGGAAGTGCAGGGAGGAAGGGAGAGGTGCTGATCAATAGGGCCACCAGTGGGTGGGAGGCGCTGGGAGTGGGGGCGGGGGCACGGAGCTGATAGGGGGCTACTGACATATTACTGTGGCTCTTTGGTGATGTGCATTGGTAAATTCTGGCTCCATCTCAGGCTGGCCACCCCTGATCTAGAGGGACACTCTGATGTTGTCTACCAATCTTATTCACGTATTACACATTTTAGCAACAAATGCAAAAAGCACCTCTAACTATAGCTATTATACATTAAATACCTTATTAAAGTTGGCCAGAGGATGACAATTCTGTTTTCTCATAACTCTGGAGGTTTCTAAATTTGTTTACACTCCACATTGGAACAATACCAAAATTCTTTAAATTTTTTTGGCAAAATGTTGAAATGTCAACTTTTAGATTAAAAAGACTAAGTTTGATTTCTCTATCTCCAGAAGTGACCAGATAGGCCACTGTGGACCTTAAACTTTTCCATTGAAAATTTTGTTGAAATTCATACATATCCATGCAGTGTTTGGTTTCATGAAACATTTGACCCAGATGAAAATAAATGTAGTCAAAGTGTTCTGATCAGCTATATTCAATAGCCAATTGTATGTCTGATTGGATGGATTATTGTTAGGGTAGGAAGTACCACCTAAGTGAACAAATACTAATAAACTTTCTTAAGGAATCCACTGAACTAGAAAGTAATGTAATGCACAGAAGATCTGATCTAAAGCCCACTGAAGTCACTGGCAATCTTTCCATTGACTTCAATGGGCTTTGGATCAGGCTAAAACACAGTAGAATTTGTTCCAGTATCCATGGATTATAAAAATTATCTATGGGGTTTTTTTTGGCACTGACAAGTTTAAATATTTAATATAATTAAAAGGATCAGAACTAGAGCTGCAGTTTTTTGAAGTGTCTTTATGCCCACTTGGACTTTTTATTTTTGCATTTAATAAAGGATAACCTTTGTAAGCATCCAGATTCCACAATACCATATCTGTAACGTTTTCACCTTTGGACTGTTCCATACACTTCTAGAAGCACCAACAACAATGGCCTTCTTTAAGGGAGGATGATCATCCGCAGCTCCCACTGAAGTCAGCCAGGAAGGAGGAGGGTTGGCACCAGTGAAAATCCTATTTATATGGATTTGGAAGCCTACCTTTAGGCATCCAAGTCTAAAAATATGGCTTATGTGCCTATACCCTGTCATAATTACTTTTTATATACTAGATTAAAATAGTGGACAGTCACATCCCTTCTAAATAGAATAAATACTCTGAACTAAAGACACAATTGGAATTATAACTGAAGACAGTAGTGTTTGAAGAGGAATAGCCTCCCCTGCATAAAGGTGCCTTTTTATTAGCTTCCAGCCCTGGCCCTTGCCCTCAGAAGCTGGCTTCCTGTTGTGCAAGTTAGACATAATAAATCTAACATTGAAATAACCAGAAAATGTGTTCAAGCATACCAGGAAAGAAATATTTCAGTGACTGCAGCCACAAGCAACAATAATTTATATTTAATAAGCAAATAACAAACATGACATTAAATTGCTGAAATTAGAAAAACTAGAAGCCATCCATGAAATGGTCAATTAACTGACTAGCCTCATGGTGCTAAAGAGAAAACAAAAATTCATATCACACTTTAGTCTGTATCAGTCTCTTTAGCCTCTAAGAACTAGCTCATACATTCTCAGCATCTTTCAAAAATAAAATCTCCAATATAGTTTATCCAAACTTGAGTAGAATCCCATAAAATGCATTTTAAACATAGTTCATAGACTGGAGTATGGACTTTTCCTCCTGGGACCATGCTGTCTGCTTGCAGAGTGTTTGATTTTCTGCTAGGAGCTGTGCCACTTGGGACCACAACACATGGCTTTCTGATTAAAATTCAGCAACCCTCTCTTGCAGATCTGGTACCCCAGTGGGTCCAGTGGTTGGTGGTAGACTCACCCCTTCCAAATGATTTCTGTGGAAGGGGTAAAAAGTGTGTCTTGGCAAACTGTAAAGGACTGAGGTGTAGGCAATCTGGTCTTGCGGACACACCAGGCTGGTGTCTGCAAGTCAAGGACAGCCATAAGGCAATTGCCAGAGAGCAGCAACTGAAGTACTTGCCAGAGTTGGGATCAATAAACAAGAATCAGAGTCAGGTTGGGTTTGGAGCCCAAAGATCAGAGGCAGCACCAGGCTGGAATCAGAAGGCAAGAGTCAGGGTCAAAGGCAGGCTGGGGGGGTCACAGACTGGAGATCAGGAAGCAAGGTGCAGTCTAGAATCACAGCAGACCAGAACTCTGTGGCTACCCAGATAACATCCTGGAGCATTCTCCAAGGTTAAATAGTGTGTTTGCCCAGTCAGAACACTGACACTCTGGATCCTTTCGGTGGTACTTCCTGCAGCACCTAATCTCCACAGTGTTCTTTGGATGTGGCTCTGTATGCTGTTCCAGTGGCAATGTGGGACTGTCAGCTGGCTCAGGCTCCCCAGACCTGGTTCTAGGCCCATGGATCCTTATGTATTGTCCTCACTCCTTCCTGATGACAGCCAAAGACAAAGGGCTTGTCTAGATGAATAGTTAGTACATGAAAGCAGGGCTGCAAATCTACAGTGCTCAATTATGCAATGCACTAATTGTCCCATTCCAGGGATGTATATGCCTCATCCTGGCCCAGCAAGCACAGAGTTAATGCAGGTACTGCCATCCAGTGATGACTGGCAGTCTCACGGTAGCTGGGAGGATAAAAGAGCTGGGAAGCTGGTGTGAAGTGCAGCTGACAGGGGAACAAGCAAGGCTGGAGAAGGGAACTCCTGCCAACAAACTGCTGAGAAGCCTCTTAGAGGCAGTAATGACCAGACCAACAAACTGAACAGCCTACAGAAGCCAGCGGGGATAGGGAGGAGCTCAGGACACAGCTGAAGTTGTAGAGTCCTGATTCTGCCTGAGGTCCCCTATCAGCCTCCTCAGAGACTTAAAAACAAGGGGTTTCTAAATCCCCAGGGCACCAGGACCAGCTGACCCCACCAGGAGTAAGGAGAAAACCCACACACCACAGAGGGATTCAAGCAAGAAGGACCAGCTGAACACCCTGCCAGACTGAGTGACTTCTGCATGCCCAGAGGGGGCACTGGGGCATCAGCTTGCAGCCCTACCACCACACATTAAAAGTTCCCTTCTGTGCTCTGATCTACTCTATTTTGAAATGGGATGCCTACAAACAGTTCATCAAAGCAAACCTTCAGAGAGGCATGGTTTTTTCCTAAGCAGAAGATAGGGAAAACATGAAAACTTGGAAAAGACCATATATTCATTTCAACCCTCAATTTTTTTTTTTAAAGCAACATCAGTAAATCTGGGCATCCTTTCATTTGAGTTAATATAGTTTTTTTTAATCCACAGCTATTTTTGGCAGACCATGAGTACAGAATATGCCTTCATCATCACAGTGCATGGCTAAGAACATAACAGTATCTTTGCCTCTGCTATCACAAAGCCAAAACCACAAAGGACTGTTCAGTATAGAGTATAACTGAATCATTTATATAGGACAGTACGCATTTGGTTGAGATAATGTGAGGTTTGCACACACTGCAGTATTTGTTCTGTCACTTCATTATTTAAGAGTGGAAGCTATATCACAAAGATCATATCCATGTCATTATGTGATGCACCTAATTGTGTAATATATACACAACAGGGGAATTTCAGTAGTGGAACACATTTTTAATGCATCTTTTTCAATCTGGCCTACATTTAGTGTATATATGCAGAAGTGACAGAGTCCTGTGGCACCTTAAAGACTAACTAAAATTTTTTAGAGCATAAGCTTTCGTGAGCTAGTACCCACTTCATCGGATGCAT